>JAWPHD010002548.1:0-251605 GCA_037043455.1 Cyrtodaria siliqua
CGCATCGAATCAATAGGTACGTCATCAAATGACTTTGCGTCGTATGGTTTGAAATTTTACATCGTATCATTTCACTTTGAACCGTATCAGTTTCACTTTGTAACGAATGAACCGAGTTAACACGTCGCATCGAATCAATATGCATGTCATCAAATGACTTCATGCTGAATTTAATGGCCTGTCATTGAATGGTTTGTAAATATCCACATTGTGACGGTTATGGCTTCCCATAGGTTATTATATCTATTGGCAACGGATGTTGTTTGGTTATCAAGATACAAGAGAATTTGTTTGAAGTAAATAGAACCGGTTTTTTCAGGACTCATCCTCGACTCAAATCCAGGCCTCTATCGCATCGTGCTATTGCTCTCACAACTATCGAGGATACGTAATTTTCAACTGACTTTTCACTATATACCTGTACCCGGTAACAAATACACCTATCAGACTGAAATAAGTTCCTGATGTTTTAATTATGCAAGAGAACCAATGCTTGTGTTTCTCGTAATGATTCCGAACGAGCCCCATAATATAACTGGCCGTGAAAAAATCGTGGCTCCATCGGTAATCGAACCCATGTTTATATTAGTGTTTCTCGGGATGATCCCGTGCGCATCCAAAAATAGAACAGATTATGAAAACTTCGTACCTCAATCGGGATTTGGAACCATGGTCTCTAGAATACAGAGCTAGCGTTTTACCAACTCAGCTATCGAGGACACACTATTGATCATCGACTGTTCATTATAAATCTGAACCCGGTAACATATACCACTACCAGATTTACATTCGACCAGGAATATCTAATAAAATCTAACTATACATAAGAACCACTGCTGGTGTTTCTCAGGATGATCTTGCATTGTAACAGGTATTAATAAATGTGCAGCCGGACGGGGGATTCAAAACCGGGACTCTCGGATTACAGTTCTGTTGCTAACCCGACTGCGCTAACTGGCCGCACATGCTACATTAATAAACCAGTATGCGCAATGGTCAGCTAAATACTAAGTATCTTTCATGTAGCATGCAGTAGTATGAACACTTATTTGTTGTTGTATTTAAAGCATAGGTTTTCAGAATATTATAAGAACATATCATGCATCAATAGAGCTACCTTATTACGAGATTGAAATCCAAACATTCGTCCTGTATAACAAATGCAACATAAGTAAATGCGGCTGCGTACGTGAAGTATACCATAGAGTTTGATATACCAAGAAGCAAGGCCAGAAGAAAAAAGACGCTCTTTGTGGCACATAAAAACAGTGTAATAATAGAGAGGAAGTGTTTCTATTATCTCTTATCTCAAACGAGTTACAAGTACAGCGTAATATGTTTAAATTTGTAAAATAAAATATGTTGAATTTCATTCATTAAATGTAAAAATTCAAATATTGTTTTCTAAATATGTCGTACATTTGACGTACCATATTATAACAGAGTAGGATTTTTATAAGAAATTGTATGAAAAACTGTTTGAAGTTAACAATATCGTCATTTTTGGCTTTTCCGTTCGAATACATTTCTTTTCGATCTTTCAACCCTTCATGTTGTCGGTGTGTTAGGTTTCATTGAGATGTTGTTACTGATTGGTGGGATCGAGTCCAATCCGGGCCCAATTCAGGTATTGTGATGTTTGTTTACATTGATTTGATCCTTTGAATTACCCATGAAATAACTGTATATTGTATATAGCATGTTTGTTTCGTCATGAATATAAGATAACTACCAGTAATGTTGTAAAACATATAATTATATCTCTGTATTGACATATACACTGCAAAATATGAAAACTCAATTCTCCCTTAAATTTCAGGAACGATATACCTCTCAGATGTACGCCAAATGCCACCAAAGTCGTATCCTTGAAAAGAAAAGTGAGTGTGCCTCGGTAAAAAATCCTTTCTGGTTACGCCACTGTTAACCTTGTAAATGTTGTTGGTTGTAATGAGTGCATTTAGCTGAGTGTGTTCTGTGAAAGCTGCATTTCCTGTTCGACTTTTACTCCAACTTTTAGTACAGAAATATACTAATAATCTGCAATTATAATCTGTTCAAATTAAGGATGGTGGTGTGTACTGCCCAAACAGTGTACCATCTATACTGCTGAACGATTTACTCGACATAGGTTTTTAATAAATAGAGCATTAGGAACTGGACGTACTATTCACATGTTAACATTCTCAACAGTGATGTATTTTTACTTAATATGTTTATTGTATAAAAAAAAGTACAAACTTAGACCAAATATGATACGTACGCACTGGTGTCTGCCCTCCATTATTGCGTGTAAAATTGTCAAGTGTGCCTATTTGGTAATAAGAGTAGGACATTTTCAAATCATTATTTATCGTGTTATTCGTTTTCCTATTGTTTGGGGCGCTTGTTTCAGCCAAAGTTTTTTTTACTTTGAAGACAAAATTAATCTAGTACCTAAATAAGCCTTACTTTTCAAAATCCGCCCTCTATTGTTCCTGGGTCAAGTTTCCACAAACATTGGCCATGCGATCTATTGTATTTTAGAGTTGTTTGTGGGACAACACGTGCTTTTGGTACAGGTGTAAATATCGATTGAACGTTTAATTGGCTCAAAAATCTAGTGGATATAAGCTTGATTGACATATAGGAACTATGTTTTGCGTTCGCAAGAAAAGGCTGATGGGCGTCTACAAACGATGCACTACATAAAAGCTCGCCTAGAACGTAAATCTACATAACTTATTGATAGTGATGCAATTTAGTCAATCATAGTTATAGTAGCTATATAATTAAAGAAACTAACACAAATGACGCAAAATTACACTACATAACCGTGTAACAAAACTCTGTGCCTACAATCATTTCACAGGTGTCTTTGCAGCTCCCATACCTGGTGTGTATATGCTTTCCTTTTTTACTGAAGATTGGCGTGCGCACCGACGACTGTGGGTTAAATTGGTCGTTGATGGGCAAATGATTTCTAGTGCAGTTACCTCAGTCAATTCCCAAGGATACAACAGTCAGGCTGGAAATGTTGTCATAATTCGTCTCACTGCTGGCCAAAGTGTGTGGGTAGCCATAGATCCGCATGATGCAGGAGATTCACTACAATGGGGACCCGATCTACGTGCGACGACATTCTCGGGCGTATTTCTCTATTCTTGAAACTTAATTTTAAACCTGACGTATATTTATTTTGAAAATAAATATAAAATAAAACAATAATGTCATGTTATTTATTTTATAAATGAACTGAACATTGCCCGTGATATGAAATAATTTGATCAATACTTGCTGATATCAGTATAAAGATAAGATTGCGCAAATAGGACACACTAGTCCTCTACTAGCATATCGCTAGCATGCTGTTTTGATCATTTCACATGCTGATGCGTGACGCCGTAGTGGTAGACCTTCCGCCTTGGGTTCAAGTCCCGGTCAAGTCATACTAAGGAGTTCATACATTCAAATGGTATTATTAGCTCTCTTGCTTGACATAATAATAACGGGTATAATGTAACTTGTAGGAGTTTTATGTGATGTGTCTACGGCGTGATATTCCAGCGTGGTATTTTCCAGCGTGGTATTCCAGCGTCGTATGCCAGCGTGGTATTGCAGCGTGGTATGCCAGCGTGGTATTCCAGCGTGGTATTCCAACGTGGTATGCCAGCGTGGTATTCCAGCGTGGTATTCCAGAGTGGTATTCAAGAATGGTATTCCAAGCGTGGTATTCCAGCGTGGTATTCCAGCGTGGTATGCCAGCGTGGTATTCCAGCATCGTATTCCAGCGTGATATGCCAGCGTGGTATTCCAGTGTGATATGCCAGCGTGGTATTCCAATGTGGTATTCCAGCGTGCTATTCTAGCGTGGTATGACAGCGTGGTATTGCAGAGTGGGTATTCTAGTGTGGTATGCCAGCGTGGTATTCCAGTGTGGATAAGTATTGAGCTAACGATGTTTTAAGTTTACTTAATAGCGCATCCATGGACGAGGGGTTAACGACGATGCGTTGTAAACCTTCTGGCCTCTCACCGCTGCGGGTTCGAATCCCACTGGGAGATCGACTTGCAAATGGTGAAGTGTCGATTCTTACAGATGGCGGGAGGTGTACAGTACTGGTTCTACCCAGAACAAATGGGTGGTCTGCCACCACCACAAAAAAATCGACTGTCATATATAACCTTACATGTGTTGAAAATGACGTAAAATGATATGTAAAACACAATACAAACAAACAATATAAAATATTGGTTAAAAACATAAAATGCAAGCAAGGTTTTCTCTGTCTGCAACTGATGTGGTTGTTCAGTACAATTTTGAATACATCATGAGGTGTTTCTAATTATGTTTATATTATATATATATTACAATAACATATACGTGTATCGTTACCTAATTTCTCTGGATGTGGACTTCATTGTTAGAGAATTTCTTTTGATGGGGGTGTTTTTTATTTACACTGTCAATTTAAGCGCTGTAGACAGGATAATAGCAAAGTTGCGTACACATAAAATCGATTTAAGCTAACTTCTCAACTTTTCGGTACCAACTCAGCTGGCAAATTTTAAATGCTACCAGCTTTTAGATAAATCTTAGTAAAAAAGGAATAGCCAGGATAGTTTTTCTGAAACGGTAGCTTAACACATTATTTTTTAGCAAAAAACATGTAAATTTGAACAAAAATCGCTGAAAACTGGAATATTTTTTAAATATTATTATTTTGGGCCAAAATTAACAAATTTAAACCAAAATCACTAAAAACGGGTTTACTTTTAAAAATATACTTCTTATTACACTATAAGGTCCTTGAAGTTATCTGTTATATACATGTTCATGAAAACAAATATTAGGAATGAATAAAATATATAAATCTTGAAAGTTTAGGGGGAAATCAACACAAAATGAATTAAAGTCGCTGATTTTAGGAATAGTTATCAAATTTTAAATTATGATTAAAATATTGCAAAACAGAAGTCGTTATAGTATTTATTTAAATGTAAAGGTGTCATGAGCTACAGAAGAGACATTCCTAAAGGATCAGAGATTTGAAAATGCCATTTCTTTTGGCCCAGAATATCGAAATTTAAACCAAAATCGCCCAAAACTGGACTATTTAGAATACAATTGTATTGCAATTAAATGGGAGTTGAATGTTCTTTAAACATTTTATGATTTTTTTTGAATAAACAAAGTTTATAGATCTTGACATTTTTGGAGAAAATCTACAAAAAATAAAGAATAAAATAAAAGACAAAAATTTGAATATTTTAAAAAGAAAAATAATCTTTGAAATGAAAGGAAGCTGAAGGTCTTTAATCTTCTCTTATTATGTTCGTGTATAAGGGAGAAATGGGCGCACACATAAAAGAAATAGCTTAAAAAAGGAATTTCATGAATATCATGTATTTGTAATGAATAAACTGAAGACATTTTTAAACGATTTTGATAATCAAACTCAAACTCACAAATTGCATACGTTAACGCCATTGTAGTATTTCTTTTATTAAACTATTGCAAAAAAATATACATGACAATTAATAGAACCGAGAGAAGTGATATTTCGGTTTTGGGTTGAGAAAAATGCAATTATTCAGAGTAAACGTAGTTTTAAAGAAAACTCAGCCTGGAAAATAATATACGTCTCAAAGCTACTGTAAGAAAAAGTCATGACATTAACATCTTTAACAGAATACTACGTTTTCATCTGCCGAATGTTGACGGATGTTAACATTTTGAATCTGGTATACATTCTACAACTAACTCACATGCATTCACACCATGTAACAATACAGGAATGTCTATGTTTTCTGCAAGTACAGTGTAAAGTAAGTTTCGCAAGATACTTTGATAACGAGCACAACTAGACCCTGAAATATCTGGAAATTTTAAATGTCCAGCAATCGTGCAAATATTCAGACAGTCTTTAAGTTTGCTATCAAACCTTGCATTCTCAGTACTTTCAGTACTTTGATTTTATTACTATAGACTGTGTGCCCATTTAGACAACCTGCTGTTTAAAATAATATTTAACTACAGTCTTTTAAAACATGTCTTTCAGGATGCTCTGTCCTATTGCCTTAGCGATACCTAAATTATAATTTACTTTTCTTTCAGCAGTCATATACTCCAACTACTTTGTAAATCAGTTGTTTTCGTTTAAGAACGATTTCCTATTTCCAAGAACTGAAGCAAAGACTGCTGTGCTAGTCTTTCAAACCTCTTTGTAACATTGCCTTTGTATCTACCCTGTGTTAACTTGCATCACGTGTAACACTCGTTAGCTGCTTTAAGGACTAATGATCTGCCATATTTATATAAAAACAACCTCCAAAATTGATGGGGTAGGGTCAAGTGAAGTTTTCAACCAAATGCATACTTTAGGCATGAGCAATGTCAACCATAAAGTACATGACAGCATTGCCTAATGTCATGATATATTTCTAGACCGTAAATCGGGTGTTTGAGACAATTATCAATGGAATAGTGGTGTTAACATTCTTGTTGCATTATAATTTATAATTCACATTCAGATGTTTGTCATAAGCTGCTACTATACTGAAAGGAAAAAGAAACGCAGGGTGCGTATTTCCGCTATATATTGTATGTTTAATATGCTACTGCTAATCGAATGGTACAGGGCGACATTAGGCCTGTCCTTTTAGAAAGAAGGTTTAAACAGCACTGAACACAACAATGGTTACCCCTTTAAAGTTTCATTATCGTCAGAATGCATTTGGCTCAAGCAGGTGAGCAAACTTCGGCTGTAAATGTTGCAATCACTTAACAATAAATACAGTACTGAACTGGCTCAATTTTTCAAAGAGGAACTTCAGCATTTATGAATTTCTTGTTACAACGTGTACTGTGATTAAAACGTTTACAACATCACAGTTGTGTCCTTTCTCTAACTAACTGCACTATGTTTTTTACAAAACATCTTGGGATTTCCTTCTAATATATATGGAATTAAGTGTGCAGTATATGCAATATATAGCGGAAATACGCACCCTGCGTTTCTTTTTCCTTTCAGTATATATGACTGTATTCTGTATAAGGAGTAATTAATTGTTGAAGGGCTGCCAAAGATAACTCCTGAATAAAGCAGTATGCTAAGCAAGGCATGCAATATGGAATACGTGACCTACTGTTTATTATGTGTTGTTATTATCACGTGCTTCACAAGGGTGTACATATATACACATTGTGTGCGCACAACAGAAAACAATATAGTGTTGATGAAACTTTGCAATGGCAATACAAAACTTATAAAAGTAACTAACCTGCCAAATAACGGCAAAATTACATTACAAAACCTTTTAATCAAAACCTTTTCCAGCTGTTCAGGTTATAAACTAAAGTATATCTTAAAGGTATAGTTTTATTCAAGATTTCTTAAAATACCCTCCACGTGTGGTTGCCGGGGTAAAATACAACCACTGCAAATCCCGCTACAGGCAGAGGGGTAGGACCCACATTCATGTTCATTTTGTCATTTTCTTATCATGCTCATTCAAGATTTTCTTCATGACACCGCATATGAAAATGTGGAAACGTGGCTCCATCGTAAATGGAGTGTCTACAATAGAATTTGCAGCAACTCTGCAGTTCTGCAGGTTAGAAAGTTCTAGGTCCGTTCTCCATATTTTATCTAGATGTACATGGAGGATGAGCATGGCATGTTCATGCCTGTTAGGCGCCATATAACCTTTCATGTGTTGGTATGCCTTAAAACCCAATTAAATTCAAAGTTTTGATTTCCGCATACAAGTTCTATTGTTATGTTTAAAGATAAACAGACTCGGAAACACTTTAGAAATTTCCTGCATTTTGATTGGCTGAGCCATTAAATTGTTCAACCTATTGTATATAGCCTCTCAAGTTTAATAAGGTTCAGATAGAACACTCATTCTGATGAGATGACAGCTATAACAATACGATTTATTGGACGACTTCATAGTAGCATCAAAACAAACTGACGTCAGCTAGACCAACGAAAAATCGTGATCTCTTGAGCTGCGATGATGACGATATTGCTACCGACAAATTGGTGGCCGATATTATCTGGGAGGTTCATCCTTCATATAAAGGCTACAATATTACTGTCACCGGTTCTGTAAGTATTTTTCCTAGCAACACATCTTCATGTGATGAGTTCAAAGTCCATTTTTGAGCAATTTTAAATTACTGTATATAAATATCAATAGATACATCCTTGAGGCCCTCAAAATCAAAGTTTAGAATTATGTTTTCTGGTTGTAATTTCTACCTTTGTGTAGTAAAAAAAAAAAACATATTGATTCTACCCTATTTTTTTGGAGCAGGAAACCTGAAACACGACTAATGTTTTCTTGGCCTTAGATGCATTCACTGATAATGTTTTATAAACAGTTTAAAAAGTCTGAACTTCTAAATTTCAGATAGTATATTAACAGCTTTATGGTTGCAAATGCGGTTTAATGGCTCAGCTATCGCGTCACTTTTAAACATACTTTGCATTATAATGTGGTTAATAAACTGTTAAAAAATCATAGTATAGTCTATTTAACCCTGGACATTCAAATATTGATATTTGTTTCGATAACCTACTATAATCCTCAAGATAATTTAAGGACTATGTTTAGATTGGGTCATTTTTTATGCCCCCGAAGGGTGGCATATAGTAGTCGCACTGTCCGTCCAAGACGACGTGTCGCGCACAAAATCCAGGTCCGTCGCTCTAAGGTCAAGGTCACACTTAGAGGTCCGACATTCATGGAAAGATTTTCAAATAACTAACTTGGCAAAAGTGCTCACCACAACAACACGACGTGTCGCGCACAAAACCCAGGTCCGTGGCTCTAAGGTCAAGGTCACACTTAGAGGTCAACGGTCAAATCGTGTCCGGTCAATAACTCTGGCATTTATAAACGGTTTTTCAAATAACTTGGCACAAGTGCTCAACACAACAAAACTACGTGTCGCGCAAACAGTCCACGTCCGTGGCTCTAAGGTCAAGGTCATCGTGTCCGGTCAATAACTCTGGCATTCCTGGACGGATTTTGAAATAACTTGGCAAAGTGCTCACTACAAAAAGACGACGTGTCGTGCACAAAGTCCAGGTCCGTGGCTCCAAAGTGAAGGTCACACTTAGAGGTCAAAGGTAAAATTGTGTCCGGTCAATAACTTGTGCATTCGTGGACGGACTTTCAAATAACTTGGCACAAGTGCTCACCACAACCAGAAAACTTATCGTGCACAAAATCCAGGTCCGTGGCTCCAAGGTCAAGGTCACACTTAGAGGTCAAAAGTCACTTCGGGGGCATTTGTAACTTACAGTGACATTTCTTGTTGAAGGTCAATAACTATCTTTGTACAAGGTACCTTCAAGAAACTAACCCTCCAAATAACGGCAAAATTACACTGCAAAACCGTTTATCAAAACTCTATCCAGTGTTCTGTTCAGTTCATATAATAATTCACATGTGCCAATTAAAAATATTTATTCACGAATTCTTAATATACCCGTGATTGAAAAAGTGTAAAATGAATTATAAGTTGAGTTTTTGAATTGTTGGGAAAATAGGTCAAAAATACAGGATGTGTGCATACCTTATGTCCAATCAATAATAAACGAAGGGTTACTATTTCTTTTAAATGTTTTTTATAAACGTAGAATGGTCATTAAATATAATATTAAAAGATAATAATAAAAAAAAAATATTTTGACTTTGTAATCTAGTAGTAACTTTCCGGGACTGATACTGATGATCATGTCTGGACCAGTCGTACTAATTTAATATCATGTTTGGAGTAAACATTATATTCTTATTATTTATATTGGTATGTATGGAGTGTCTGCAATAAAATTTGCAGCAACTCTGCAGTTCTGCAGGTGAGAAGGTTCTAGGCCCATTCTCCATATTTTATCTCGATGTACATGGAGGATGAGCCTGGCATGTTCATTCCTGTTAGGCGCAATATAAACTTTCATGTGTTGGTGCGCCTTAAAACCCCAATTCAATTCAATTTAATGATTTACTTTCCGGGGCCACTTAAAAATAGACATGATTTTGGCTACATGGATCTTAGCGCTCATATTCTTCGATCTATTCTATTACGTGGTCCAAGTATTAACGTTCATACCCCATCCATAAAATTAAACCTTAATTTCGGCTTGAAAAGTTTGCATATTATACAATTATAAGATTTAAGGTAATTTTAAACAGGTCATCGCATTTTTGCAGTAAAAACAGATTTTTAAATGTGTTTTATTGTTGAAATATCCGTTCTCCGTTATACAATCCTACTAAGATAAGCTGTCCTATCGCTTAATGAACCGTTTTCTGGACCGTTTGTTGAAACCAACATATCACAATGAGTACACCTTATATTTATCAATGTAGGATGGTACAGCAAACATAATTAAGAGTTAAACATGTACGTGACTGATAATTGTGCTAACATGACTGTTCATTTGGAAGTCAATGAATGTCATACACTAACATTGATTTTTCTCTTAATATTTTATTCAAAATAGTTGTGTAACATATCAAGTTGATGGTAATACGTTAATAGTTTAGAACTATATCTACAACATATGAAATATAACTGAACCAAGAAAGGAGGTAACAAATATACATGTTCATAACATTTAAAATGTCATTAGATCGACTCTTTTGAAAAAAAAGAGAAACTGTCATCACTTGATCGTCCTCTCCCCTCGATCGAAGTTTTTATGTAAGCTTGTATCTCCGAAACTGCTTTACATAATGGATTGTAACTTTACACATGTGTTTGGCATCATTATACAAGATCATACAGCCAGGTTACGGTCATAAACAACAAAAAATATGAACTAATTCAAGATCCTCTGTCTATATAATATACATATTGCAATTAAATCTTGACACCTTCAAAAAGAACTGATAAAGATAAAGCCATAACGAAGACAACAAATAGCAGAAATTAGCCACCATAGTTAACTGTTCTTCTTGAAAATGAATATTATTGTACAAAGACATAAATTGAACTGAAATATTTGGTGTTAATATTTAATAATTTCCTGATATTTAATGTTTTGGTTTAAACAATGAGTAATATAGTCTTAGGAGTTTGTTTCTTTAGTCTGCAGGGTAGTGGTGATGGTGGTGTGGGTGACACCATATTCAGTGCCATATTTATTTATACATATTTAAACATATTTATTTTACATCGATTGCGAAACAATTAGATTAATCAATCTCGATGGCTTCCTGGTAAGAACCAGTACTAAGCAATGTCGATTAATTATCTTGCTCAAGGATAAATAACGCGGCCGCGGAGAAGATCGAACGCCCGACCTCTAGATTTACAGTTCAGCGCTCTAACACTGGACCGCGCACTCCATTCAGTGACATTATGGGGTCCTCCACTTTGTGACAAGGACTATCACAACCTGACTTCTGTGGTGATGTGATTTAAGCTCCTTGGTCATAATCACTTTCATACAACCTTTATTAAACTTGTTAAAAAGTCATAACGATCCTACCATTTTACAACATAATGCATGTTTAGTGATTGACCCATTTACAGTTCGCCACTACGCTCTCCTCGTTGATTGTGCGATAAAAGGACAGACCCTATGAGGTTTACCACCACTAATTACATGAGAGTCTCCGAGGTATAGTCGAATGTAGTTCCTATAAAAAGTAATCCCTCCTTTGTTGATGAAAACGGGCATAAAACAAGAACCTTCTTACATGTCTTGTGACCCCACATTGTTTTGGGGAAAATAATTAGTGGTATAATACCTATAAGAGATACGTGCAGTAATTAGGACTCGTTCAGATTCGTACCTAGGGACACTATTCCGATAACAATTGGTAAAATAAGCTCAGAAATAAGTTTTCCATAGTTTTTAGATCTACTGGCCAAGGGCCAGCAGAGCTTATGGGATGGCGAGTTGTCCGTTGTCCGTCGTTTGGCGTCTGTCCGTCCGTCCGTTAACTTTTACCTCGTTAAGACGATATTTTTTCATTGGATCTTTACCAAACTTTAACATCTTGTTAATATCAATGAAAGCTCGGACAAGTTCGAAAACCACCCAGATTGAACCAGTAACAGCGGAGTTATTGCCCTTGATTAGTTAAAAATGCTATATATTGCCTCGTTAAGATGATAGGGCCTTCATTTTTCATCCGATCTTTACCAAACTTTACCAGATTGTTAATATCAATATAAGCTCGGAGAAGTTTGAAAACTGGCCAGATCAGACTAATAACAGCGGAGTTATGGCCATTGATTTAGTTAAAAATGCTATATTTTGCCTCGTTAAGACGATAGGGCCTTCATTTGTCATCCGATCTTTACCAAACTTTACCAGATTGGTAATATTAAATGCTCGGACATGTTTGAAAACCAGCCAGATCGCACTTGTAACAGTGGAGTTATGGCCCTTGATTTAATTAAAAATGCTACATTTTGCATTGTTAAGTCGATAGGGCCTTCATTTTCCATCCGATCGTTACCAAACTGTACCAGATTGTTAATATTAATGAAAGCTCGAGACAGTTCGAAAATCAGCATGACTGGACTAGTAACAGTGGAGTTATGACCCTTGATTTAATTCAAAATGCTATATTTTTCCTTGTTAAGATGATAGGGCCTTCATTTTTCACCCAATCTTTACCAAACTGTACCAGATTGTTAATATCAATGACAGCTCAGACAAGTTTGAAAACCAGCCAGATCGGAACAGTAACAGCGGAGTTGGGCCCTTGATTTAGTTAAAAATGCTGTAATCGTTAATACGATAGGACCTTCATTTTTTATCTGATCTTTACCAAACTTTAACCGATTGTTAATGTCAATACAAAGCTCGGACAACGTTCGAAAACCAGCCAGATCGGACCAGTAACAGCGGAGTTATGGCCATTGATTTAGTTAAAAATGCTATATTTTGTCTCGTTAAGACGATAGGGCCCTTCATTTTTCATCCGATGTTTACCAAATTTTATCAGATTGTTAATATTAACACAATTTCGGACAATTTCGAAAACCAGCCAAATCGGACCAGTAACAGCGGAGTTATGGCCCTTGATTTAGTTAAATATGCTATATTTTGCCCTTGTTAAGGCGATAGGGCCTTCATTTTTCATCTGATCTTTACCATACTTTACCATATTTCTTTTACTTCTTTTTTCTTTTATTTGTTTTTTTATATTTTTTATTATCTCTACTGGTCAAGTTTGAAAACCAGCCAGATCGGACCAGTAATGGCGGAGTTATGGCTCTTGATTTAGTTAAAAATGCTATATTTTGCCTCTTTAAGACGATAGTCACTCGCTTCATTGATGTTATGGGCCATATTAGCCAGTAGAACGTCCACAGGCCCTCTTGGGCCTCTTGTTTTAATCAGCCGGATAGGACCAGTAACTGCGGAGCTATGGCCCTTGATTTATTTAAAAAATGCTATATTTTTGCCTTGTTAAGATGATGGGGCCTTCATTTTTCATCCGATCTTAGAGCGGAATCAAATTTGACCCCAGGGTACTCGTTTGAACAAACTTGGTAAAGGACAATAAGCTTATGCTAATTCAATATATGAGAGCTCCATAACTTGTAATTTCGGTTTAAGACGGTGTTTTAAGTGTTTTCCCCATATAAGTCTATGTTAAACATGTGGCACTGGGGAGGCCGGGGGCCAAAACTAGCACCAGTGTCGCCATTTGAACAAATTTGTCAAGTACCATAAGCTTGTGCTGCACGCAGAGCTCTACACCTACTGTATCAATACTTCATTTGTACAAACTTGATATTTTAATACCTATTCAATCATTTCTTAAAAAAAAGGTGTAAACATCTGTCATGCGGTTCTTGAGATGAAGAGCTTTAATTTAAGTTGTTAACTATTTTTAATAACGGCGGCCATCTCGAAGTCCTATTGCCATAATGTAAGGTCCCAGCCCTATCAGGAGCATCCATGTGCTATTTGGATATTACTGACCCAGCGGTTTCCGAGAACTGGTGTCAATGGATGCCGACACGACGGACGAAATGATATTTGGACAGTAGAGCTAAAATCAAGGACACACTTGTTTTACATACTTAGAAAATAAATAGTTTATTAAAATGACTGCAAGAACAGCTTAAGCACGTTCAATGGCTGCTGATCGTGTATAGTTATATAGTTATAAAACTACTACTCATAAGCAAATTGGATAAATTATAAAGACAGAAAACTAATTCTCAGTTGAGTAGTTTATTACTTATTATGTTCTATACTTCTATTATTACCACATATCAATACTTATACATCAATCAACGTGTAATAATGTAGAGTGTTGTATTTACATTATTCTTCAAAATCAGTTTCTTTAAACCATTGTTAAGAAAATAGATCTACTGTTTTCACATGGACATATGTGATATTTTAAAACATCGGAATCTTTAAGATCTAGTAACTTAAACTACCACCTTGTGAATAGAACACTTCAAAATATGTATGTAAACATATTCAAACTATCTAGCTTATGCTTTCAGATATACAATATGTGTAGCGTATGCTTCCATATATGCAACCTGTCTAGCTTATACATGCATACTCGTAATCTGTGTAGCTTATGCTTCCAGATATACATACTTCCTGGGTAGCTTATGTCTCCAGAAAAAAAAGAGTTTATCCTTATAGTAGAAGTAACAACTTAACACTTTTATCTTATGCTCGGCCAAAGTGTTGCATACTATAACGTTATAAATGTGTAAGTATTTAATCACACAACTTCCCTTGTTAACCGTGCCGAACTCCCACTTCATATCATTTTCTATGTACACATATGTAGTACAACCTGGAACGATTTTGACTGACTTTCCTCGAATGTTACACTACGCACATTTTGTTAACTGAAACTATTTTATTTATTATAAATGCATCCGGATCTCAGTCATAAACTTTTTATTTACCAACGACTTATAATAAATAATTAAAACACAAACTATTTGATTAACAACGTTGTTTTTGACATGACGCCGAAATGACGTCAGACGGCGTTTTAGTGCTTGAAGACATATTTTGCCGTCACATGACGTTTTTGTGCCAACTTTTGCCTGCCGTCATCTTAATTATTTCTTTATTTTACACATTTGCCGCTAATGTTATGTGATAAAAAGGATCTTAAACTCGTCCTCAATCTATAACAGTTTGATGAATTTCGTTATGTATTATTTTTTAATTTTAATTCCCCTTTTATAGTATGAGAACTCGTGATCCTAGGACTGGTCTATTTTGTTACCCAGTGGCTTATATTTTCCCATAATATACATTTATAAAAATCATGCTGAAGTGTTTTTTTTGTTGTTTTTTTACCTCGGGGACTAAATTCGAACAAACTCAATAAAACCGAGTCTGCTACTTTTCTCTCAGTTCGTTGCTTCCAAAGCATCTCTTTTCATTTATTATTGTCCAGGATAGCACGATCATTTAATAATAATAATAATACATTTATTTCAAGAGGATAACATATTTGGCTACAAGCCAGTCTAACATATGTCCCTAAAAAATAAAATAAGAATAGAATATACGATTAACAGTATATACAAATAATAATTAAAACAATGGTACACAGTGAATAAACCATGTCTATAAATTTCTAAAATGGTAGTATATGTGATAGTTTTTACTTAAGAACAAGTTGCATGAGCAGTGTACAGGCGCATATACTGCGACTGAAGTTGTTATTAAGTTCGCGTTTTTACAATTGCATACATGACACATTATCTAAATGGAGGATCTTACAATCGTGACTGTGTATTGTATTATTGACTTTAATAATTAAACTCGTTGGATAAAATGATAGGATACGAGGCTCTGCCGAGTATTCTATGTTTTTACTCAACGAGTTTATTAAAGTTAATAATACAATACGCGGATCTTACAGATCTGTCGAGTATCCTATCGTTTTACCCAACGAGTTTATTAAAGTTAATAATGCAATACACAGTCACGATAGAGCCTCGTATTCTATTATTTTATCCAACGAGTTTATTAAGGTCAATAATAAATACACAGTCACGATTGTAAGATATAGCACATAACACATCTACGACGTGATAGTTTCACTTAAATGTTGTCAGTTACCTTGAATATGACAATTTGTAAGAGAAATCATGGCGTCGTGTTGTTTTCATGTCAGCTACGTTACACGGCTGTATAACGTTCGCCCTAAAAATAATGCGACAACTTAATTGAACTAAATTTAACGTTACTAACATGGATTTTATAAATAAGGATAAATATTTAAATTGTTTGAACGTATCATATGAAAAACCATGCAAACAATTGGGAATACATGTTTTACTATATACAAACACAGTGATTCGGTCCTCATTGGCATCTATAATACACTAGTGTAATTACGAGAAAAGCCATGTTATGTGATACTCATACATTTCTGCTATAAGATGGTCGTAATCATTACAACTGATATAATATATACAAGTGGTTTTGATAAATATAGTGTGATTTAGCCTAGAACAACATCTATATAGTAAGTATTCATGCAAAACAACTACTGTTTGCTGAAGGAGTATTGGGTTTCATTCTCTTCAGAAAGCACGCACAACATCTGACACGTTCAAAGTAGGCACATTCCAGGTTCGATATCCTTCAAACAGTTGTTTATAACTTAATGATAGTTGAACATTTTAAAATGTGTAACGTACTTCTATATTTTAAACAATTATCATTTTACAGAGTTATGCAAAAAGAAGAAATAAACACGTTTATACTCTCCAGTCATACATTGAAAGTAATTAGTTATCCAGTCATACCAAAAAAGTATTAAGTTATCTAGTCACACACTGAAAGTATTAAGTTATCCAGTCGTACACTTGAAAGTATTATGTTATCCAGTCATACACAGAAAATATTAAGTTATCCAGTCATAGACTGAAAGTATAAAGTTATCCAGTCACACATTGAAAGTATTAAGTTACCCCAATCATACATACAAGTATTAGGTTATACAAGTCACACACTGAACGTATTAAGTTATCCAGTCATACATAGATAGTATTAAGTCATACATTGAAAGTATTAAGTTATCCAGTCATACATTGAAAGTATTAAGTTATCCAGTCATACACTGAAAGTAAGTCATACATTGAAAGTATTAAGTTATCCAGTCATACATTGAAAGTATTAAGTTATCCAGTCATACACTGAAAGTATTATGTTATCCAGTCATACACAGAAAGTATTAAGTTATGCAGTCATAGACTGAAAGTATTAAGTTATCCAGTCACACATTGAACGTATTAAGTTATCCAGTAATACATTGCAAGTATTAGGTTATACAGTCACACACTGAACGTATTAAGTTATCCAGTCATACATATATAGTATTAAGTCATACATTGAACGTATTAAGTTATCCAGGCACGCATTGAACGTATTAAGTTATTCAGTCATACATTGAAAGAATTAAGTTATACAGTCACACACTGAAAGTATTAAGTTATCCAGTCACACCTTGAAAGTATTAAGTTATCCAGTCATACATAGAACGTCAAAGCTATCCAGTCACACATTGAAAGTATTAAGTTATCCAGTCATACATTAAACGTATTAAGTTATCCGTTCATACATTGAAAGCATTAAGATATCCAGTCAGGACATAGAACGTATTAAGTCATCCAGTCATACATTGAACGTATGAAGTGATCCAGTCATACATTGAACATATTAAGTTATCCAGTCATAACATTGAAAGTATTAGGTGTGCTATATGTACATCAATTGCTAAACGAGCGCCTTATGGCCCATGAGTACTCCCATTTCATATATGTAAAACACAAATACAAATTACTGACGTTACATAATCTATATGACTGTTAAAAAATACATAACATTTGCTACACATGTACATTATTAAATTATAGGCTAATTCCTACACCAATCCACACAAAGATGCCGAAGGGTGCACACATTACTAAACCATGAACACATCTTATTTTCTCTATTTTCTATACATGGATATGATATTATATCTCCCAAAATTGAAGCCATAAAAAAGAAACTATAATGGCCGTAAACCATGTACACCTGTTGTAAAGGGACACATGGCAATCTTCAAAAATCAAACAAAAACAACCAACAAGAAAAAAAAACAAAAAAAAAACGCGGCCTTCCGTTAGTCTCTCAACATAACTTGCATATTTGCAAATACTCTCAACATAACTTGCATATTTGCAAAGAATTAATATTATTTTAACAACGGAAAACGTAAATTGTTTTGGCAGATTACTAGTTGCTGATTATATTGCAAACAGTCCAGTGCTTAGAAGTGAAGTCGTTCTCTACTTGTTGACGATTGGTCATTTTCATGTTGACGATTAGTCATTTTCATGTTGATGATTGATCATTTTCAGTCTGACCAACCGTTATCGACCTTTATACACTGAAAAAAGTTACAATATTAATTAGTTAATTGTCTCAGACACTTTTTTAGTTAGAATAGTTACATCGTATTGCAGGCGAAATTATAAAAGAAATATAATTTGACATACAATGTCCGAAATGATAAGACATCCCAATCTCTGATTGTGCGATGACTGGACAGACTGTGGACCCTATGATCACGTCGACCTAAATTCTGAGATGATTGTTACGTTTGATTTTTGTTTCCAATCTCGTCTTGGTTTATTCTCGTGTTGCTTTGACACGCTGAGTACTTCCTTTGCAAGTTTGTTAGAGCATATAGCCTGGCGGGTATTTCTTTATTTACACAGTGCCGTTTCATAGGAATGGCTATAGGGTAAGATTTAGGTTTGGTGCACTCTAGAACTTGGTTTAATCTCGCCCTACACCCACACCCACACACCACCTACCCACCCAGCGTCCCTTTTGCCAATGACCTTTCCAAGGCGGAAGCCTTATTGTCAACACATTTGTGTGCGATATCATGTTTTGTTTTCCGATGCGTGTTCGTGTTGACCGTGGTCCTTCAATGCTACATTTCCTGTTCGACATGTATATCTACTTTTATCTAGAATCTCGCCAACATAAAACACCATGTAAAACAATGTTATTGTTTGTGTTAGTAGTTCATCTATATTCTGCTTCAACACTTTCAATGGTTCATTATTGACATTTTGTATGATTTAGGATGATATTAATAGGAGATACATCCTATTATGCAACTTCTATTTTATTCTTTTATTAACATTGTGTTATAACCTGGCGGGGATTTTTTTTATTTACACTACCGCTTATTGGAATGAAAATAGGGTAAGAGTGAGGTTTGGTGCACCCTAGAACCTGGTTTAAGACCCCCATCCCCCACCCCACTGGCCTTTCTTGCCACTGATCGTTCTAAGGCGGTAGCTCTATTGTCGGCCCTTTTCTGTTTGCATTTTATTCATCTTTAAAGTTGTTCTTTGTTTCTGTGTGTGTTTGTGGTTGACTGTCGTCCCTGAATGCTATTCTTCCTGTTCGATTTTAATATCTTACTTTTACAACACTGAGACAATATATAACTGTTTTAACATGTTTGAGGTTGAGTATTTCCGTATACATTTCCGTATATATCAGTATAAAACATAAACATCTTGTTTAAGGTGGTGTTTAATACTAGTGGTTAAGATTATTTCGAATATCTTACTGAATATCATTGGGAGAACTGAAACAGCAGAAAGAGATCCATTCATGTCATTTATTTTACAACTTATAAAATAATGCCTCTTAACCATTAAATCTATAATTTTAAGCGTGAAACTAGATACCTAAATAAGAAGATATAAACTTACTCATTATTTTCATGGAGTTAATATCGTCTCAGAGTAAGTCATTGTGATTGTCCCTTTCTTGCTAAATTTTCGCTTTCCTTCTTCAGGATCAACTGTTCATCGTCATCGTGTGCTGCATGAAGCGATGCACGTACGCGAGGGTCATTTTCCTGTGACGTCTGTTTCTGGAGCGACCCTGAAAGAACATAAATACTGATTAGGTAAGATAGCAGTAGAAAACATGTTAAAGTAGAAAGGAGATAGAGTGCCCATCATCTGACTATTTTAACGCATTAAATGACATACCTATGATCGGACAGCACCGTTTGTCGGAACGGAAAATGAGTATAGTCATGTACTACTTCAAAAATAAAAACCGCCGAATTCAAGCGATTTATTCTTGTAATAGCATGTATTGTGTAATTAGTGTTTAATATTTACTTTTTATGTTATTAACATTCCAGTAATGGCAGCATACTGATTCACAACGAACTTAGGGTAAGGGCCCAGTATTTGTCGTATTGAAGTAGAAAATCGCTTAAGCTGGTGCTAGGAGGCGGAGAGGAGTTGCACGTTACATTACATGCACAGACAATAAAACCGAGTTTGCTACTTTTATTGTGTTTGTTGCTTTCAGGGGATCGCCTTTCAGTATTTATAAATTATATTCTAAAATTTTATATTTCACACATTTGTTTGGATTTTGTTAGAATCGTCCCGCTAATGTAGAACTACAATCATAAACAGATTTTTCGCTCTATACTTTTGATTGATACCATGCATTCCATTAAAATAAGCACACACTAACTGGTGAAGGTAGATTTGTGATTCTGCGAAATCGTCCCCGGAGTAGAACAAATATGAAATATAGCAAATGCTAAATTAAACCCACCTGTCTTAAAAAGGATGTCTTCATTATTCTGACGCTCTTTCTGGTTATGCGTTGGGTCTAGTGTATCGTTCTCCCAATGTGCAGCAGCAGCAACGCTTGTTTGGATTTGGTGGGGCAGATTGTGAGTAGATGTACGCACAGGTAACGTTTCCGTAAAACTGCTGTTGTCACCATAGTATACTGGCTGGTCTGAACCACTGTCAATGTTTTCAAGGGACCACCTGTCATGTACCTCGTTCCGTAGATCAAGAATTGTTTTTGAATCTGTTTGGATGCAAAACGCCATCAGTTCCATTAATCGTTTTGGAATTATGCGTCCATGATTTGGTTGACATATTCCGGTTTGGAATCCGAATTCAAAAGTTATCTTATTGGACTTACTGTCTTGTAATACACGCAGTTTCGTTTCGTTTCTGTAAATACTATGCGTCAACTTAACGTTAGATGAGCGTCGTTGGTCCAACATGTTATTTATGATACTCATATCGTTCATAACAATGTGGTGTCGCTTTAGGTTGTCTCTCAGGCTCTGTGTTTTCACTTCATTGAGTATAAGGTCGTAAGGATATGCACTGTTTTGCATTACATTTAACATTTGTTCAGCGTTTTCCAGAAGGTAATCCTGTAATGACATGCTTCCTTGTATCCTGGATACAATGGGGACAAAATTAACACAATGCGCCACTATTCCATTCAGCTCCGGTAAATGAATTCGCATGTCGACTGATGTTGTAACAGGTATACGTTCTTGTTGTGTAAAAATATGAAGATATAGCTGGTATATGGATGTTACAAAATGAAATACACTTATTCCTCGTTTGCGTGTATAACTAGTCATCTGTTGAACCAGCTCGTCTGCCAAATCTTCAACGACCATCATACAATTTTCACTGTTGATAGGACTAAGAGTTCCACCAAGTGTGACCGGCTCAATAGTTACATCCATGTAGTGCCTCCAAAAATGCGCAAGTGTTGACATTTGTGGTTGGATTCTCTTTCTCAACAAAACTGGAATATCGATATCAGGGCGCACTGCTGGCAGGTCTTTCTCGCTATTAAAGGCGATTCTTGTCATGAATATATCCTTGAAAATGAGTGACACTGAACTGATATCAGTGACAATTTCATGCAATATCACCCTTAAAAACGTACTGCTGTTATCAAAAGCGATCTGAAATCGGATTGGTAGATCCTTTTCAAGGTCAAAGTCAGTCGCCCGTTGTTCGATCATGATCGATAAATCACCATAACCCTTTATTGCGTGAAGTGGAACTTCCTCCAAATCAACGTGTATCTCCTCTTCTGATACCAGCATCACATTCACATCTTCCGGATTGGCAGCGTTTACCTTGTATTTCTTTCTTAGTTCGGGATTCATTTTCATTACGTGTTCAAGAATTGTTACCCAATAAGCATATTGAGTGAGTATCTTCATTTCAATATCAACTATGGTGTATAGAGAACGGTCATCTTTTTTCTTCATGTACATCTTTAAAACACTATTTTGCATGAATGCAATACTCTCTGATAAAACGGGTATAGTTTGATCTTCTCTACTCATGTAAACGTGCTTGTCAGACGTGATGTTGTCTGCAAGAAGGGTGACTACAGTTGACACGTTCGTTTCGTCAGACATTAAGGTAACAAATGGAATTTTACATTTCAGTGCACCATCTATAGTATTGGCAATAGTCATGGCAGCCATAGAATCAATTCCAAGACTAACTAATGAACTGTTTTCATCTACGTCTTCATCGTCGACAACAACTACTTCACCAATAGCGGCTTTAACAAAATCCGTTAGTTTTTCTTTCATTTCTTTTTCAGAGATATCGATCAGGTCAGTATCGGTGAGCATGAGTCGGTTTTTTTTTCCGGATTCGTCAATGGTCTGCTGAGTTGGCTGAACAATCATGTCATATTTGGCGCGCTGTGTCGTCATCTTTAGCTTTTCTGTGACAACCTTCCAATTAATATCTGCATACATCACCTGGGTGTCGTTGATAAGAAGCGCTTTAACAAGATATTTTCTGATATCTTCGATTCCAAGAAGTGAGAACCCTTTTTTCCTCAGATTTGTTTGGACTACGCCATTATTCACACCCATTCCGACAGACAGAGCTCCCCAATTAATTGTCTGAGCAGGTAGTCCAATGGACCTTCTGTAAAACGCCAAAGAATCCATAAAGCTATTTCCTGCAGCGTAATTGCACTGCCCTGCGTTACCAATAATGGATACAACCGAAGAATGCAATACAAAGTAGTCCAACGGAAAGCCCACTGACTTGATGTGCAAATTCCAAGCTCCTTGAATTTTTGGCTGCAACGCCATCTTTATTGTCTCGTCGGTTTGATTTAATAACATCGCATCGGCAAGTACTCCTGCTCCATGAAATATCCCTTTTATTGGGACGTGTTTTAGCTCAGTCGTTATTCTCTTCAGTCCACTATCGAGAGAGTCTGAATCTGTAATATCTGCTTGCACTGACATTATGAAACATTTGTGTTTCTGCATTATACTTTTTATGACATCTATCTGTCCAACCTTAGGATTGCTTCTGGAAATGGTTATTAAGTAACCAGCGCCAATACTAGCAAGTAGTTGCAGTAGTTCCCATCCAAGTCCGCTCAGACCGCCGATTATTATATAGCACGCTTCCTTTTGGAACAGGCCTCTCTTATCCACTCGAAGTGAAATACTGTTTTCATTTATTGCTGTTTCTATGTTTATCTCCTCCATAGGCAGATTAAAACTGAAACCGTGTGTGTTTCCAAGAATCGTTTCATTGGTCTGAAATAGTTCTTTGCTGATTCGGATTATCATTGTCACAACTTTGGGTATAGAGTTTGTAAGTGCGTCAGGATAAAACAAGGTGCTTGTCACCAATGTGGTTATTTCTATCCGTTGATAGGTGTGTTTGAAAAACACCTGTAGTTCGTCTGTGATCAAATTGTTCAGTGATACAATTCTTCGTAGGGACGGCAATCTTTGCACAAGAGTTTGTACCTGTTTTTTGTTTAAATATGTGGCAATCAACGCAACTGTTTCTTTGCCGTTCAGCATATTGAGAGTGTCATTTTCCAGATCCGATACCGTTACAAACCTATTCCCGCATGCCTTTTCTTCAAGCCATTCTGTACAAAGAAGACGCACAAAGTTTGCTTTGTCTTTCGACGAAGCCACCACTACGACATCAGATCGTTCTTGTACCATCATAATCATATTGTACAGGATGTTTCCTAGGGTCAGTGCTCCTGGTGTATATGATCTACATCTATCAGTGTTCATAACACATTCTTCAGGTACAATGACACATGTTGCTGCATCAACTGGGCAGCAAAATACCACTTCTCTTGTCGTTTTTGTGCTATCATCGAGCACAGTTCCCCTGCCTTCAATCGCGACTACTTGATACCCAGATATTCCCGGCCATATGTCGCTCGGCGATGGCACTTCTACTGTCGGCAGATACACTGAACGGTCGTGTTTAGTGAATGTTTTCAACCTCACTCTGAAGTGATTTTTCTTCGGCAGACTGGATGCAGTTAAACCATTCTCAGTAAACCGAAAATATAGATTCAGTACTTCATAAGAACTTTCTGAAACAAGATTCGCTTGGTACCTATGGTCCATTTTTAAATTTCTTGTCGCTGAAAATGATTTTTGTCTGAGTGATAACTTGGGTACCAATATCTTTGATCCGGATAAACACAGTTCACTGTGTTCAGTAACGCATCCAGTTACTAGCGCAGACAAAAGCTTGACGTCTATATTCTGGGGATCAACATCGACAATTCGAATATCTGCATATACGCCTTCTTGCATTGTAGAACGAACCATCCCCCATAATTCCGACCCATTTAAATTTATTGATTTGGATTGTCTATCTGGGATGTTTTGTGTGCATTCCGTAACGACATACACAGGTATGGATATTTTGTTTTCATACAGGACACTCAAAAGTTCCCTCAATGCCAAAAAGTTCTCTATGGCGACATCTAGTATTACACGTCCATCTTCAGTTTGATATGGGCTTTGAACGGCATAAAACAGAATTGATTTGTAGTTTGTTCCTTGTGTTGCAATTAATATGTTTTCCTTTCGCACATTCACAAACTCGATATCCAAACTGCCCTGTAGCTCTTCAATCCATCGGGGTTTTCTTTGCAGTGAAACAAATAAAACTCGAGTTTCATCCATTATATTGTCTCTGGCGTCTATGGACAAGTAGACCCATTGCATGCAATACTCTTTTCTTTGTCTGTGTTCTAAAGAACGAACAGTTCTGGTGTGGAAGTCGTTTACCTCTGAAATTACAGATCCATTCGGTGTTAGCAACACAGCATTGTAACTGCAACCGGAATCAGTTTTGTATATTTGACTTGCGTATGCATACATTTTCCTCTTTGGTGGCCTGTCAACCACAATAGCACTCGCTCCTTTTGGCATGGCGTAATTGTTGCCGGTTGACGCAATGCAAATCCCAAACGTTTGGAAAAATGCATCAAATACGGCTGGATGAATATGTGTTTCTACAAAGTCGTTGGCAACATAGTCTGATACCAGGATCTCCGCCAAACACTCTGTATCGGAAGACCAAGCTCTTTCAATCATACTTAGTTGTTCTCCATATTGAAAATCGAGTTTCTCAAGACTCGCGTAGCACTCCTTTTTCTCTATATGTTTCGTTAGCTTTTTTCGCAATCCTTCGATGCTCACTGATGGTCGCTCGGGTATGGTTCGTAGACTAACTTCTCCGGTACACAAGACTCTTGCATTACTCGTTGCTTTAAACGATATACCGCCATCTTTGACAGCAGTAGTAGAAACATCAATTGTGTACTCGTGGTCGGGTTTAGGTGTAAACGGCTTTTCGAACTCAATCGATACCGTTAAATTGTTAATCGGTTGCTTCATGCATTCTATGCCGATATGAAAGCCCATTTCAACATACGTAGCACCGGGTACTAACACGACACCTGAAAGGAAATGATCGAAGACAAATGGCGTTGAAACATGGTTAACCAATAATTGAAAGTGGTTATGTCCTTGACTAGATGCAGAACGTCTGATAAACAAATGCGAGCGCTCGTTGTTGGAATTGACACCTGCCAAAAAGAGCTTTGCTGTATCGGATAAAAGTAGGGTCTTCCTTTTGTTGAACACATATCTCGGTATTGGAGTCAACGTACCACTATCTTTGTATATTGTGTTCCAGGCAATGTCTATCCCTAGCTCATACAACTCAGAGAGTGTCAAGTACATGCTTCGCAATTCTGTGTTGTCTCTCATTGAAGCTAAAGCTAATCCGTTAATCCCATCCGGGAGTATGTTTGACAAATGAGTCCGAAGTATCGGTCGTGGCCCTATCTCTATGAATATGTTTTGTGTGTTCTGTTTGAGTGTCTTCCTTATTCCTTGCATTAACAGGACTGGTTTTGTCACGTTGCCGGCCCAGTATTCTCCTGTTTTGAAATCTCCATGTGCCGCAATATTGCCGGTTACCGTGGATATGTGCTGTGTGGTGATTTCCGTTGAATCCATTAGATTACCGATTTGTTTTATAACTTCCTCTCTGCATTTCTCCACCTGTGGGCTATGGTAAGCACACTGGACATTTAGCTTTTTTAGATACATAGGTCTCAACTTGGCCTTTTTTCCCTGTACTTCCAGAGTCTCTTTTATACTGTCTATTTCATTTGCGTTTCCGGAAATAGTACAATCAATTGGGCTGCTGTATACTGCGACACAGACGGCCTGATGTTGATATTGTTTGCACAAAGATTCAACTTTCGGTACTTCTAAATTCATAACAACCATCATGGCCCCGCCAGTTTGCCCTGCCAAAATTTTCGAACGATGATATATTACTTTTACGGCATCTTGTATGGACAGGTGTCCAGACCCGTATGCAGCAGCCACCTCTCCAACTGACATACCAACAATTACATCCGGCTGTACTCCCCATCGTTTCCAAACCTCAGTTAGAGCCACTTGTGAGGAAAAAATAGCTATATGATTCAAAAACGGATCGTCATAATTTGTGTTTTCGCGGAATTTGTCACCAATCCTCCATCCACACAAGGGCAGGAGGTAACTATCAATGACTTCTATCGTTTCTCTGAAAACGTCAACCTTTGACATCATTTCTCTGCACATTCCTGTCCAAGAAGTTCCTACCCCACAGTAAACAAAAACGATATTTTGTTCATCGTGTCGGTGCTGTCTTTGGCTTAGCTTGCTTAATTTTAACTTGCACATACTCTGAATTTCTTCTTTTGTCATTCCTACCAGGGCTATCCTGCTTGTTAAATGATCTCGACGACAACAAGATGTATAGCAAATGTCAGATATGTTGGAATTTGAAGTTTCTATGTCTCTTTGAAAAGCTTCAAGATTTAACTTAAGAGACTGTTCGTCATGTACGGAAATACAAGCTATGTTCAAATCAGCAATTATGTTTCCCATTCTCTCATCAGGCGATTTGTTGACTTGCGTGAGGACAGCATGGCAATTTGATCCTCCAAACCCAAAAGAGTTGATACATGCGACTCTTTTGTTATTTTTGTTCAGCGGCCAAGTGCATGGTTGCAATGCAATATCTAAACCATACTTTTCGAATAAGATCGCTTTGTTAACGTTTGACTTATCCTTTTTCACGTGTAAGGTTGGGACTATGCTTCCGTGTTTCATCATAAGTAAGACTTTTATGAGACCGGCCACTCCTGCCGCAGACTCTGTGTGACCAATGTTAGACTTCACAGACCCAATTAGTAATGCTTCTGAAAGACATCTTTGAGTTCGGTGTTTCGAAAAGAAAATCCCTAATGCATTGACTTCAGTGGGGTCTCCTATCGGTGTGCCAGTGCCTACAATATCGACATTTAATCATAATATATATAATTTAGAGATTGCGAATGAAATGTATGTTGCCTTGGCTGTCATAGTCAAACTGAATAACTAAGGTAAGAAAAAAGTCAAAAACATTACACATTATTTATTTAGTAATTTGTTTAGTCACGTGTAGGCACTATTATGGAAACAAGGAATACCGTCAGTGTTTTGCGCAACCGTTAACTAGCTTTTAATCACATGTTAACGACTGGTGCATGAGCATACAGCTACATAATAATGATCTACACCAAATACACATGTTTTTAGTTAGTTTCATAATCAACTTTAAAATAATCAAATACATGAAAAGTAGATAAAAAACCTGAACAGGAAATGTAGCATTTAAGGATAACAGTCAAGTAAACAGAAAACAACAATTACAAGATAAATAAAACAATAAAACGCAATGTGTATGACATCACAAACATAAAGGGGCTGAAGACAATTGGGTTACCGTATTGGAACATCAGAGGAAAAACTAGTGGCTGGGGTTTAAACCAGGTTCTAGGGTGCACCAATCCTCCCTTTGACCCTATTGTTATCCCAATAAAACGGGACAGTGTAAATAAAGATATCCCCGACAGGTTATATTCTATAACACACAAGACATTAATAGGCAATATAGGTATAACACATAAATGATCATGTATATATGCATATAAAAACAAAAGCCTAGAAGCCTAGAAGCCTAAAAAAGCCTAAAAAAGCCACACAGCCAGTACTCAATAAATTAGCAAAAGCCAGAGCAACAAGTGAACATACCGTTAAGGGTTCGATAAGGCAAGATTTAGGACAAACATCTTGAAAACGCTACCGTCATTTGAGGATTTAGGTAGACGTCATGATATAGTCCACAATCTGTCCGGTCATTGCACAATCAAAGAGGAAAGCATAGTGTTGAACTGTAAATTAGTCAACCACTAATCATGCATTGCGTTGCAAACTGATAAGATCATAACCTCTTTTGATAAAGTCCTCAACTCGACTACATGCTCTAGAAAAATGAATCAGCTGAGAAACATATACACCATCAGATGTTGCTCCGGGAACATCCCCGTCTTAACAGGGATAAATAACGATATCAAAATTAATATCATATCCCTTGTGATAAACTTAGCTTAGAGAAACGAAGTGACACTATCAGAAGTATTAGCTTTGTTAAGTTGAGGTTCTTTAGGGTATGTAATGTTTACCATAGTAGAAGAGAGCCATCACCTCTTATGACATTAATGGAAGTGTAGCTTTCACACAACACAGTCAACCAAAAAGACGCATTAACACAAACAACAATTCCAATGTTAAAAAGAAGTAAGACTTCTGAATTCACAAACACAAATGGGCTGACAATCGGGCTACCGCATTGAAATGGTCCTTGGCAAAAAGACCGCTGGGGGTTTAAACCAACTTCTAGGGTGCACAAACCTCATTCTTACCATATTTTTATCCTGATAAAACAGAACAATGTAAAACAAATCCATACCAGGTTATATTATCTAGCAAACAAGACAGTATTAATAGACAATTTAAGTTTAGCATATTGATGATCATGAATCTTTGCATATAAAACAAAAGCACAGAAAGTCACAATCCAAGAAGATGAACGCTTTAATGACTAAGCTATGAAATGCAAACTCATGCATCTTAATTATTATTAACATGCATTTTTGTTAGCTATTTCTTTGTTATAATATATTTGAAATGCCATAATGTGGTTTTATGTAATAGCATACCGTGTGCCTCTATATACTGCACATCGCATGGATCAATGTGGTATCGTTTGTACGTGCTTTCCAGAAGCTCCCTTTGCTGTTCACCGGATGGCGCAGTGATTGGGTGAACAGCGCGCCCATCTTGGTTGGTTCCTGTCTTGATTATTGCCCATATTTTGTTTCTTTCCCTTACAGCCTGTATATTATTAAAATGCTTGTACATGAAATTTTCTTAATATTTTATAAAGAATATGAATTATAAGAAATGTATAATGAATTGTCTAATTTCTATTCAAAGATATGAAAATATAATGTGAACGCATCTAATTATGGGATATGCAAACAAGAAATATAAAAAGATCGGACAAGGAAAGTAGCATTCAAGGAGGACAGTCAACCACAAAACACAGAAACAAACACGCAAACAGACAAACAAGAAGGCAAAAGTCATAATAAATGCAAACGACATCACACGGCGATGTAATAAATAATAAATACAAGAAAAAAACAACATATATCTTTAATGATCGAACCTAATCATAGTGTACTGTGTCCAATATATAATCCGAAAAAAATGTAATACGTTTGTTTGAGAATAGATCCCTGTTAGTTTGGAAAGATTGTAAGGTACATATAATGCCAACTCCTATCATACTTTTTCATATGTCTAAATAACATACCTCTTTAACTAGTTGTAGAATAACAACACCGCACCCTTCCCCACGAGCATAACCGTCCGCAGTGTCGCAAAATGATTGGCATTGTCCAATAGCCGACATCATACGATTTTCACACAGAGAAAAGAAAGTTTCGGGAGTAAGGATGCTATTTACGCCTCCACAAATCGCCAAATCACAGTCACCTTTAAAAGAACGTTTTAAATTTAATCACTTTTCCAACAATTAGATTACTTCGATTTAAACCTTGTGCGTTGTTTTTAAACTAGTGTGATAATGTGAAACAACTGGTAAATTGGAACACTCCAAGATTGCGTTGTTTTTAAACTAGTATCAGAATATGAAACAACTGGTAAATTGGAACACTCCAAGATTGCGTTGTTTTTAAACTAGTGTGATAATATGAAACAACTGGCAAATTGGAACACTCCAATATTGCGTTGTTTTTAAACTAGTATGAGAATATGAAACAACTGGTAAATTGGAACACTCCAAGATTGCGTTGTTTTAAAACTAGTGTGATAATATGAAACAACTGGTCAATTGGAACACTCCAAGATTGCGTTGTTTTTAAACTAGTGTGGTAATATGAAACAACTTGCAAATTGGAACACTCCAAGATTGCGTTGTTTTTAAACTAGTGTGATAATATGAAACAATTGGTAAATTGGAACACTCCAAGATTGCGTTGTTTTTAAACTAGTATGAGAATATGAAACAACTTGCAAATTGGAACACTCCAAGATTGCGTTGTTTTTAAACTAGTGTGATAATATGAAACAACTGGTAAATTGGAACACTCCAAGATTGCGTTGTTTTTAAACAAGTGTGATAATATGAAACAACTGGTAAATTGGAACACTCCAAGATTGCGTTGTTTTTAAACTAGTGTGATAATATGAAACAACAGGTAAATTGGAACACTCCAAGATTGCGTTGTTTTTAAACTAGTGTGATAATATGAATCAACTGGTAAATTGGAACACTCCAAGATTGTGTTGTTTTTAAACTAGTATGAGAATATGAAACAACTGGTAAATTGGAACACTCCAAGATTGCGTTGTTTTTAAACTAGACTGTTAATAGGAAACAACTGGTAAATTGGAACATTCCAAGATTGCGTTGTTTTTAAACTAGTATGATAATATGAAATAACTGGTAAATTGGAACACTCCAAGATTGCGTTGTTTTTAAACTAGTGTGATAATGTGAAACAACTGGTAAATTGGAACACTCCAAGATTGAGTTGTTTTTAAACTAGTATGAGAATATGAAACAACTGGTAAATTGGAACACTCCAAAATTGCGTTATTTTTAAACTAGTGTGATAATATGAAACAACTGGTAAATTGGAACACTCCAAGATTGCGTTGTTTTTAAACTAGTATGAGAATATGAAACAACTGGTAAATTGGAACATTCCAAGATTGCGTTGTTTTAAAACTAGTGTGATAATATGAAACAACTGTTAAATTGGAACACTCCAAGATTGCATTGTTTTTAGTGTGATAATATGAAACAACTGTTAAATTGGAACACTCCAAGATTGCGTTGTTTTTAGTGTGATAATATGAAACAACTGGTAAATTGGAACCCTCCAAGATTGCGTTGTTTTTAAACTAGTATCAGAATATGAAACAACTGGTAAATTGGAACACTCCAAGATTGCGTTGTTTTTAAACTAGTGTGATAATATGAAACAACTGGCAAATTGGAACACTCCAATATTGCGTTGTTTTTAAACTAGTATGAGAATATGAAACAACTGGTAAATTGGAACACTCCAAGATTGCGTTGTTTTAAAACTAGTGTGATAATATGAAACAACTGGTCAATTGGAACACTCCAAGATTGCGTTGTTTTTAAACTAGTGTGGTAATATGAAACAACTTGCAAATTGGAACACTCCAAGATTGCGTTGTTTTTAAACTAGTGTGATAATATGAAACAATTGGTAAATTGGAACACTCCAAGATTGCGTTGTTTTTAAACTAGTATGAGAATATGAAACAACTTGCAAATTGGAACACTCCAAGATTGCGTTGTTTTTAAACTAGTGTGATAATATGAAACAACTGGTAAATTGGAACACTCCAAGATTGCGTTGTTTTTAAACAAGTGTGATAATATGAAACAACTGGTAAATTGGAACACTCCAAGATTGCGTTGTTTTTAAACTAGTGTGATAATATGAAACAACAGGTAAATTGGAACACTCCAAGATTGCGTTGTTTTTAAACTAGTGTGATAATATGAATCAACTGGTAAATTGGAACACTCCAAGATTGTGTTGTTTTTAAACTAGTATGAGAATATGAAACAACTGGTAAATTGGAACACTCCAAGATTGCGTTGTTTTTAAACTAGACTGTTAATAGGAAACAACTGGTAAATTGGAACATTCCAAGATTGCGTTGTTTTTAAACTAGTATGATAATATGAAATAACTGGTAAATTGGAACACTCCAAGATTGCGTTGTTTTTAAACTAGTGTGATAATGTGAAACAACTGGTAAATTGGAACACTCCAAGATTGAGTTGTTTTTAAACTAGTATGAGAATATGAAACAACTGGTAAATTGGAACACTCCAAGATTGCGTTATTTTTAAACTAGTGTGATAATATGAAACAACTGGTAAATTGGAACACTCCAAGATTGCGTTGTTTTTAAACTAGTATGAGAATATGAAACAACTGGTAAATTGGAACATTCCAAGATTGCGTTGTTTTAAAACTAGTGTGATAATATGAAACAACTGTTAAATTGGAACACTCCAAGATTGCATTGTTTTTAGTGTGATAATATGAAACAACTGTTAAATTGGAACACTCCAAGATTGCGTTGTTTTTAGTGTGATAATATGAAACAACTGGTAAATTGGAACCCTCCAAGATTGAGTTGTTTTTAAAATAGTATGAGATTATGAAACAACTGGTAAATTGGAACACTCCAAGATTGCGTTGTTTTTAAACTAGTGTGATAATATGAAACAAATGGTAAATTGGAACACTCCAAGATTGCGTTGTTTCTAAACTAGTATGAGAATATGAAACAACTGGTAAATAGGAACACTCCAAGATTGCGTTGTTTTAAAACTAGAGTGATAATATGAAACAAATGTTAAATTGGAACACTCCAAGATTGCATTGTTTTTAGTGTGATAATATGAAACAACTGGTAAATTGGAACACTCCAAGATTGCGTTGTTTTAAGTGTGATAATATGAAACAACTGGTAAATTAGAACACTCCAAGATTGCGTTGTTTTTAAACTAGTATGAGAATATGAAACAACTGGTAAATTGGAACACCCCAAGATTGCGTTGTATTTAAACTAGTGTGATAATATGAAACAACAGGTAAATTGGAACACTCCAAGATTGCGTTGTTTTTAAACTAGTGTGATAATATGAAACAACAGGTAAATTGGAACACTCCAAGATTGCGTTCTTTTTAAACTAGTATGAGAATTTGAAAGAACTGGTAAATTGGAACACTCCAAGATTGCGTTGTTTTTTAACTAGAATGAGAATATGAAACAACTGGTAAATTGGAACACTCCAAGATTGCGTTGTTTTTTAACTAGTGTGATAATATGAAACAACTGGTAAATTGGAACACTCCAAGATTGCGTTGTTTATAAACTAGTGTGGTAATATGAAACAACTGGTAAATTGGAACACTCCAAGATTGCGTTGTTTTTAAACTAGTGTGATAATATGAAACAACTGGTAAATTGGAACACTCCAAGATTGCGTTGTTTTTAAACTAGTGTGATAATATGAAACAAATGGTAAATTGGAACACTCCAAGATTGCGTTGTTTCTAAACTAGTATGAGAATATTAAACAACTGGTAAATTGGAACACTCCAAGATTGCGTTGTTTTTAAACTAGTGTGATAATATGAAACAACAGGTAAATTGGAACACTCCAAGATTGCGTTGTTTTTAAATAAGTGTGAGAATATGAAACAACTGGTAAATTGGAACACTCCAAGATTGCGTTGTTTTTAGTGTGATAATATGAAACAACTGGTAAATTGGAACACTCCAACATTGCGTTGTTTTTAAACTAGTGGGATAATATGAAACAACTGGTAAATTGGAACACTCCAAGATTGCGTTGTTTTTAAACTAGTGTGAGAATATGAAACAAAAGGTAAATTGGAACACTCCAAGATTGCGTTGTTTTTAGTGTGATAATATGAAACAACTGGTCAATTGGAACACTCCAAGATTGCGTTGTTTTTAAACTAGTGTGATAATATGAAACAACAGGTAAATTGGAACACTCCAAGATTGCGTTGTTTCTAAACTAGTATGAGAATAGGAAACAACTGGTAAATTGGAACACTCCAAGATTGCGTTGTTTTTAAACTAGTGTGATAATATGAAACAACTGGTAAATTGGAAAATTCCAAGATTGCGTTGTTTTTAAACTAGTGTGATAATATGAAACAACAGGTAAATTGGAACACTCCAAGATTGCGTTGTTTTTAGTGTGATAATATGAAACAACTGGTAAATTGGAACACTCCAAGATTGCGTTGTTTTTAAACTAGTGTGTTAATATGAAACAAATGGTAAATTGGAACACTCCAAGATTGCGTTGTTTATAAACTAGTGTGGTAATATGAAACAACTGGTAAAGTGGAACACTCCAAGATTGCGTTGTTTTTAAACTAGTGTGATAATATGAAACACAACTGGTAAATTGGAACACTCCAAGATTGCGTTGTTTTTAGTGTGATAATATGAAAGAGCTGGTAAATTGGAACACTCCAAGATTGCGTTGTTTTTAGTGTGATAATATGAAACAACTGGTAAATTGGAACACTCCAAGATTGCGTTGTTTTTAAACTAGTGTGATAATATGAAACAAATGGTAAATTGGAACACTCCAAGATTGCGTTGTTTTTAAACTAGTATGAGAATTTGAAAAAAATGGTAAATTGGAACCCTCCAATGATTGCGTTGTTTTTAAACTAGTGTGATAATATGAAACAACAGGTAAATTGGAACACTCCTTGACTGCGTTGTTTTTTAACTAGAATGAGAATATGAAACAACTGGTAATTGGAACACTCCAAGATTGCGTTGTTTTTAAACTAGTGTGATAATATGAAACAAATGGGAAATTGGAACACTCCAAGATTGCGTTGTTTCTAAACTAGTATGAGAATATGAAACAACTGGTAAATTGGAACACTCCAAGATTGCATTGTTTTTAGTGTGATAGTATGAAACAACTGGTAAATTGGAACACTCCAAGATTGCGTTGTTTTTAAACTAGTATGAGAATTTGAAAAAAATGGTAAATTGGAACCCTCCAATGATTGCGTTGTTTTTAAACTAGTGTGATAATATGAAACAACTGGTAAATTGGAAAATTCCAAGATTGCGTTGTTTTTAAACTAGTGTGATAATATGAAACAACAGGTAAATTGGAACACTCCTTGACTGCGTTATTTTTTAACTAGAATGAGAATATGAAACAACTGGTAATTGGAACACTCCAAGATTGCGTTGTTTTTAAACTAGTGTGATAATATGAAACAAATGGGAAATTGGAACACTCCAAGATTGCGTTGTTTCTAAACTAGTATGAGAATATGAAACAACTGGTAAATTGGAACACTCCAAGATTGCATTGTTTTTAGTGTGATAATATGAAACAACTGGTAAATTGGAACACTCCAAGATTGCGTTGTTTTTAAACTAGTATGAGAATTTGAAACAACTGGTAAATTGGAACACTCCAAGATTGCTTTGTTTTTTTAACTAGAATGAGAATATGAAACAACTGGTAAATTGGAACACTCCAAGATTGCGTTGTTTTTAAACTAATGTGATAATATGAAACAACTGGTAAATTGGAACTCTCCAAGATTGCGTTGTTTTTAAACTAGTATGAGAAATGAAACAACTGGTAAATTGGAACACTCCAAGATTGCGCTGTTTTTAAACTAGTGTGGTAATATGAAACAACTGGTATATTGGAACACTCCAAGATTGCATTGTTTTTAAACCAGTGTGATAATATGAAACAACTGATAAATTGGAACACTCCAAGATTGCGTTGTTTTTAAACTAGTGTGGTAATATGAAACAACTGGTAAATTGGAACACTCCAAGATTGTGTTGTTTTTAAACTAGTATGAGAATATGAAACAACAGGTAAATTGGAACACTCCAATATTGCGTTGTTTTTAAACTAGTGTGATAATATGAAACAACTGATAAATTGGAGTATGAGAATATGAAACAACTGATAAATTGTAACACTCCAAGATTGCGTTGTTTTTAAACTAGTGTGGTAATATGAAACACTTGGTAAATTGGAACACTCCAAGATTGCATTGTTTTTAAACATGTGTGGTAATATGAAACAACTGGTTAATTGGAACACTCCAAGATTGCATTGTTTTTAAACTAGTGTGGTAATATGAAACAACTGGTAAATTGGAACACTCCACGATTGCGTTGTATTTAAACTAGTGTTGTAATATGAAACAACTGGTAAATTGGAACACTCCAAGATTTTACCGGACTAAAGTATCATCATGTGCATGTTCACCGCCATATGCATGTCATCTTCGGGATGGTTAAAATTCTGTACTATTGATTTTTTGAATATTGAGTTCGCTCAACCCGGGGCTAGCGGGCGTGAACGGTAGCAAGGATATTTCCTTACCGTTCATGAACAGTCTCAATCAAACGAGACTGCAATCTTTCGTATTTATCGTGTTTGGCCGTTTCCAAAGGTCCACTTTCATACTCTTTTATCAAAACACATCTGAGGTATCTATGACGCATACAACAACACCGTCTCATTCTAATTATATTACTCATTTAAAGTTCAGTATGATTATATTATATTCAGTTACGTATGACATAATGAAACAATAGTCCCAAACAGGGCCTTAAACGGCCACATGATAACGTCATGGAGGGTATTCTAGTCATTTCTGAGAAAAACAACTTATAAAACATCCGGTTTCTTGCGAAGATGAATTTTTAGAGTTATATCTACTTCATCTGTATCCATCTCTATATTCAACATTGAACCCGCTGGGCAGACATTTTTTGACACCAGGGACTTAATTTGAACATCTTTGATCATCAAAATATAAATATCGAAGAAAAAATGTCGAACTATGTACAGTCTGCCCTATATAGATTTTAGATATTAAGCATCCCCCGGGTTGATGCCATTTTCACCTCGGAGAATGTTTTATTTGAACAACTTGACAGTCGATGGTATACTCATCATTTCTGGAAACAAAATGGTCAAACTATGTCCAATATGGTTCTTTAGATATTTAGTTTTTTCCTATGAACATACTTTTTTGACTACCTGTCAGGCTCGGTCAGCCTAAAGGCACCACGATGTATCATTCTCGATAGGCTATATCCAGTGCCAGACATGCTTTATTTATCTTGACCTGAACGATATCTGCAGTGTATTTATTACCTGTTTTATCGCCGGGCGGCCTAAATGTATGGCCATACGTGATGAGGAACACACTGTATCAAGTACCAGACATAGTTTATTGATCTTGATCTGAACAATATTAGCAATGTATTACCTGTTTTTTTCGCATAGCGGCCTAAATGTATGGCCATAAGTGATGAGAAACATGTTATATCCAGTGCCAGACATAGTTCATTTATCTTGACCTGAACAATATCTGCAATGTATTACCTGTTCTTCTTGCCTGGCAGCCTAAATGTATGGTCATAAGTGATGAGAAACACGCTGTATCCTGTGCCAGACATAGTTCACAATATTTGCAATGTATTACCTGTTCTTCATGCCTGGCAGCCTAAATGTATGGTCATAAGTAATAAGGAACACGCTGTATCCTGTGCCAGACATAGTTCATTTATCTTGACCTAAACAATATCTGCAGTTTATTACCTGTTCTTAGCGCCTGGCAGGCTAAATGTATGGCCATAATTTATGAGGAACACGCTGTATACAGTGCCAGACATAGTTCATTTATCTTGACCTGAACAATATATGCAATGTATTACCTGATCTTAGCGCCTGGCAGCCTAAATGTATAGCCATAAGTGATGAGGAACACGCTGTATCCAGTACCAGACACGGTCCTGTCAAGTTGAACAAGTACGATACTCTTGCAGCAATGAGAGTAGGAGACGTCCCGGTAGAACCGTAACTTGTTTTGCTCGTTTCGCCTTTCCTCAGAATGTTATAGTCATTGTTCATATGACCTGAATATATATATATATATACATAGGGGATCTTACATGAGTAACTGTGTATCATTGATTTTAATAAACGAGTTAGATAAAATGATAGGATGCGAGGCTATGCCGAGAATCCTATCTTTTTATCCAACGAGATCACATAACACACCTTTTGTAAACTTTGTAAACTTTATTTCAAACTGCTTAATTTCACAAATCAGTGAACAGATCAAGCAATTTACAGCAATATCATACATGTATAAATACATTACACAATGACGGAACTAATAGTTGAGAAAAATAGTACATGAGTCAAGAAAATTGAATTCACGTTTAACTATGGCCACCCGCTGGTGTGTTAATGTTTCTTTTTCATTTTTTTTTTTTATTGGTGAGCATCACCATATGCAGCCATATTTAACATCAAAATACTAAAACAAAGCTGCAGTCCAATTTATTTGATAATCCCTCACCGGTCCCTTCGACCGCCACCACCACGATCACCCACCCCACCCAGAAAAGAAATTAAAAAGGCGGATCTGGTCAGGGTAGGTGTCTCATTGGAATCTGGGAAACCGCCCTACTCCTACTCATGACGGCGTGCAAAAGCAACATTATTTTGGCTCCGCTCCCATAAGGCCCTCAGGTGTGTGTGTGGGGGGTCAAAAGGTCAAATACGCTAAATAAAATCAAGTACATTGTCATTTTTTCCATAATTTTGAACACAACTTGCTATATGTAATCGTCTCTGAAAGATAAACAACATATCAATTGATTTTATTACTTCAAACTCGGACGTCTGCCCAGGGGCCCAGGATGAGTGGGTCGGGCGGTGTCAATTGTTTTTGTTTTTATGTCTCCAATGAAATGCTATGTTGATGAGATTATTCTGTTTAATTGCTTCCCTACTACGTCAACCTTGGGGCCCAGGGAAAGGATTGTCAAAAGTTCAAATACACTAAAAATTCATGTACGCTTTCATTTTTCCTTATTGTGCATATATTTAATCTTCTGTGAAAAACATATCGAAGGATTTTATTATTTGTTAATTGGACGTCTGCCCATGGGTTGGAGAAGGGGTGTTGGGGGAAAGGGTGCAGAGAGAGAGAGAGAGAGAGAGAGAGAGAGAGAGAGAGAGAGAGAGAGAGGTAATATGCGTTGTCATTTGTTTTATTTAATTATGTCTCAAATAAAACGTTATGATGATGGATTACGCTGTATACATTTGTTTCCTCCTACATCTTCGGTGGGGCCTTTGGGTATCATTTTCCCACGCATTTGCACAATAATTGGTATAAATAGTCGCCTAAGAAAGAGATAAACAGCATTTCTAATACTGTATTATTTAAAACCTGGATGTCTTTCTTGGGGTTGCGGGTGAAGAGGTGGGTGCTAAACAAAAAAACACCTCGTAAAATTAGAGGTGTATGATTCGGCCAAGGTGGTGGGAGTGTAGCTGTGTGTGGGGGGACGGTGGGGCAGGGTGTGTATGTTGTAATGAGGGAGAGATACATTGGGTCAAATATCTATTTTCTCTCCCAATAAATTGTAATGATCTTCGGAATATCAGTATAATTTGCCCCAGGGTCACCATGTGACTCTAGGATAGGGGTCAAAAGTTCAAATATACAATTACCCTTAACGTTTTTTTATTCATTCACACCGTCATATATATATTTAGAATAGCATAAATAGTACAATTTCTGATCTGAGTATCAAAGAACAATCAAAACTATTACATGTTTAAATGAATATAGGGTTAAAGGGAATTGACCTGTGTGAAGAAAACGCGGGAATTTGCGATTGCGCATCGTCGAATTTGTTCTAGTTACATTTGTTATTTGTTCTGTTTTTGTCTCGCCATTTTTTGTTTTCTGTTAATTAAATTTAAAAGCCAAACGTTACTGATTAAATTATTGTTAAAATACGTTTTTTATTCACAAAAGAAGCTCATCTTTGAGTCATATGTTTGCCACATGACAAACAAAGACATTCAAAATGGCGGCCGACATAGGTAAACAAGATCGTTTCTTTTGCTGTTGTACGTTTATAAAATGGTTTAAAAAGGTTTCTCCCTAATTATGATATTTATCAGTTATAATATGTCCCTGTTCTACACAGAGACCGAAAATTATGTCAATTAATTGTTTGTGTAAGCTGTCTCGTGATTGTTTTACATAGTACCTTTGCAACTCAGTCACAAATAGTATTCCACTGCAGCACATAAATTCCCTAATAGTTTGTGAAAATATAACTAGCCCAGGGAAGTATTTTTTTTTATTGAAATGAAATAAATAAATAACTGTTGTCATTTGGTGGTCTATTTGTTAATTCATCTAGAAAATAGGTTGCCTGGAGGGGGTATAGTTGTTTCTAAAAAAGAGGGAAAGGTCAACCTCTTAAGATGACCCGTCAAAGTTGGCTATTATTTTTTATTGTAAATGTCCAGTGTGAGCACTGTACTATAAGTATGCACCAGATGCTTTAAACCTAGTTTATAGCTTAATGTTTGGAAGACAAAACAGTCTGTTTTGACATAGTTGTGTCTTGGGTATTGCATCATTTTGGACGCCTGGATTTCGTCTATCTATGACCTTGACCATTTTGTGGTAGCTGATGAATTTTTTCCGCATTGCGAATTCCGCATTTAGAAGTAGGTAGTAAGATAATTATAATAATAGTAATAATAATAATGATAATAATAATATTTTTGCGTGCACATGTATGTATGTGTGTTGTGAAATCACAGTGTTACTGTTAAAGATGCAAATTACTTCTCACATTTTTTATTTAATATTCATGTAATTTAAAAGCGTATGAATATTGCAAGTGTCCACGACTGCTGTATTTTTTATATAAACTTTATAGCTTAATGTTTGGAAGACAAAACATTCTGTTTTGACATAGTTGTGTCTTGGGTATTGCATCTTTTTGGACGCCTGGATTTCGTCTATCTATGACCATGACCATTTTTTTGTAGCTGATGAATTTTTTCCGCATTTAGAAGTAGGTAGTAAGATAATAATAATAATAATAATAATAATAATAATAATAATAATAAGCGTAAATTAAATTCCCTATGAATTGAGTACCCGTGTATCCTTTGTATAAATACACCATACACGTATATACTGTTTTACCCTATACATATACACAACCTCCTACTTGAGTATCTGTTAATCTTTTGTATATACACACTATAAATATACTCTTATTTATTATTAGTGCAAACATGAAAACAAATTTCTTTTTTGCGTATTTTTTTCATTCTCTCTGAGGCGAAGCCATTATTCTCTCTTAAAATCTTTATTAATATATATCCGAAAAATAACATAATTAAAAAAGCAAAACATTTTTTTAACTCAAGAGTTTGATAGATGTGACCACAGGATCCAAATACGCGGATTCAAGATTTTACCTGGAGGCGTCGGAAGAGAGTCTAACTAAGACCACTACCATATCATCCCTTATTTTTTAATAGTTTATATTTTACATTAATTTTTAATTAATACTTAATTTCTTTATCTTTCGTCTGTTTTTGCGCAAAATATGACCTATTTATGTGTCGATGTGCCGTAAAACACCATTCATTCAATTCCATTCATTCATTCAATTCATTCATTCAATTCATTCATTCATTCATTCATTTAATCAATCCATTCATTCATTCATTCATTCATTCATTCAATTCATTTAATTCATTCAATTCATTCATTCATTCATTCATTCATTCATTCATTCATTCATTCATTCTTTCATTCATTCATTATTCATTCATTAATTCATTCATTCATTCATTCATTCATTCATTCTTTCTTTCTTCTTTCTTTATTTCTTTCTTTCTAACTAAGACCAAATGTTTTACGCAATAAAAACCAAACATTATATGCAATTTTTCACGGGTGGGGTGGTGGGGAGGGTATTCATGGGGAGGTCCGGGAGAGGTTCAGAGGGGGTCCTAACTTTTAAATACCTTAATATAATATATTTATCACTTAGAAAATCTCAATCAAGCCCTCACGGGCTTTCCTCTGGATCCGCTAGTGATCCACTCTTGAGTTTATACACCACTCTGGAACGGTACTGATATATAGCGCTTGCCAACATTACTACGAAATGCGGAATGCGGAATTCGGAATGATCCGGAATGCGGAATTCGGAATGCGGAATGCGGAAGTCAAGAAATAGAAGTGAAATACATGTGAGCCAAATGGGCCATCGTAGGTATTATGTCATTGTGACCTAACTTTTGTTTTCTTCACCATAACTTCTTCTCCCTTATCTGGGCATTCATGTGTGTGTTCATCTTATCGACATGACCTTGTGTCAAGTTTTGCACGAGTTTGACATTGTGCAATGTTTTGTTTTTTTCATCCAAGTATTTGGGTGAATTTATTCAAATGTCTGATAAATGGGCTCTTTGTACTCGTTTAAACATTCCAAGTCACGGCATGTGTGAAATACAGCTATTTGATACGACACTATTAATGTAATCCTATAAACTAATGAATGAATTAATGGTATTTTACGCAGGTCGACACATAAATAGGTCATAGTGTGCGCAAAAACTGATGAAAGATGAAGAAATTTAGTAGTAATTAAAATGTAATGTAAATGTATAAAGATAAAACTATTTACAATTAAAGGATGATATGGTAGTAATATAAACTACCAGAAAGTATGTATATAGTTGTATTATAATGATTTATAAATTCTGATTTATTTTAAGAAATAAAAAACAAGACTAAAATCTATAGTATCAAGTAACTCATAGTATTAACACTATAGTACCTTTGCCGCATAGGATCAAAGTCTACACATTCCAACAAGATATGTTTGACATAGTGCAAAATAGGGTATACATTCTGGTAATTGCTCACCCTGTTCATATCAACTTGTTCTATTGCAAAATAGAAACACAAAGGTATGCATTGGATCAAAAATTAAATTTAGTTGTGTTTGTTATTCAAATATATTTTGCTCGTTTTAAGTTTAAAGCATTTTTATTTGCTTGAGCCAGATATAGCTGAAATCCAACATTCTTTTTTCTTTTTTCTTTTTTTTTAAACTTGAACTCTACTTCATAGCTTCGTTTCTTTCGATCCTTCTGCTACATTTATCTCTTGTTTGTGTTAATTGCTTCAAAGGGATCCCATTTTCAGTAGTAATTAAAGGGAAAAGCTTCTACAAATTCTTACAAAAGCCAGACGTTTAATATTTTGCATTAACTATAAGCTTATGGTCCTTTACCAAGTTTGTTCAAATGGTCACACTGGGGTCATAGTTTGTCCCGTACCAGGATTACATGTTTTACATAGACTTAACTGGAAAAACGTTTTAAAAACTCTTCTTCTCTGAAACTGCAAGAGCCAGAAGTTTAATATTTTGTATTAACTTTAAGATTATGGTCGTCTAACAAGCTTGTTGAACTGATGACCTTGCAATCAATTTGGCCCCATCCCCAGGGGTTATATATTTTGCGTAGACCTTTACGTATAGGGAAAACTTAAAAAATCTTCTCTGAAACTAAAAGAGCCAGAGATTTAATATTTTGCATTTACTATAAGCTTATGGTCCTTTAAAATGTGTGTTCCAATGGTGAAATTGTGGTCACATTTGGCCCCGCCCCCGGAGCCTCATGTTCTACATAGAATTATATAACGAAAAACTTAAAACAAACATTTTTTCTGAAAGTACAAGAGCCATAAGTTTACTATTTTACATTTATCCTGAGGTTATGGTCCTGTACCAATGTTGCTCAAATGGTAACACTGTGGTTACATTTTACCCTGCCACATGGTCACCCTCTTTATATAGACTTAAATGGAAAAACTTAAAATATCTTCTCTGAAACTTCAAGAGCCAGAGGTTTAATATTTTGTATTTACCTCTACCAAGTTTGTTTAAATGGTGAACCTGGCCTAATATTCATCAAACTTTTGAGCACAAGAATCGGACTCGACTCAAAATCTCTACTTTTTTAATTTCAAATAAAAACAATTTTACAAGTAAATTAATATATTTACTTGCAGAAACGAGTACTTTTAAAAGTAATTTAACAGAAAATGTCTGAAAATCACAATTCTTACCAATACTTTTGTGTTGATAGGGTTTGCAAAAAATGAGATTTAAAGTCTGATTCTTGTGCTCAAACATTTGATGAATTTAGGCCCAGGTGTGGTTCGGGGGTGGGGAGGGGGTGTGTGGTCACATTTTGAATGGAACTGTTCACATTTTGAATGGAATTGTGAAGTTGTAAATCAGTTTCGGCCATACCTTGCAGAGTACATTAGAGATATATGTAATAATATAACTTTGACAAGTATGGCGGAAACATCTTAATTGTAAATAATAAATTTGATATCATTCTGAGCAAAATTATCATGCAGGCCATTAGTGTAATGGCATGCCTGACCATCCGAAACGTTAGTGTAATGTTGCACGCAGAAGTAACGGATAACTACGCATATCTCAAGAAAGGCTGCATTAACGACTTTTTTCTATTCATTCTACGACCTCGGTTAAACGTGCGTTTGTCCTTCAAAATCATTGCTTACGTGTCAATCATCATTGGGGAACGTTTATTTTCTTAGGTTGTTTACAATTTAGGTTATCGCTGAATAATACTACGCAAATATTATTCGTTTTTTTTAGATAACGAATCTTCCTGGTGTATTGCTATTGGTTAGATGGTAAAAGGAAGTAGGTGGAAGTTGACAAACAAATTTCATTTTATGAAAAACAAAATAAACCGGCTAAGGCCAAAAAAAAAAAGGTCTGTTAATGTCTTGTTCCCCAAAATAATAGGGTAGGTCGGTAGGGATTTTTACCCTCTCTTCTCGGCAACGATGTAGATACCTATATATTACTAGACTGTATTTAAAAATTGTAATGTAGCAATGTTTGGAATTTGCAGAATTCATTTTATTACAATAGGTAATATAAAAAATGCTGTTTATGTTTATGTTTTCATTAAAAACTATGTTTGTATCATTGATATAGGTGTAGATTTGATAAAACAAAACAATATAGCATTTTTAACTAAATCAAGGGCCATAACTCCGCTGTTACTAGTCCGATGTGGTTGGATTTCGAACTTGTCTGAGCTGTCATTGATATTAACAATATGGTAAAGTTTGGTAACGATAAGATGAAAAATAAAGGCCCTAAGGCAAAATAAAGCATTTTTAACTCAATCAAGGGCCATAATTCCGCCTATACTAGTCCGATCTGGCTGGTTTTCGAACGCGTCCATGGTTTCATTGATAGTAACAATCTGGTAAAGTTTGGTAAAAATCGAGTGAAAGATGAAGGCCCTATCGTCTTAACTGTTAAAGTTTGGATAAAAATATCGTCTTAACGAGAAAAAGTTAACGGACGACGGACACGGACGACGGACAACACATCATCCCATAAGCTTTGCTGGTCTTCGACCAGTAGAGCTAAAAACTAATCAACCAGTTTGTTTAAGATTGAGTATTTTAACTAAGATCTGATTTTAACTCAGAATCTCAGATTCAGATTGAGTATGATGTGTTGATGTATGATGTGTTGCCTTGCGATTGGTCCTTAACATAGTTATGTGACTTGTGCAAACATAGAAATGTGACCTGTGCATAGCATGATAGTTATTGGTACTGCACCGTTTTTTCCCATGAATACCCGTTTAAACTTTTCCCACATTGTTTAGGAAAAATATTTCAATCGTTTTCATTCATTTCATATCCTTAGTAGTATAATGCTTTTATCAAGACAAGGTCAGTAAATGTGGCCATTTTGAACGTCTGATTGACCTTAGCTTTTCTTCTGTCTTGTCTATTCTCAATCAGAAGCGGCAATGGGAAATGTAAAATTTATCAAGTGGTATTCGATAAACAGCTGCTTAACAGGCTGCAACTGGAAGAAACCCTATATCACATAAGCCATGCTGGCCATTTGCCATTAGCTTCAAATGACTGAGCATAACAAGCAGACATCCTTATAAATGTGTTTCACCTTCAGGCTTTGAAACGCATGCCAAGGCTTGTAATGGTGCTTAGATGTTGTTGCATATACACATTTTAAAGTGTTGTCACATTTTCACAATATTTATGGTGCTACTACTACACTACTATGCTGTCATAAAAATCTATTTAATGCATTTGAAAATTATTCTTGGTTAACTAAACAATTTGTGGTTGTGGTCGGGTCTATATGTCGTTTGAACAACACAGATTGACTTCATGTATTGGAAACATATGATCATTTCTCTGTGGTGGTGACTTATCTTAAGTCTCTGTTCTTGGAATATCTCTCATCTCCATAAGGGTGGAATGTGGTTTGAATATCGATCTCCATGTGGTTGGAATACAACAGCCCTATAAGTGGTTCGAATAACACAGACTGTATCCATGTATTGGAAATATACTATCATGTTGTTATGCTGCTGGCCTATCTCATGTCTGTGGTTTAAAAATGTCTGTGGTTTAAATATCCCTGGTCTCCAATGTGGTTGGAATATGTGGTTGCAATATGTCTCCATATGGTTGTTAATACACTGGGTTTCTATGTGGTTCGATTAACCCATATTGTCATGTCTATGCTAGTGGCTTAGTGGTTGGAATATTTTTTTCTTGTCTCCATGTGGTTGTATTATATCAGATCTCTATGCAGTTCAAATAACTCTTGCCTCCATGCAACAGAATTGTATTATCATGTCTCTATATAGCTGGCCTATCACAAATATGAATGTAGTTGGAACATATCTTGTCTATATGCGGTTGGAATATATCAGGCATCTATGTGGTTGGAATATCTGTTCTCTTGTGGCACGACTATCACTTTTTGCTATATTGCTGGAATTAATACATCATGTGCCTAGTCTACGTGCTTGGAATACCACAATCTAATCTACAGCTATGGGGCTGGAATAGCACTAATGTATATTAAACATTGTCATCACAAGTCTCCAAAGGTTGAAACATCAAATGTATTTATGTGGCTGGAATATGTCAGGTCTCTACATGGTTCGACTACATCACATCTCCATGCCGTCTCTCTGTTGCTAGAATATCACACGTTTCTGTAATTATGTGGTTTGAATATGTTTCGCGGTTGAAATATCTCTGTAGTAAGAATATCTTCATTCTTAAAGTATGTGGTTGGAAATATCGTGTGTGCTTTTACGTGCATGGGAATATATCTCATAAAATCTCTATAGCTTAATATCGTGTGCGTCCCGATGTTGTAGGAATACCTCATGTGTCCATGTGGTTGGAATATATTGCCTCCGTAGATTTGTTTGCACTATATATCTGTCACCGGAGAACATGGAGCAAACCTGAAATACAATAAATTGATTATATTTTGAGTTCTTTGTAAACTGATCTTATGTTCATGAACAGTCTGTAAGCAAAGTAGAACCGGAAATGTAGCATTCAAGGACCACAGTTAAAGTCAGAATATGCTTATTGTTAACCTTAAGAGACGATAGAGACTTTGTATCAAGTATTTGTGTATAATATTACCGTCAAATTTGCATTAAATCCCACTATGAATCCAGCCGTTAATAAAAACTACTTTTAACTATTGTGTTTACATAAACATTACCTGTGCTATAAACCATTTGGATCTGCACACTTCCTGTGTTGTGCTTAGCGTCGGCGCAGCATGTAAGGGATACAGCGTAATTAGTGCACAAATATTTATTAGTGTGTACAGTTTAATTTTAGTCAGTTTATTTGTTAGCGTAATTCTCCAATTTGTAAGTGCTTCATCAGATGTTTTAGTTTATGTGTAAATAAGCATAATCTGCCTTTAACCAAATGCAATCCCAAACTTGCCTTCATATAAACTACAGTACAGATCAGGCAAAACCCACACTTAACTCTCGTAGAGTTTGGTCGTATCGCGTGCCGCGCGGATCTACGCGGAGTGACTGTTTGTTAAATTTCGAAACAAATACGTATTTCAAAATTTTAATACATTATTTAATCACAAGTTTTGTTCGTTTCTGTTGTCCAAAAGTCACATTTCTTCAACCGAAATAAGTACCCATAATTCTTGGCCATGTATGTACCTTTTAACGAGGCGGCACTAACAACGGGTTTATGACCCGGAATTCTTTACAATATTTTCTGATTATCTCCGACTAAAGAACTCGTCAACAAAATAATAAACAGCAGAACAAATTTGTTACAAATAACGATTAATTAAAAATAAAATTATAATTTCCAGTATAATAATTACTAATTGCAGTCGTCGCAAAGCCGGTAATAGGAACCGCTATATAACTATCGTGACCCAGTATACATAATCCGGGCATTCGAATTTTTCCACATCTGCTTTTCCAAAAACAAAAGTAAAATTCATTAATTACACATGACATCATCAAAATAATCTGACCAATCAGTGATCAATAAAATAAGACCTCCACTTTCGGGTAGGGGGTAAACTGTTTATCGTTGGTGCTCAACTGATTTTAGCCCTTTAAAAAACTAGTTCGTAGCGATAATTATATTAAAAACTTTGTTTTGTGTGTACATATATGTATCTTCTTTTTGTGTTGTCTGATTTTAAAACACCAATTTGAATACATTTAATTTAAATCATGGTGTAATATTTTCATTTTCCATATAGAGATTGAGAAAAAAGTCGAGTTTCGTCGAGTTTGGTCGTATCGCGTGCCGCGCGGATCTACGCGGAGTGACTGTTTGGACTCGATAAATTTACGCGGCGAAAGTACGCCATTGTCAAGTCATTCGCACTCCAAGTTACTCCGCGTAGAATCCAATTAACCATGAGTGCTCACCTGTGGTGGTTTATTACTGGGAGAAAAGCACAATTGTCCGACAACTTTTCAACTTGTCCGACAGCGCGCTTGAAAAAGCCAATCGCCAGAATAAGTACAAGCAATGAGACGCCGAGTTCATCTTTTCTGTGCAAGACTGATAAATACACTGAATAAATTTCGAAACAAATACGTATTTCAAAATTTTAATGCATTATTTAATCACAAGTTTTGTTCGTTTCTGTTGTCCAAAAGTCACACTTCTTCAACCGAAATAAGTACCCATAATTCTTGGCCATGTATGTACCTTTTAACAAGGCGGCACTAACAACGGGTTTATGACCCGGAATTCTTTACAATTTTTTCTGATTATGTCCGACTAAAGAACTCGTCAATAAAATAATAAACAGCAGAACAAATTTGTTACAAATAACGATTAATTAAAAATAAAATTATAATTTCCAGTATAATAATTACTAATTGCAGTCGTCGCAAAGCTGGTAATAGGAACCGCTATATAACTATCGTGACCCAGTATACATAATCCGGGCATTCGAATTTTTCCACATCTGCTTTTCCAGAAACAAAAGTAAAATTCATAACTTACACATGACATCATCAAAATAATCTGACCAATCAGTGATCAATAAAATAAGACCTCCACTTTCGGGTAGGGGGTAAACTGTTTATCGTTGGTGCTCAACTGATTTTAGCCCTTTAAAAAACTAGTTCGTAGCGATAATTATATTAAAAACTTTGTTTTGTGTGTACATATATGTATCTTCTTTTTGTGTTGTCTGATTTTAAAACACCAATTTGAATACATTTAATTAAATCATGGTGTAATATTTTCATTTTCCATATAGAGATTGAGAAAAAAGTCCGAGTAAACCCCTTTATTTTCACCTACTGAATATCTTAACCTACCAGATATTGACCGGATGTGAAAGTTATGAATTGTCTTCTGCTTCGATTTTTTTTAAATTATTGAATAAATATGCATTAAAATGACTGTAATTAGAAGACTTTACCTGAGCAGTATCGAACTCCCGAGTTTATCTACGCGAAGTATCGTGGCATAAGTATGCCGAGAGCTTTTTTCGTAGGTGATTTCCACTCTGAGTAGTTTTATCATCAAAACTCTGCGTAATTACGCGATTTGTAATTCCTCAATCGGTGTGAAAGAGTAAAGTGTGGGTTTCGCGTGAGCTGTACTGTACCTACACACCAAGTTTCGGCCAATTCCAGGTTATTACTAACTAAAGTTATTTAGCGGACACCATTCTTCTATTTTTAGTAACAGTTTCCTTGACTCCAGTGACCCAAATCCCAAGCTTTATGTTCATATTTATAAGCTACCTACTCATACAAATTCATTCAAATATCTCATTCCTAACTAAAGATATTGTGCGGAAACCATTTTCTATATTTTTTGTGTAATTTTTACAATTTCTGTTGCCACAGCAACCACAATTTTTTACTTATTAATAAAAAAAACTTCCTCTTACCTACACACAAATTTTCATTATCTTTTAAAGCATTTCTTTAAATTTGTTATAAAATGATACATGTATTTTGTGTATTTTTACTATATCCATTTCCATAGTAACCATATTTTTGTCAGATCAACAAAATAAAAAATAAAAAGATATTGGGTAAAATCCCTCTACCAACATGTCAAGTTTCATAAAAATATCTTAAATACTTTGCAGGATCCATATTTGTGGGACGGACTGAAAGACTGACTGACTGATGGGGGGCAAACCTCTAATCCCCTCCAGTGACACACCAGTAGAGTACTAACAAAAAAATATAATTTCTACAATTATCTGCGAGGTTATTTTTGTCAATAAGAGCAAGGCAATGCTTATCTGTGTATCGTTATCTTATTACGATACAGTCCCCACAATACGATACGTGTGAAATAAAGTCGCGCTATAATCGTATCACGATTAATCATTCACCCCTAGTTTTTGGGGTACTACGTATATAAATGTATGTGAAGTTACTACGTATACATGTATGTGAAGTTTCATAAACATAGGTCAAACATGTTTTTTTTGTTATGGCCAGTTATGAATTTGCTTATAGGTTATTGAATACTACATTACTTGAGGTAAAATGATCAAGACATGTGTGAAGCCTTATAAACATAGGCCAAATACTTGTCGTTATGGCCAAGCTTAGGTTGCAGGTTGACGTGTGAAGACGATGCACAGCGATGACAAAATATAGTTTGGCAAAATATTCTAGAATTTGTCTGTTATGTATGAAGGTGAACCTAAGGTACCAGTCACCTCAGGTTTACCCAAAGTCTCTGGTATGGGTTCGATTCTCTTTCTACTGTACATATAAAATGACCTACCAGTAAAATATATCACTTATTTGCATCGTGGGAGATGGATTTTAATCCAGGTAATAACGTACCATGTCCTTCATATAACAGTCAAAGCATCAATCAAATCCTCCTAGATACTCTCCTTGGACAGGTACTTCAGTAAAAAGACAATGCAAAATACCTTAGTGTTAATGAGCTGGAATACATCTGAAGATAACCTAGCCAAGTCTGATTTTATTGAAGAAAAAAGAAAGGTGGAAATTCAACTTAAACCAGGATTTCCCTAAGCTACCTGCAACATTCTTTTTAATATTTCTTTCCATATAACCCAACTACTCACCAAGTTGCTTCAATTTCTCAATCCTAACTGAAGTTATGTATTGCCCGGAAACCATTTTTCTTTCTCTTTTTTTTTACACCACACAACATGTATGCATAAAACTCACCAAAGAGAAAAGTTTCAGACATTTTCTTTGTTTGTAGCCTTCGAAATAAAGAGGGCTGGCGTGGCGCAGTCGGTAGCGCGGTGGATTTGTAACCGGAGGCCCCGGCTTCAATCCTCCGTGATGCCACTGAGTTTCGTCGGTGTGTTCTTGGGCAAGACACTTTCCCTTAGCCTTGTCCGTCGTATGGGGACGTAAACCGGGCGATCCTGTGTATCGGTCTATCCTCCGAGCACGTTAAAGAACCATAGGAATCTATTCGATAATAAGAGTATGGCAGGTTCCAGGATTACTTGTATCCTTCCCCTCTCTCTGGGGCGGCTCTGAATAACATATACTGTGTTAACGAGAGGTTAAACAACTTTCAATTCAATTCAATTACCTTCGAAATACTCCCGTTCTCATGACAGTATGCATCTGTGCTAAAATATGATAATTATTTTATAGATTTGATGACTTAAATCATTAAAAAGATAGTACTGGTTGTGTACCAGTTATCGTCATTCACCAGATTTCGTCATTATCAATAAAACGCTGGATGTTGTGCTTATTTTTCGACCCCACTTTGCAAATCACTACACACTATCATCAGACGATTGGAGAGTAAAAAATAGATTAGAAATGTCAACATGCACTCTCAAACCAACTCGTTTATCTATATAAATACCGTTATAAACAAAACACAATCGGGGGAATCACGCGCTAATGTGCATGCGCAGGAAAATTTCCTTTTAAAATAGCTGACATTTTACGACGAACCATTGAATCAATATGACATGCACAAAAAACTAAAAGTGTGTGATAAACGAAAACAACTAGTTCACGTCAATCAATTTAAATTTGCGGACAGTTAATTCCCTTTAAATTATGAACGTCGAAGTGAAGTAAATTACATCCGATACCTACAGTTGTAAAAACATTTTAAATTGAAGATATATTTTTTTCTAGATATTTTTTTTTGTGTATTCATATGCAATGGTATATTCATGTTTCAATTAAGAACTACACACGTTTTCATCATCCCTAACATGGATTTTTCGGTATTAAACTGAACATGACGATAACTACTAAATTCAGCTCAAACGACCGGCCCAATTCACCTTCATGCTATGTTTTGATTATGATCATCGTAGTTCAGCTGTTCTCAGACTGAAAGCATTATTTTATCTTGGTAAGCATGGCATTGTTTGTTCATACAACGAAAATGAAATCCTTGTTCAGATTACTTTTGGAAGACCGCAACATTGCCATGTATTGCCATATTTTGTTGTTTAACTGAAACGCGTTGCGCATGTCCGAGTCAATCGTAAAGAAAAAATAAATCGCCGGGAAATTTGAATGTAATACAAGGCAGTCGTGCCTATTATTCAAACCGTTATTTTGATCCTGAGACATTAAGTTACAAGAGAATTATATAATACATGTTTCTACACAGAATACTCGTGAAATACATAAGGATGGAGTGCTATTGAGTAGTCAATATCTTGTATTAAAATGGCTTAGATATAGGTAGAGCCTCTGACAAGAAGTGGTGATCGTTAAACATCAAGCAGTACGGTATCTAAATGTATTTTCTCTTTTAAAAGATAAATCAAACCAGTTCAGAACTATAATATAATAAACACAATATGATCAATCCTCCTCTTTAAGAGGGGTTTTCATCTTTAAATATCGGATCAAATGGTAACGTTACTAAATTATCTTCAGTATCATTACAACCGATATGTAAACCCTGAAATTTGAAGTTAACTCTGAAGTCCGAACTTTACACTCCTAAAGATACTAATAAAATAAATAAATAAACGTTCCCCCATGATGATTGTCACGTAAGCAATGATCTTGAAGGACAAGCGCACGTTTAACCGAGGTCGTAGATAAATTAAATATTTAATGGTATTGACTTTATTGACATACCAAGTATCGTAATGTTGATTATAGTACTAAATATTCTGTGCCGAATACGTGCTCTAAAACACATAATCACCATTACACATACTTTAGGAATGTTATTTTCTATGATAAGGTCAGAAACTGTTTTGTTGTTGTTAAACATATTTATAATTGTTTTGTTGTTTATACTTATAGCAAATTATAGGACTTTCGGTTCTAAACTATGCATACGCGATATCCATGCTGGTAGTATGACTTATGACTTTCTGTTGTATATTGTCTTTTTCATTGTATAGTTAATTTGCTCTTTGATTGTGGTACAGTGCGGATCTACGGTGTCATTGCATTTGGGTGCTGTGATTTCTATAGGAGCATTGCTCTCATTTTTACATAGAAACACACTAAAAAAAAAATATCATGACATTTTCTGTGATATTAAATTCAAATGCGACATTTTTTCTAAACGATGTCGTGTTTCAACCCTTTTGTGTTTGTGATATGTCTTATTTAGCCTTTTATTCATCTTTAAATGAAGCTATCTCTCTCTCTCTCTCTCTCTCTCTCTCTCTCTCTCTCTCTCTCTCTGTCTGTCTGTCTGTCTGTTTGTCTGTCTGTCTGTGTGCGTATGTGCGTGTTTGTGCTATGGAATATTTAAACATTTAAAAATGTAAAACAGTTAAACATCTGTAACATATCAATATAACCATTAATACATTTAATTTGACGTAAACAAAATCTATATTATGCGTTTTTAATCACATACAGATACGTACTTCCGGGTAGTGCGCTTACCTGTGGTTTTCATCCGAACCATGCAGTATTACCATATCGGAGTATAGTAATACTCTCAACAAGGGTATACTTATTTATTTGTGTGCAGTTGGAACTATAAAGCGCAGGAGATTCGCAAAAAAGGTTAGTTAAAGTACGATCTCACTACTATTGTTCAGTAATTACTTTTTTTTCCTGAACTATCATCGGTATTTGTTAGTACGTGTATTATACATTACTATGCAGCAGTTTTGTTAAGTTACGTTTTAAATTAGTACTCGTCTGCATTCTTACATGATTGTGTAGGTAGCAAACAGTTGTTATTGTTTTAATGATGACGCACTATTTTTTACTGTACATGGTAGCTGTGAACAGTTATGTTGAGTGTTTTACTTGTGTAACTGGCTCGCATGAGGTGATACATTGGTGATAGCATAATATTGTGAAAGCATAATACTATATTAAAACAGCGGTGCAAGTTTCTAAACGTTTTGGTTGGAAAAACTGATGCTGTAGGTATTATCCATGGTAAGTGGGTGCTGAGAAGAGGCGGATTTCTATGATTTGCACTTGTGGGGTGGGGAGATCAATATATGACTCCGTGGCGGTTGTTCCTCAATGTGCTATGCCTTTGTGAATATCGCTTAAGCCGGTGCTAGGAGGCTTGAGAGACCTTGCATCTTATAATAACCTCTCATGAACAGACTCAATAAAACTGAGTCTGCTACTTTTCTATCTTTTTTGGGTTTATTGCTTCCAAGAATCACCTTTTTAGTATGTAGTGATATTTTATTTATTATTATTTTAATCTTGTTTGTCCAGTTCCTTCCCAGGTACAATGCTAATTTATCTTGGTTGCTATTATATATTTCTTTAATATCATGACTTAGCATTTGAGTTTTATCCAATTCCAACACTTGCACTGAAGTACGCATCGAGCAGGAAACACTAAACATTTTTTTTATGATTCATTCGAATATCAATAGTTTGTCCTCTGCAAGGTTAAACCTTTTTTCAGCAGTATTATTTGTAAATTATAACACTATTATGATCGTGTAACGAGTCACACGGTAGTTTTTTTTAAAACTCGCTGCGCGTCGTAAGTTATATATATATATATAACCGGTTGCATAATTATTAATTATTAGAATATGTCTAAACAAATTGTTTTGTATAATACTTTTGTTGATTATATTGCACCAATACTATATTGAAACATATGAAAGAATAACAACGCCACAGTTAACTGGGGGTGGGTGGGGATGGTGGAGGGAAGGTATCAGATTGTGTGTGGGAGTGGGGGTAGTGGAGGTATCCTAGGGCCGTATCCAGGATATCCGATTGGGGCGGGAGAGGAGATGCCTTCCATGGTCGTATCAAGGATATCACATTGGGGTCGTACATTTTTGGGGTCCATAATGATCGTTGACAGTAGGCCTATTTTTTTTTAATGAGCACCCCTAATCAACCTTATCATGGCGTAGGCGCACATTGAACCGTGGGGAGGCGCCCCACCCTTCCACACCCACTATTGGAGAACCTAACAGAGTAAGGGACCAGGCAATATTTATTAGGGGGTTGGGATCGGTGCAAATAAAAATGTTATATAAAAGAAACGGTACGTCCCATGGCAAGCAAACGAAAAAAATGTATCGCCCCATGGTTTGTCGCGACAAAAAAGTACCTGTCCAATGCCATTTTGCAACGGTCTCAACGCCCGGATAAATATTGCCGGGTCCATAAGCACAAGTTTATGGTCTAAGATCACTGCTTTGATATTTGTATTGTTGAAAGTATTGGCAAAAAAAAAATCGACTTAAAAAAAGTTTTTTTTCCATGGCAAGCAAGCGGGAAAAAGTATCGTCCCATAGTTTGTCGCGACAAAAAATAGTACCTGTTCAATGCCATTTTACTGCGGTCCAACCCCCCGATAAATATTGCCTGGTCCATAATCCAACGTCTAAAATTTTTCTGACAACAACAAAAAAACACACCAAAACAAAAACGTGTTTGTAATCAAATGTCAACATTCCTGATCCCAATAGTGCCAATACCTAATGATGTCCTGATCTGTTTTTGAATCAAAAGAATTTGTTTTAATAATGCATGGCGGTTGTCCTCCTACCACCCAAACATCCCGACAACCCCCAATTTTCTAACAGAAAGTCCAGAGTATGTTATTGTTGACCTCTCCCACCCCACCACATACACACATAACCACCCTCCAAAAACCCTTATTCTTTCCTAAAATGTTAATAATATAGCATAAAAAAACGTAATAGATCTAGACCCCATGAGGGTATTGCCGATTATGAGGGTATTGCCGTACATTTGCATTTAAAGCATTTAAGGAATACAATGTATTTGTAGTACGGTATACATCATAGGATATATATGTCATCTATATATAGGCCACATCCTCTTATCCTTCCCAAACCAGGTTGTACTTAGAAACAACACAACCACAGACAACCACCCAAATAGTGAGCACTTTTATTAAATTGTTATTGGCGGCGCGCTTTGAGCGCGCAGACTATATTTGTATTGGTTTCTGATGCTGTAGATGGAGTAGCACGTGACATATGGAGGAGCACATGATTAAAAATGTTTGGGGTAACAGACAGGCCATAAGATCATGTTGTTGTATTAAAATTTATGTATTGAAATTGGCGCTTTATTCATTCTAAATATATTTATATTGAAACACGCCACCAGACACCACGGCGCATCATTTATGAAATACTTTTTAGGGATGAATTAAAAGCTGTTCGCCCCTGATCATTTTCCTGCATTGAGCCCCCAGTCGACGTCAGAGTGCACATGTACCGGCGACCTCCAACGACAACAATCCAAGCATTTAGGCGTGATACGCACTGGCAAGGGCCGTTGTTGGTGTTATACCACACTGCACACTGTTAGAGATTGATCGAAGTTATATTTCCTTAAATCCTTTTGTTATTCATCAACTTAACCCTGTCTGATCTTTTTATATTTCCTTAAATGCAACTTTTTCTTCTGAACAGTGGCATGCTCAACATAAACAGATACCACGTGATGTTTCAGGTGTTCGGTCTCGATAGATTGTTAACTGTTGGACCGAGTACCAATCCAAGGGAGATAAAAACAATACCCGCCTCCGAATTCCGATGTATAGACGGTCACATGGTTTTGTTTGCCGAGTACATAGCCATTGACTAATTTATGTTCCGCGGTTTTTATCACATGATCAGATATTACCAATGGTTTTCAAGTTACTATTGCTTACTGTCCCAATTTTTGCACCTAACACCCCCCCAATGTTTTTGAAGGGATAAAGACATTCAAACCAGTCTAGAAGCAGCTGAAGCTTTTCACGTGCACACACCGCATAACTCACTTTTTAATATCAAGTGTTTTGACCCAACGTAGTCCAAATTTGTTCTTACGTGCAGTTACGCGGAAATTACAGTTGTCTAGTTTAAGCCAATTTCGAATGTAAAAATAACATAGACAATGCATTAAGTAAGATTGTAAGTTAAACATACCCCTTGAATTTGCTTTGACCACTTTTGGCATATATAGTATAGTCTAAGTCGCGGTTTAAATATGAAGATCGACAATTTTGAGTTTTTGTAACTCCAAAATTACCGATTTCTCAAAACGGTCACAAAATGGGTATTCACCAATTTGGCTTATATTAACAGGAATGATAGATCAGTAGCTATACTACCTTTCCTGAAAATTTCAACAAAATCCACGACTATCCATTTTCTGAGACCGTTTTGAAAGATGGTCACCCCTTTTTGTCACTCAAAACACTCATATTCAAAATGGCGGCCACAAGATAAATAAGCAAAACTGAAAAGCAACAATGGAAACGTAAAACATGAATAGTTTCTACTCGCGGACATAATGTTTTCCTGTCCCCAGATAAAATGCCAGTAAATCAGATGTACAGTCCTTTGTTTAAACGCTTAAAATCAATAAACCCTAACTAGGCTAGCTGTTGATGTGTTGTTGTGTTGAATAACTTGGATAATTGCAAGTGAATAATTAACAATTCCAGGATTTAATGAGCAAAACGACAGACCTGTTCATGTTGTAACTATTGTTATGGTTGAATGATGTAAGAACAGCTAGCAGTCTACAGTTGAACAAGATTAATCAAAAATCAAGGTCATGACTCACTCAGTTACTTCTCAGTACGACATCACGTCACGTTCGCCTGGATTTATTTAGTGACACTGACAACTTTGGTGATGTAAACAAATTAAAGCCTAAAGGTATGTACTCTGTACTGACCAATGAATGATATTTTCTGCATGTTCATGGCCGTTTCAATTATTGGTGGGGTAGGGAGCCGAACGTTTTGAAAAAGATATTTGACAATCAAGAAAAGTATTTTTCAATTATTGGGGGCGCCAAAATAGAAGATTTTTGACAAGCAAAAAAAAAGAGATATCCACGCTTAATTACACCAAAACATACAACATGATATACTGTAGGGAAAAAAGTACTTTTTGAGAGCTAATATTTTTTTCTTCAAATTATTGGTGGGGTGGTGGGGACAAAGCATGCTCTGCACCCTCCCCCACACACACAACATTTAATATAACATATGATTGATTCTATAAAAAAGAGTATGAGAATGGACCTTTGGAAACGGCCGAACACGACACATACAAAATATTGCAGGTTTGATAGAGACTGTTGATGAACGGTTGTAAAATATGATAGCTACCGCTCACGCCCTCTAGCCCCGGGTATGACACACTGATTTCACTTTTTTCTTTTTTTTCTTCCTATTTCTGTGTATGACAGCAGAGCACAAATGCCCCCCCCCCCCCCCCCCAATAAAATAACAGACCTCCAAATTATGGTAGGTGTTAAACTCGGTGTTCATCGTTGGTGCTCAACTGACTTTAGCCCTTTATAAAACTAGTTTGTAGTGATAAGTATATTAAAAGCTTTGTTTTTTTGTGTACATCTATGTATCTTCCTTTTGTGTTGTCTGATTTTAAAACACCAATAAGGATACATTTAATTTTAAATCATGGTCTAATATTTTCAGTTTTTTATATAGAGTTTGAGATAAAGTCCGAGTAAACCCCTTTATTTTCACCTACTGAATATCTTGACCTACCGGAAGTTGACCGGATGTGAAAGTTATGAATTGAGTAATATTGCTTTAAATTAATCTTTCAATAATATTTTCACAAATCAGACAGTTATTGCGCTTTGTTTGAGTCATCACCATTCTTAGAAAAAAAGCCCTGCCCCCCACACCCTCCCACCCACAAACAAACACAAAATAAAATAATATATAAACAATAATTAATTTCTCTTTCAGGGATCCTTGCAGGGGATCCTTGCAGATGTTGCCACCTTCTGTCAAGTGACATCTCCAAGTTCTAGCTCTGACACTGAGCTTAGCTTTGGGTAAGCTAAAGCAATAAACTTTATTATATTTGACCCCTGTGTAGTGTGATATAGCTTAGGCTAATAAAACGGCAACTGTTTAATGCAAATTGTCATCAAATTAATTGTAATTTAACGCAGAGAGGGGAATTCAAATCCGTACCTAAGCTACTCTTACTAGCAAATATTAATATTTCGAGGCTGCCATCCCAGAGAGGAAAATTAGGAAGCGTACAGGGATTTTTCTGCATTTTGGAAGTGGGGCCAGGGGCCTTTTGAAACATGCGTGTCTGCAACAAATACATTGTCAAATAGGGCTACATTTAATATAAGATTTTTTTTTTTGTATTTTGGAAAGCTATTTTGCTTTTTTTGGGGGAAAATATGAGGATATTTTGGATTGGGATGGGGCCGAAAATTTGGCTTCCAAATTGGGCCTAGAAAACTCACTGGCCATACCTTAGGCTACTCTTACTATTGAATATATTTCTATGGTTCTTTAACGTGGTTTTCATAAATGAAGATTTTAATAAGCTTGATAACAATTAGATACCGTTTTATTTGAGTGGCAGAACTCGCTTTGCAGAGATGTTTTTTAAAAGGTCAGGTTCATAGATGTTGCATTGGCCGCCCAGTTAGCTCAGTCGGTAGAGCATCGGAACGGTAGTCCGAAGGTCCCTGGCTCGAGTCCCGGTTGAGGAACGATTGATTCACCACCTGTTATATTTGGGAACTTGTCCGGGATCCAGGACCGTGTCTGTTAGCATAAAACAGTATGAAAATAAGTCTGACAGCCGGCCTGGGGTTAACTCCACTAGAAATTCAGGGACAAATTTCAGTCTGGTGTGGGTGTACGTAACCGGGTACAGGTAACTGGTGAATAATCAATTCCTAACCGTATGTTCTCGATAGCTCAGTTGTTAAGCAGAGACCCTGTGTTCGAGTCCCGGTTGAGGAACGATATTTTCACCACCTGTTATAGTATTACACAAAATGGGCTATTCCAGAAAATATCCGCCCCCATCCCATCCCCGTATAAGGACTTTATTTTTAGAAAAAATTCCTTTTGATGGAATGTAGTTTTGTTTACAATGTCTTGTCTAACTGGGCGCTGAAGACAGGATAATAGCGAGGATTGTGTACACATAAAATCTAACCTGTAGGCCTTATTGCCTACTGGCCGTTCCAAATCGGTAACCCTGTCTTCACCACCTTTTCTGCTGTATTTTGTCTTTTTCATTGTATAATTAAATATTGGTCCATGTTTGTAGTACAATCGGACCTACGATGCCATTGCGTTTGGATGCTGTGGGTTCTATAGGACCCAATATCTTCTTTTTAATACTATTTACCCCGGGGGATTAATCCTAGAAAACACCTTATATAGGTTGTCCAGGGTGTGGTTAGAATTAAAATCTGTTTATGGGGGTAGCATCCACGGGGAGTATTTTGATATTTTATTTGTCCATGGTCAGAGGAAATTTTATTTTGAGGCGGTTTCCAGAGTGGGGTATTTTGATATTTTAGTTTTAAAGTGTCAAGGGGGGAGGTTAAATCGGAGAAAACACCTTCTATGGGTTGTCCATGGGGGTGGTCAGAGGAAAGCCTTCCCGTGGGGTAGCGTCCAGGTGGGGTATTGTGATATTTTGGTTGTCCGTGGGGTGGTCAGAGGACATCTTGTGTAAGGGGTGGAATCCAGGGGAGGGGGGGGTGTATTTTAATATTTTAGTAGTCCAGTGTGGTGCGGGGGTTAGATCCGAGAAAACACCTTCTATAGGTTAGTCAAAGGATAGTCTGTCCATGAGGGTAGCGTCCAAGAGGGTATTTTGATATTTTAGTTGTCCAATGGGGGATTTTGTCTAGGGGGGTAGCGTCCAGTGGGGTAATTTGATATTTCAGTTGTCCAGTGGGTGGGGTTAAATCCGAGAAAACATCTTCTATAGGTTGTCCAAGCTGGTGGTCAGAGTAAAGCCTGTCCATGTGGGTAGTGTCCAGGGGGCGTATTTTGGTTTGTTCTCCGTGGGGTGGTCAGGGGAAATTTTGTCTAGGGGGTAGCCAGGGAGGATATTTTAATATTTTAGTTGTCTGGAGTAGGTAAAGTCCGATAAACAACCACAACTGAAATATTAAAATACTCCACTGGACGCTACTCCACTAGACAAAATGTCCACTGACCGCCCCACTGACAACTAAAATATTAAACATTACGTGGACACGGCTTATTTCGTTTAAGCAAATACAGATTAGCCGTGGGCGGAGCTTGTTATAGTTTTATCAATACAGGTAATTTGTTGGCGGAGCTTATCGGACTATTTACAATCAAGTCTACTAAAATATCGCTAATTGTCTCGGTATTTATATTACAAACTGAATTAAAACATGATATATATGTGGTAAAAAAGAAGGAAACCTCGATCATTTTATGAGCGGCATTTAATAATTATAAACTGTCATCGGCTTTCACGGATTATACTAAATTGTTTAAAATTATATGCGCAACGCAAACAATGAATCTCATTCGCAACTAATACATTATGTATACTTCTTATTTGTCATACTATTCGTTGCGAATGTACACGAAACGCCGTTTAATTATTTATTTAAAGTATCAGTCCAGACAAATCCGAGAAAACATGCCAGACACATGCTTTTGCCACCAATACATGTCATGTTATGCCGATTTGTTTAATGGTATGAATTTAAGTTGTCATAGATCTGAATAAAATACAATAAACAGGCATTTTGGTATTTTTAAAACACTGACAAACAATACACAATTGTGTGTTGAATTTATTCTTACACTCCATTGCTCCGTATAAAGCTAGAACAATTAAAAAAAATCGGTAAACATGTGTAATTCAAGACGATGCATATAGTCAGTGCTAACATACTAACGTGTTGAAAAATGTGCTTCTCACATTTGTGAAGGACCTCCTCAGTGAATTGCAAATCAATTTTAAAATTATAACCAGTATATATTGCAACTGTATCTTCTTCTTTTTTTAACAAAATAGGTCCCCCTAGTCGTAAAAAGTGCGTGCATCGCTGTTATATTCATAAAACACACCAATGTAGACCATAGTTTTATGTTTGTATTACGGTTTAATCATGTACATAGTCTATGTCCAATCTGCCGACACAAATTAGGGTTCTACTCAAGCCACGCGCGCTACCGATCAATGACACTTGCCGCGATCTTTGAAGATGCCGCCTGTCACGTAGATACTTATCTCAATTTCACATCTGTGAAAATGTTTACCTCAATTATGACGCTACACATCACTTATTTGGTTACAGACAAGACTATAACATCGTATTTTAGCAACTAATAAACTTCTTGTTAAAATGATTGAAGAGTATTCTGTTCATTTTATAATGCAGACACGGACTCATTATTCCATTTATTTTGGCCCTGTAGAAATGTGCAATCTTTCTGGAATAAAATGACTGGCTTCAAGAGGGATGCCAATATCTTACTACTTTAACATTAAACATAAGTACAAATATTTTGGAGATATTGCACTTGATGATACTCTATATTATCTTATTCTAGTAGCCAAGAAATGTATTTATGTTGTAGAATAGATGGGAGATCACCGTGTTTAACAATGTATAAAAACTCAGTACTTTACCAATATAATACAGAAAAGGTAATAGCCTTCAGAACAAATTCTATTGACAGAGTTAATGAAAAATGACAAACTTACAATAATCTTATTGACTATAATTAGAATAAGGGTCTTTACAACCAATGGGAGTTAATTTGTGAACCATTTTCTAACATATTTTATTTCCTAAGTAATTTGTTCCAGACAATTAGCAATATTATACGAGTATATGTCATTTGTATATACGAAGGGGAGCAATCCGCTTTTTAAATATTGACTGCATATAGCATTAGTTATCCCCCATTCTTTAATATGCATAGAATATTGTTGTAGCAACAAAAAGAATAGAGAAAAAAACATCATAGCATTGGTTGGATTTAATTGTAATAGACTGTGTTAATGTGTGTTTATTATGTTATTTGCTAGCCAAATATAAATCATTTTACCACAGTGAGACATAAAACTTTCGGTGGTTCTTATTATTTGTTTATTGTTGTTTCTTATGCATGCAATATGATTTTTTTCGATTAGATCAATAGAGAAACTTACCAGATTCTTTTTTGTATGAATATGTATTTGGCTGGCATGTACTACGAATACTTTGTGCTATAGATGTATCACTATTATAGTTGCTAATTATTGTACTGTACTACGGGGGATGATTCTCCGACCCCTATGTACCTATGACGAGGAAAATAAATGGACCGTCTTTTTTTTAAAGATGGCCGAACAAAATCACCATACCTACCTGGACGCTACCACCATCGGCAAAATCAGCCCCCACCACGTGGACAATTAAAATTTCAAAATACAATCCTGGACGCTACTCTTATGGACAGATTTTCCTCAGACCACGCCACTAGACAACCTATCTAAGGTGTTTTCTCCGATTTAATCCCCTCCCCTTGGACAATTCAAATATCAAAATACCCGCCTGGACACTAGCCCCTAGACACAATTTCCTCTGACCACCCCACGGACAAACATCAAAATACTCCTCATGGACGCTACCGCCATGAAAAGACTTTCCTGTAACCACCCCTGAACAACCCGTAGAAGGTGTTTTACGGATTTCTCGGACCCAGTGGACAACTAAAATATCAAAATATCCCCCTGGACTCTATTCTCATGGACATACTTTCCTTTGACTATGTACCTGGACACATATATTTAATAGAAAGTGTTTTCCCGGATCTAACCCCACAGGACAATTAAATATCAAATTACCCACTGGACGCTACCCTCATGGACAGACTGTCCTTTGACTACCCTCCTGGAAAACCTATAGAAGGTGTTTTCTCGGATCTACATCTCCCTCCCCTACCCCCACACACACACTGGACAACTAAAATATCAAAATACCCACCTGGATGCCATTCACTAGACAAAATGTCCTCTGACCACCCCTAGGATAACTAAAATATCAAAATACTCCCCCTGGGCACTACTCCCATGAACAGACTTTCATCTAACAACTCCCTGGACCACCTATCTATAGCAAGTGTTTTCTCGGATTAAACCACCACCCTGAACAACTGAAATATCACTATACTGTGTTAAAACTATGTACCGCTTTGCAAAAGCACATGTCAAATTTAGGCATAATTGTATTGATATCAACATGAATAAGATAGAGAACCCATTATGGAATGATGTATATAGTTCATTGAGCCAACTAAAAACTGAACTTGCTCCAAATTCATGGAATGAAATAGTGATGGAACCAGTTTGTCTCAATGATACAATTAAGACTGGAAGAAATTGTTTATATAGTAAATGTTATATAGATAGAAATATTATTTTTGTTAATGATTTTGTAGATGAGGTGACTTTCTGTCTTTTTCCTTGTTTCAAGAAAAATACGGATGCTTTTCGAGCTTTATTGAATATGAACGGGCAATAAAATCAACAGTAAGACATTTAGAAATCACAAAAGATAAATGCAAAATAGAAATATAAAAATATCGGACAGGGAAAGTAGCATTCAAGGAGGACAGTCAGCCACAAAAAACAGAAACAAACAAGCAAACAGACAAACAAGAAGGCACAAGTAATAATAAATACCAACTACATAACAAACACAAAAGGGTTGACAATAGGGCTACCGCCTTGAAACGGTCAGTGGCAATGTAGGCCACTGGGAGTTTAAACCGGTTCTAGGTTGCACCAAACCTCACACTTACCCTACTGTCATCCCATTAAAACAGGACAGTGTAAATAAAGAAATCCCCGCCATGATCTAATATCTAACGAACAAGGCAGCATCAATAAGCAACATAAGTAAAACAGGACAGTGTAAATAAAGAAATCCCCGCCATGATCTAATCTCTAACCAACAAGGCAGCATCAATATGCAATATAAGTAAAACACAAATATGCTCGTGTAAATATAATACAAAAAACAATAGCCTAGAAAGCCACAATAAAGTACTCAATGACTTTGCAGAAGCCAGAGCAACAAGAGTATAAACCATTAAGGACACGACAAGAAAGATCATAGACAAACATCAAACGCCACCGTCCCCATGGGCTTTAGGTAGGCGTCATCATAGGGTCCACATCCTGTCCGGTCATCGTACAATTAAAGAGGAAAGCATAGTGGCGAACTGTAAAAGGGTCCACCACCAAAGCATTGCAATACGTTGCAAAATGATAGGATCATAACCTCTTTTGATAAACTTTTTAACAAGTTTAACAACGATAGTATGAAAGTGATCATGACCAAGAATCTTACGAAGTTTATAAATCAAATCACCATAGAAGTCAGGTTGTGATGGTCCTTGTCGCAGAAGAGTCCTTAAATTACTTTTATATTTGAAAAGAAGATCAGGGTTGCGATAATAAAATTTTGCAAAGCTTTTACCCTGATTGAGTAGCTTTTTAGTTTAGCTTTTTAAAGACCTCAACTCGAGTACAAGCTCTTGTTCTTTGTACATAACAATCCGTATAAGGCCCGCTTTATTTCGAATTCTAGTGCCTGCACCACCACAAACATCTTCAAACTTTTAACTTCTTGTCTTTCTGCCGTTAAAGATCACTATTGTACTAAAACTTATGAAAACTCTAGGATTAATTTGTTTTGGTCTATTAAAAATTCAGGAGACGTTCTTGATAAAATTTGCAATAAACGTCAAGTTTCATCTATAAGCACCTATAAGCACTTATGACTTCTCTACACTAAACATCACATTATCAAAGACAAGCTTATTGCTCTTATTCAAAAACATTCTCTAGTGAAAATACTACATGTTTGGCCTGTAATAATATTAAAGCGTTTTTACTAACGGCAGTTTAGACAATTACACAATGTGGACTAGCCAAGAAGTTTGTGAAGCACTCATCGTCCTATTAGATAATAGTTTCGTCAGGTATGAAACGACCAATTATAGACAAATTGTTGGCATCCCTATGGGTACGAACTGTGCACCCCTTGTCGCAGATTTGTTTTTATATTTCTATGAAAGAGATTTCATGTTGTCTTTCATCAGATACCCAGGCAGATGTTATTGAAGCCTTTAATGACACTTCTTGGTATCTGGATGACATATTGAACATTGACAACCCTTTCTTTTCTACTATGGTTAATAATATGAACTTAACAAAGCTAATATTTCTGAAACTAACGCTTCTTTTCTCGATTTACATCTTTCCATTGAACATGGTGAAATAATTAGCAAATTATATGTCAAGAAAGATAATTTTAATTTTGATATTGTTAATTATCCCCATTTAGATGGGGATTTTCCCCGAGCAACTTCTTATGGGGTCTATGGGTCTCTACTTATTCGTTTTTCTAGAGCTTGTACTCGAGTTGAGGACTTTAATATTCGTAATCTTTGTATAACTAAAAAGCTGCTCCATCAGGGCTACCGTTACCATAAACTTCGTAAAATCATTGCAAATTTATATTAACGTAACCCTGAACTTCTTTCTAAATATAAAAGTGATTTAAGAAGTCTTCTGCGACAAGGACTATCAAAACCTGACTTCTATTGTGACGTGATTACAAACTTCGTAAGATCCTTGGTTGGTCATGTTCATATTATATTTGTTAAACTTTTTAAAAGTTTTATCAAAAGAGGTTAAGGGTGACCCTATCATTTTGCAACGCACTGCATGCTTGGTGGAGGACCCGTTTACAGTTCGGCACTATGCTTTCGTCTTTGATTGTGCGATGACCGGACAGGCTGTGGACCCTATGATGACGTCTACCTAAAGCCGAAAATGACGTGACGTTTGATGTTTGTCTGCAATCTTGTCTTGTCGTGCCCTCAGTGGTTTATTCTCTTGTTGCTCTGGCTTCGGGAAAGTCATTGAGTACCGTCTTTGTGGCTTTCTAGGCTATTTTATTTTGTATTTATATATACTCGAGCATCTTTGTGTTTTACTTATATTGCCTATTAATGCCGCCTTGTTGGTTAGAGAATAGTTCATGGCGGGGATTTCTTTATTTACACTGTCCCGTTTTATTGGGATGACAGTAGGGTAAGTGTGAGGTTTGATGCACACTAGAACATGGTTTAAAACCCCAGCAGCCTTTTTTGCCACTGACCGTTCCAAGGCGGTAGCCCTATTGTCAACCCTTTTATGTTTGTGATGTCTTATTTGGCCTTTTATTCATATTTAAAGTTGTTCTGTGTTTCTGTGTGTGTTTGTGGTTGACTGTCTCCTTGAATGCTGTTTTTCCTGTTCGATGTGTATATCTATATTTGCCATTGTATTTCACATGTATACCTTTATTCAAGGAGAATCCATCTATATCCATCTATTTTATCAATCTCCTATTTTTTTTTGTGCAATGTGTACGCAGCTGAGTACTCCACAGGCAGCCGGCATAGAGCTAGGATAGTAAAATATGGACTTAAGAGTGATTAAAATATTAATTTATTGATTTCTGGACCAAAAGTTTAAAATGCTAGGTGTGGTAATATGCTATTACTACAAATGTATATACTTGTTTTTAGACAGCTTTCTTGCTCACATCACATTTCTCCTTTCAACATGTTCAATGTGTTGGTCTTTTGCTATTGCAAGTGTGTTTTGTGGGTTTATCAAGTACTCCGTGCAAAATGACTGTCGTCCTTGAATGGTGCTTTCCCTGTCCGATATGTTTGTCTTTCTTGTCGTCTGGAGCATTACTACATTATACAGAGTTGCAGACCCAGTTTCAATATTTTGGGTTCACAAGAAGCTGAGGTTTAGTAAGTATCTGCATGCTTTGTTTACTTATTAAATACCTAGATGGTTCCGTATAGGACTTAGACCGGTTACTGTTGGGTCAGAAAGGACATATGGTCTTAGTCCAAAGTTAGAATAAATTCATGTTTTCAGGTTCGTATTATTTAGTGTCGATTGTAATGTATGCGGGCGGTATACGGTACTGGTTTTTAACCAGGAAAAGTGGGAGGTCTGCCTTCACAACTAAACATCGATCAGCCTAGCCAGGGTTGCCAGCGACCTTGAAAAGCCATTCTTTTTCAAGGTCAGGGAATTGTCAGGGAATTTTGAAAAAATGGTCAGGGAAATAAAAAAAGTCTGAAAAGTCAGTGAAAACAATTGTTTTTTTTGTCGAGAAATCGTGTATTTTGTTGTCGAAAAATCGTGTATCTGTGCCTATGGCAGTCTTCAAATTACACACTGATCAGTTTTAACCTTTAATGCAGATCCCTTTATATTTGTGTCATGTTATGGTTGTTTTATTCATACAATAATACTAAAACATGAGAGATATCTTTAAATTTGATTTAAAGTAATATGGGTGGAATGGTTGGCTGTAGTGGAGTGAGGAGGCCGATACAATTGCGTCATATTGATCAGTGAAAAAATGCATTTGATCAGGGAAACGTCAGGGAATTTTATTTGACCCATTTGCTGGCAACCCTGCTAGTATAAAGCCTAAAATGTGCTGAAAGATGACGTAAAACGTCATTTAAGCAACATATTAATTTGCTGTTGCTTTTTAAGAAAACTAAGTAATTATTAATTATTATCAATTTATCATATTTGTTTTTGCTGCTATGCAGAGATTCTACAAATAAATCCATATCTACCCTTTTTTTAAAGCTGCTTAAGGGAAACACATGTATTTTTATTTGTCCTTTACGATTAAAGTATTGAAACAGATTAAGCTTGATATCTCAATCTGTCTGTTGAAAAAGGGTTAATACTACTGTAACTGTACAGGGTATACTTTAATAATAATAACAATAATTACTTTATTTAACGAAGGTTACACATTAAGTTACGAATATAAAATACATACACTTATTTCAATGTGGGCTTTGAACAATAATGCTATACAAGTTATAAATACATATAAAAATATTCATACTCATGCGCACACACGCAAACATGCATATACACAACAATACCACAAATCCGACAAACACTCATTGGTTAATACTTTCATAATATTCTTAATTCATAATCAAGATATCCATAGTGTCATATATGAACTATGGATATCTTGATTATGAACTTTAAATATTTATTGCACATGACTGATATATTGATAGAAACTATTTTTTCTTTTAGAACATGTGTACATTATGGATGAAGATGGTGCCCCATACAAACTTGTTTGGATATATTCAAACTTGTTTGGATACCAACTTACCAAGTACAAAAAATTGCCAGCAGGTAAGTTTAAATTAAACGTCTCAGACCTTGATATTCACATTGAATATTGTTTTTATTATGCCCCCGTAGGGAGGCATATAGTTATCGCATGGTTCGTCTGTCCATCTGAAACACGTATGTTTCAGCCAAAAATGTGAACGTACTAAAGGGAATTGCATGAAACTTCACATATACGTTGATCACAATGAGAAGGTGTTTTGTGTCCAATAATCAGGCCAGTACCTCAAAAGTCAAGGTTTCACTTGGAGGACATAAACACTTTTCTGGGGGCATTTGTCACTTACAGTGACATCTCTTATTAACGAATGACAACTATAAAATGTAGTTCACTTTTGGTTTAAACTTATTTTATTTCCAATATTTATACAATCTGTGAAAATGTACATAATACAAAATGTGAAAAAGGATTGGAACGAAAGCAGTTGCTTATAGAGTTCCTTTCCTAGGTATCATATAAATTACATATAACAATGGCGTATAAAACTGCACAGTGGAAATTTTTTATAAGTGTACAATGTAATATAGCTATACATCTAACAGTGATTAGTTATAGGGACCAAAACAAGTTTGAAAAAGAAATAATAAAGCAAAGCATTTGAATATAGTTGGATTATCTTAAAATAAACGAAAATTCAATTTAGCGGAATATTATAATAACAAATGTATAACAGACACGATAGTGGGGCAACAGTGGGGGTGACCGGCGGACACAGGACAACAGCATCATACCCAGGAAACATATATTGTTCTCGGTAAGCGGTGTAGCAGCTTCTCTTAAGCTGAAACATGTTAAAAACGTTTGCTTGACAAAATAAACTTCTGAACAATTTCAAATATAGTGACATTAATATCGTGTGATACCAAGGAATCACCAAATAATATTATGTTTAGTGAAGCTGTGCACAGTGGTTGAAGTCTAGCCAGCATTTCCGCACGAGCATTGTCGTACAATGGACAGCTAAATATATAATGTTGAGTAGTTTCTATTCCGCCACATCGACATAAAGGAGAGTCGATGATGTTTTTTATGAACAAATGGTTGTTAAGCGAGCTACACTTGGTGCGGAGCCGAGTATGAAGTAGCTGTGCACGTCTTTTGCCTGTGTAATAATGCTTAGGCGTGTAATTAAGGTTACGGTTAAGGTGATGCTTTAGTGCATTTATAGACTCCGAGTTTCTTACTTCCAAAGGAAGTTTGTTCCACTCACGAGTAACCAAAGGAAGGAAGGAGTTGGTGTAGAGACTAGTTCGGGAATTAATAGCTTGAAGATCGTTTGCATTTCGCAAGCTGTAGTCTGATGCTGCACTAACTGTTGTAGGTACTAGCGATGCAAGATATGGGGGTGTTAAGGAATTAACCATTTTATATTGCTGAACATGTTTTAATCCGTTTAAATATAGGGCCTAGTTTGGCAAAGACAGATTATAGGAAATATTAAGATTAAAACATGACTGAACACACCGTGACCTAGGCTATGATTTCACCTTTATATACAGCAAAGGTCACATGACCATTGTCATGAAGTGTAAATATTGAAAACATATGAGGAAATGAAAACGTTATAGTATTTTTTATGCTTTTGTGACAGCCGACATGGGACAGATGATCTCTATAATTTGTTATGAAAAGTTATGCTTATACTACATGAAAGCAGTACATTGTGAACATAAATGGGTTTACTAGTGTTTCCCATTTAATAAGGCAGGATAAAAAGATGAAAGTCCTTCTAAGTGCACGAACATTTGACAAAAAGGTCAAGTAAAAGACTGTTGAGTTTGATGATCTGATCTACACCGCCTCACTAATCATTTGGATTAGAAAACACCAACCATAAATAATAAAGGTGAGAGGTTATACTTGTATCTAACTATATTTCAGGTTAATTTGAAATCACAGAGGTGGTGCGTCAAGGGAAGTGTGGTACAGATTATTACAAAAGACGTACTACAGGAATCCAGTACAACATGATACTAGGTTGGTTTAATCATTGGCAATATTCACAATATTTCTCTTCGTTTTACGGTGTTATTATAAAGTACAGACTTTTTTCCATCATTGGAAAATAAAGTTCAAAGGGTTAAATCATTTAAGGTACTGCTTGTGACATTGGTTAATTTTGCCTGAGTTGTATTGAGATCATGTGAAATATTGCCCGAGGAAAAAGGCAAAGACCCCAAGGTGATCTTTTGTGTCCCTCTACCTTTGGCCTTGAGAAATAGTTCACGTGATCTGTTCATGCACTGGAGGCAAATAGTTTTACTTAGCTAGTTTTACTATGGTAAGCCATTCAACTACTTTATTACAAGCCGTCATATACTCAAAGTTATTTATTAAACAATATTTTATTCAAGTATTGAATGGGATTGGACAACAGGCAATGCCTATGTAAGACCACTCCCGAAACTTCATATACACTTTACAACTGGAGTCCTTTTGTCCCTCTACGTCACATGTAGACTGCCTAATTTATTACAGAATTATGACCCTTTGTTTGACTTACACATGAGGAGATATTCATCAACTTCAGTGATAGTTCTATTTGTGTATGTAATTATTTATTCTTGCACTTAAGTTGAAACAATTTGATGTTTTTTCTCTTTTCAGAGATCATTATGTGGTTTTGAGACCTGTATTTTTCAAAGCAGTCTAGAGCAGGCTAGAGGAGATATTGATCCAGACATGTTTGCTGACATTAACTAGAAATTCAAAAATGTAAATTGAAAAGAATAAAAATTATTTTAAAACAGTGCTGTTCTTTTATCATTTTAGTAAACAACTTAACGCAATTGTGATGACGCAGTTTAGGTAATATGTTAACCATGTTAACATGTTAATTCATTTGACGTTATTATTTTGCTGTTAACTATTTAATAATAAAGATTGTATAGCAAACGTCTACGTAATTGTGGATCATCCCTCGTATATATAGAAAAACTAATGAGATATTAAAAGTTTTTATAGTCAAGATTGTCATATGTTTCTTTAAGACGTGATCTATATGCATTTCTATAGATATAAATGAAGCCAGTTTTTTAGTTATTTTACCTAAACACAGACCGATGTCAGATGTGTATACCTGAGTTAAATAAACTGTATTTATTTGGTTATTTAGAGCTACTACCAGTGATGGTGAGACGTCGAGAATAAAGAATAATTTTACCCTTATGCTATCTGTTTCTTTAAGACATGATCTATATGCATTTCTATAGATATAAATGTAGTCAATTTTTTAGTTATTTTACCTAACCACAGACCGATGTCAGATTTGTAGACCTGAGTTAAATATACTGTATTTATGTGGTTATTTAGAGCTTCAACCAGTGATGGTGAGACTTCGAGAATAAAGAATAATTTTACTCTTATGCTATCAAGAATATTTCTCTAGTTTCTTTAAATACATCAATCATGAATGGATGTAGCATACAGTACACTGCAAATAGTTACATTTAAAGCTTGAAAACCGTTGAAAAATCTGAAAAAAGTATCAAAATGTCTTAAATATAGGAGATATGACCTTTTGAAAATGTGCAAAAAGACTCCAATGGAGGCAGCCATCTTTACATGATGACATCATCTCGCCTTTTTCCACCTGTAAATCTGTGTAAAAGAGTATGAGAGTTGACCTTTGGAAACGGCCGAACACGATATATACGAAATATTGCAATCTCGGTTTGACTGAGACTGTTCATGAACGGTAGTGAAATATGCTTGCTATCGTTCACGCCCCCTAGCCCCGGGTTGAGCAGAACTCAATATTCATAAAATCAATAGTACAGAATTGTAACCATCCCGAACATGTTATGCATATGGCGGTCGACATTGTTAAATTAAATGAACTATCAAAACGTCTTGATTGGATTTTAAGAAAGAGAAAACTAAATATGTAACGGTCATTAAAGACACAGATTGTTAAGTGTATTTTGAACGTTTTTAGGTTTCATGGGATATTTATAAGCATATGAATTTCATATGCAACTCCTTTCATATGCTTTTCATATGATACCTTACATATGATCTCCATATAAAAGGAGCTTCATATGCTTTTCATGTGATACCTTATATGTGATTTTATATGAATTTGATATAAAATGAAAATCATGAAGATTCTTTCATATGGAAAACATATGATTTTCATATGAAAGATTTAATATGAAAATCATATGCTGTTCCTTTTGTATGATTCTCATATGAATATCATATGTTGCTCCTTTTTTATGATTCTCATATGATTTATATGAAAATCATATGTTGCTTCTTTTTATGATTCTCATATGAAAATCATATGTGGCAAAATTGGTAGTGTATAGTGCGTTGTCCTCAATATCTGTCGCTATTACTCAACTCGATTACTTTGGTACTTTCAGTATTTGGTTCAGTATTGCTTCGGTATTCATTATAAAGTTAGAAGAAACATTGTGAAAATATTGGATGCTTTTTATAATATATGCATGTATCTATTGTGGGAGGAGTTAAATTATACTAAAAGTTACATTGAATTATTTGGACTAATGTGAATGATAAAAGCATGGAAGACTTAAAATAAAAATGGATTAAAGGGACACTTGCCAGTGTAAATTCAAGAAACACTTGACAATTTAGATAAAAGACAAATAAATTATCAGTTAAATTGAAAATCATATGTGGCAAGATTGGTAGAGTAGTGCGTTGTCCTCGACATCTGTCGCTATTACTTCACTCGATTACTTTGGTACTTTCAGTATTTGGTTCAGTATTATCTCAGTGTTCATTACAAAGTTGAAGAAACATTGTGAAAATATTGGATGCTTTTTATAATATATGCATGTATTTATTGTGAGAGGAGTTAAATTATACTAAAAGTAACATTAGATTATTTGGACTAATGTGTATAATAAAAGCACGAAAGACTTAAAATAAATTGGATTAAAGGGACACTTGCCTGTGAATCTTCAAGAAAAACTTAATTTAGATAAAAGGCAGTTAAATTGAAAATCATATGTGGCAAGATTGGTAGCGTAGTGCGTTGTCCTGGACATCTGTCGCTATTACTTAACTCGATTATTTTGGTACTTTCAGTATTTGGTTCAGTATTACTTCAGTGTTCATTATAAAGTTAGAATAAACATTGTGAAAATATTGGATGTTTGTTTTATAATATATGCATGTATCTATTGTTAGAGGAGTTAATTATACTAAAAGTAACATTGGATTATTTGGACTAATGTGAATAATTAAAACAAGAAAGACTTGAAATAAAATTGGATTAAAGGGACACTTGTCAATGTAAATTAAAGAAACACAATTTAGATTAAAGGCAAATAAATTATCAGTTAAATTGAAAATCATATGTGACAATATTGGTAGTGTAATGCGTTGTCCTCGACATCTGTCGCTATTACTTAACTCGATTACTTTAATAAACAGATTTGTTCAATAAGCTCTTGGACGAGTTCGACACATAGCAGATTGGATGCATGCGTTACGGATGTAAAGTCTTTACATATGTCAAGTATTCAGCTAATTTTCAGATTGTTCGGGTAAAAACAAAACAAAATATCTCCAACAATGGAATTGTCAAATGCGTTACAGGGTTATTGTCCTTGATTATGTTAATAGACTGAGTGAGAGATTGCATTTGAAATTAAGTGCCACGCAGCGAATAACAGGAAATAGTTGCTACAGTGCCATATGGTACATTTGTTGATTTTGATGTTGTGAACCTTTGATCAGCAGCATTCTTGAGCCTTATGGATGCGTTTGAGTGCTTGCATTGCTGTGAAATTGCTAAAATTGCGAATTTGTGCTCGCCTTTTCCTACTTGAATGAATGAAAAGACAGACTCAGACGATTGTTTTTTTGTTTTGTTTTTATTTATTAAGATATTTGAGCATGCCACAAACATCTGTAAAGATTACTGTCATAATGTAAAACCCATCATCGTATATAAATTTGTAAAGGCTTTGGCGTAGTTATTATAAGCCATATAGGCCAGTGAAAAATGAAAAAAAAAGCATTTCCAAAAATGCAATTAGAACTGAATCCGGAGGGTGTGTGTGTATGGGTGTGTGTGTGGGGAGGGGGGAGTGGGGGTAGGGGAGGGTTAAGGGTTAACATTTGTTTCTTATTTTATTTTACAGTGTAGATAATTCAACTTTGTCAAATGTCAATTCTCAATTTTCTCAGATATACGACAAGAGGCACCATTACATAGCTAAGTTTAAAAAACAAAAAACGGGGGTGCATGCCCCCGGACCCCACTAGTTTGTCGGGCCTATATATGCAATTCAGGTCAGCTACGCTCCTGAAAGGGTCTCATGATCAGGTACGTGTATAAAAGAAGAACTCTCCTATTCCATGTAGCCAGCTTGAATACATTTTAGATGTTTCATGAAATAATGAAGTTTAAAACTTCAGTTTATTGTAGGAAAGTTTTTCCGATTAATAACTTATGATAGTATTCAATTTAAAGACACATACGTTTGGTACTGAAGCTGCTTCAGTGTAACTTCATGAGTAATACAAATCAATGTTCATCTCCACCCTTAACAGGTCTGTTATGTTGCAAAGTGAAAAAAACAACAACTCAGGTGCAAGATCAAACAACAATTATCAATATGATTTGGTCAATATTAAGAAAACAATATGTAATGCATCTAGAGATCGGAACCATATTTGTTGTGCTCATTATACAAATAGGAAAATTGTATTTCACTAGAAATATCAAGCTGAAAAGGAAAACAGTTGAAAATAATGATGTGCAACAATTTGTCAATCAGCATACCTAGGCAGTAAATCCTCAAAATATAGTATTAGTTTTTCTCGCTTGTCGAACAGAGCATATAGTATTCAAAGAAACGCAGAATGCGCATTGAAATTTAAAAAAAATACAACAAATACATGAATAAATAGAAGCAAAGAACGACACAACACTAACCTAAAAGGATTGACCGCAGGGTACCACAAAATGTTGCAGAAAGCCCACTGGGGTGGGGTAAAACCAGGTACTTGGGTGCAACAAACTTCACTCTACCCTATTGTCATCCAAATTAAGCAAGACAGTTTAAATAAAGAAATCCTAGCCAGGCTATATATTATACACGATATGCCCATTAAGATTCTGTCATTCAAGGTTATTTATATAACATGTTTATCTTAAAGCTTCTATGATGTCCTATAACGTTCTATAACAATATAAATACAACAACTTGGGGAGTGTTGTAACTTCAGTATTTGGTTAAGTATTACTTCAGTGTTCATTATAAAGTTAGAAGAAACAAAGTGAAAATGTTCGATGATTTTTATGATATATGCATGTATATATTGTGAGAGGAGGTAAATTATATAAAAAGTAACATTGGATTATTTTGACTAATGTGGATAATTAAAGCATGAAAGACTTAAAATAAAATTGGATAAAAGGAACACTTGCCAGTTTAAATTAAAGAAACACTTGACAATTTAGATTAAAGGCAAATAATGATCAGTTAAATTGAAGTTGTGTTGCGTGACATTACGTGTGTCTACACATTAGTTTCATCTAAATGATATTCTAGATGAAGTAACGTTTGTGCTGAATTCTCGAATTTTATAAAGATCCTTAAAACAATTGTAACTGTATTATAATTTATCTTTAATTTATCTTTAATTTATCTTTTCTCAGGTCACATTTATTTGGCTTTTCATAGTGCTGAAGCAGGATGATTAAGGGATCGCATGCGTATAGCTTAGAGAAAGCTGTAGTTGGTCGTGTCCCTCAAGTAAAACCCGAAATACGGCTTTTATCGACGGTAAACAGACAGGTAAGACTACATATCTTAGCATGAATAAAACATGCTATATGTCTTAGAGTATATGTATTTTATTTATGGCCGATGTGACGCGACGCTTTGATATCTGCATAAAAAGCATCGATCACTATTCTACCGAGTATAATGACTATTCACATGAAGGTACCTTGAACCAGAAATAAAAAAGTTTACAATGATTATAAGGTAAGTGATTTTACTGCACCATCTAAAGGACACAATTTCGATCCTTGCTTGATTTTCAGTCGATATATAATATTTCTGCCATGCATGGAAATAAAAATATTTGGTAGCCATAAAAGATCGCATGGTGTTTTATGGTATCACGGTACTTAAATGGTTTGACGAAAAAAATAAACTGTAAACAACATTCAAAGAAAAAGGAAACTCAAATGCTTTCTGTGACCTTTTTACTAAATTGTTATTATATAAAATGTAATCAATTTTACGTCAAATGTCAGAATTAGATTTGAACAAAAGAAGGGTACAAATTTCTTATGATTAAACATGTTATAAATTTTACGTGAAATGTCAGAATTAGATTTGAAAAGAAGGGTACCATCATTGAGCTTATTATTTCTCAAGATCTATGGTATCAAGGTATGCACATATTGTGTACTCTGTATTTGTTATAAGATCCAATGAGTGACCATTTTCAGAAACAATAATGTACAACAGATTCATCAGACTAAAAATTAATGGCATTTTATAAACTTCAAGGTAATGGAAACTGAATTTATGGAGACAAGGGGTGATGATTATTTTCTTAAGGAAATTGTCAACATTTTTGCGTTATTTTGAAAAATTCTTTAATTTATGATAAATCTACTTTTTTTCCCCAATTATTTTGTTTTTTTCCTACTGTTTTACCGATTATAATGACCATTGACATGAAGGTACCTTGAACTAGAAATAGAAAAAGTTTACAATGATTATAAGGTAAGCGACAGCACCATCTAAAGGACACAATTTCGATCCTCGCTTGATTTTCAGTCGAGGTTTATATATATAATATTTCTGTCATGCATGGAAAATAAAAAGATTTGGTAGCCAACTTCCGATAGTTTAGTTAATAATTACTGAAAAGTGGATCCCTTGGAAGCAACAAACAAAATAGAGAGATCAGCCGTAAACTCGGTTTTGTTGAGTCTTATCATAAAAGGTAGCATGGTGTTCCATGATATCACGGTACTTAAATGGTTTGACGAAAAACAACAACTGTAAACAATATTTAAAGAAAAAGGAAACTCAAATGCTTTCTAAGACCCTTCTACTAATTTGATATTATACGAAATGTAATAAATTTTACGTAAAATGTGAGAATTAGATTTGAAAGAAGGGTACCCTCATTGAGCTTATTATTTTTTAAGTTCTGTCAAGGTATGCACATATTGTGTATTCTGTATTTGTTAGTAATTGGTATAAATTTCAATGAGTGACCATTTCTAGAAACAATAATGTACAATAGACTCATCAGACTAAAACTTAATGGCATTTTATAACCTTCAAGGTAATGGAAACTGCATTTATGGAGACTAGGGGTGATGCATTTTAAAGATCATAATGAAATTGTCAACAGTTTTGCATTATTTTGAAATATACTTTAATTTATGATAAATGTGCTTATTCTTTTCAATTATTTTGTTATATGTACCTAAAGTCATCACATCTATAAAATAATTATCATATTTTAGCAGCGATGCATACTGTTTTATAGATTAGACATTACCGTTATACCATAGAACCCTTAATATTTTAGGAAGCCAGTATACTATAAGCTGCAATGCATCTCGCGCTCCCTCAAGCGGTATTTTACTTCAAAGCAGCACACATTGATTTTATTCCATTTTACGCACAAGATAGCAATGTGTTGCGTCACGAGTTCTGATAACATTAAAAGCGATCCTGCCCGTCAACGGAACAAAATACAATAAATATTAGATGGCAATTTGCAAATATATTTAAACTGTGATTATGATTATGGCAGAAAGAAGAATGATGCTCCTGTAGAATTCACAGCACCAAAACACAAATATATCACAAATAAAATGCACTGAGCAATAAACAGGACAATACACAACAAAGAAAAGGTAACCACCTGGAACGGTAAGAAGCAATACAGCCTACTGAGTGGCTTAAATCAATTGTATATGTAACAGTTTAATAGCATTTTTATGACTTCTCGGTTGAAGGGGTGGGGAAGCGGTTCAATCAATAAACAAACAACACACAATTTATTTTTACATAACAGTTTACATAACTTTTCAGATTTAAGGGGTTGGTGAGGCGGGCGCGTTGGGTGTACTCCCGCCTGAAACCGCCCCTACCCTCCATTGAAAGCTGAACGAGTTCTGGTTCATAGAGCATGCTTCCTTTTTATCAGGTGTCTGTTTTGACGTATAATAGGTTCAGCTGGTGACATAAGTGTGTTCATTGGAAGTGACATTTTGACATTAGATATGATGTACAGAGAGAGTGCTGAAAAGAAGGGATCGTCATATAGACTCTTTAAGTAATGATAGATATACATCCATTGTTTTGTATTGTATACTATATATCTACTATACTAGATGGTAATTCATTTTGATGAGTGAGAGAAAAAAAATGAAAAAACATTATATCGTGACGTTGGAGGTGTTTCCCATAGCAAACTGACGTTGACGAAACTAAATCGCGTTATGCGTGATGTCATTGTACGTGATTCAAGATGGCGGCGCCCAACAAACTCTTTGCCCGTACAAGTAACTAAATGCCTGCATTTGGTTGACTGTGTTCTGTGCATGATACATTCTTGTTCGACTTACACCTATTGTTTTACAAGTAACTATTTTTTCTGCAGTAGATTGAGCAATTTAAATAATACTAACAGCAATTATATATCATAAGAGATAGTATTTTTAGTGGTAAATAAAAATCCCCGCGTTCTGAAAATCGGTTGAGAAATAAATATTTTACAGCCCAAATGATTTTTTGATGGTTCTTTTCCCATGTAAAATCCTTGTTGGTGGTACATCAGAAAACTAAGAAATTTCAAATAACTTCAGTTAGCCTTCATATTTTGCTATAAAACTTTCAGGGTGTTTTAATTTACAACTATACAACAATTTAAAACTATGTTTGGATAAAATTCTAAAAAAATAAAATATCAATTGTTTCCTGCAGCAACATTTTGCATTGCACATGACCCATCAAAAACAGCTTTTGCACATGAATTTTTTATTTCTCAACCGATTTTGAAAAGTAAGGAATACTGATATACAAATTTATTTAGGTACTATATGAATTTTGTCTAAAACGTCCAAAAACCTTTGGCTGAAACGAGCGCCTCAAACAATAAATGATATTGTTTCTGACATGCAGACGCTAGGATGTAAGATTACTACAAAAATGTATGGCGGATAGTTGACAGCTATGAGTATTGGAATCGAGAATATAAGACTAGTTCATGGGTATCCGATGAAGATCGGGAATTCCAACACGAGGTATAATTGTTTCTATCGGAACCGAGGCTCTGCCGAGGTTCGATTAAAACAATTATACCGAGTGTTGGATTTTCCCTATCTGAACCGGATACCCATGATTGATACCTTTTCGTGCATACCATTTATATTCTGCGCGTTGACGTCGCCAACTACTAACGTTTTGCATGTTTACACAATGACGTCTACAACTGTCATTGTTTATATCAACGCGTGACTTTTATCTCCCCCCGTGTGAGATCAGGCTTTCCAGCACCATGCAAAACACGGATCACCTTATCCGGTATTCAAGAATAGATTATGTTCATGTATATACATACAGTAGAGCGTCCTTATGCCTTCTGGAGTCTAATGTTTTAACGAGACTATTACATGTGTGTTTTTTCAGAATATTTCTTCAAGTACTACACAAAATGTAATTGTCAATGGACGGACAAATGGGCAGTTTGAAGATGATAACGTTTACAACAAAGAAAATGAAAAGGAGAAATCGTTGAGCGTATTAAAAATGGTAAGTTTTTAATAATACAACACACATTAATCTATGATATTGGCAATCTTATTAAGACAAATGTAATTTAATTAAAAATGCATTGCATCATTAAAGAGTAGATAAGTACCAATTGCAGTTGGTGATGATCATTCATATCTAGTACTAATAAAATACAAATTGTCGTATTCATCATTATGGTGGCTATGAACTGTCAATAATATGAACTAAGGTAAAACCTTAAAGCAAACTCAGCCATTTACTTATTACCATTGTTTAAAGGACATATTATATCTAGCCACAAAAACAAGAAAATACCGAATAAACACAAAGAAAGCTAAACATAATATGGTCTAAAATAAATGACCAATGTAACACAACTGAAATCATCTTTAAGCTTTATTGATCGTGTGATGTTCGTGATGTTCTTATTAATTTTCAGGTAACTCCTCTAGGGTCAGTGCCATACATGTTTTTTTGTTTACATGTAGATAGATCTACCTTTTTTAGTTTTAAATATATTTAAAGCATACTTAATTAATTCAGAAAAAAGAGAGATGCAATATCAAAATGTATGCATTTGTGATGTATAATTATATAACTACTGTAATGCTTTTTAAAAGTTTTACTTTTAGACCTACACACACAGGTCGCCGCATCTTAATGCCAATACAATTGATTTATTTGTTTTTGAAAATCACTCAGTAATGAAGGAGGTGATAACTTTAAAGTCAGTATACATTTCACTTTTTAAGGAAGATATATGTGTCTTTTTTTATCCAATTTCGATACAAAAATATGAGAACAAAATGAACGTTTACTTAAAAGCCAAGACCAGTCGCTAAATCTACACAATAATGCCATTTCAAACAAATCATCATTTTCAACATATTGTCATAATTGAGGAGTTTGATTAAAAAAAGGGTAATTATTTGACATTTTAAAAATGAATGCGTCCTATTTGCCATATAACTGGTATCATACCCTTAAGCATACCGTAGAACCAACTGATACCCTGTGGGACAAGTAGAGTAATCAGGGAACCATCTTAATAGCCATTCGGTGGATAACTCTATAATTGGCAAGGGGCGTATAGGTAGTTTTGAATCCAGTGTATTTATGTCAATGCACCCACCAGAAAAGTAAACGTACGGTAACTGGTATTGTTTACAATAACACTCTGGCACTGGAATGAGCCAGACAAACGAACGTATGTAAAGCAAAGAAGAGATTATTTCATAATTTAATTATAACTACTACTGACTATGAAAATATTTGCTTTCGGGAGATTTGCTTAAAAGATTGCATGAAAGTGGTATATACCTATCTGGTAAGTTCTACTGAGATACAAACTAGTAACATGACATCACCCAAGATAAAATTACTTGACATGTTCTAGTATTACTCAAGTATTATGGCTTATTCAATTAAAACTGACAGGAATATAACTTGTATCCCATTGTCACTTTTAAGGGAACTTATTGCAGGAGTTGCTTTATTGTCGGTGGAGGGGTGATACCCAGCCCCCATCAAGTATAGACTTATGAAACAGTCAATTATTGTTTTACTGTTATGTTTTACATTTGTGAACGGCATCATATATCAAAAATATTTCTTTACGGAGATATGCTTTAAAGTATTGTGACATGTTTCACAGGGTACATAAACTTGTTAAAGCTTTTATCAAAAAATGTTATGACCCTATCATTGTTTATGCACTGCATGCTTGGTGATGGAGCCATTTACAGTTCGCCACTATGCTTTCCCCTTAATTGTGCGATGACCGGACAGGCTTTGGACCCTATGATGACGTCTACCTAAAGCCCAAAATGACGGTGACGTTTGATGTTTGTCTGCAGTCTTGTCTTGTCGTGCCCTCAATGGTTTATTCTCTTGTTGCTCTGGCTTTTACCAAGTCATTGAGTATCTTCTTTGTGGCTTTCTCGGCTATTTTGTTTTTGTATTTATATATAGACGAGCATCTTTGTGTTTTATTTATATTGCCTATTAATGCTGCCGTGTTGGTTAGAGAATAGTTCATGGCTTGGATTTCGTTATTTATGCTGTCCTCTTTTATTGGGTTGGCAGTAGGGTAAGTGTGAGGATTGGTGCACCCTATAACCTGGTTTAAACCCACAGCGGCCTTTTTTGCCACTGACCGTTCCAAGGCGGTAGCCCTATTGTCAACCCTTTTGTGTTTGTGATGTCTTTTTTGCCTTTTATTCATCTTTAAATGTGTTCTTTGTTTCTCTGTGTGTTTGTGGTTGACTGTCGTCATTGAATGCTGCTTTTCCTGTTTGATTTTTATATCTATATTTACATGTGTAGTTCTAATATCAACGTTTTTCAAGTTTAAAAAAATAAACTCTCTTTGTCCCCGCGTCGCAATCGGTCCGGGTCCATTCGACCTCGGTCACTGTTCATTTATGGCATTTTTAAGGCTTACCTGGTGTCAAAACGTTCCCTGGATTAACGAATACCTCTGGAAAGTCAGAAGTGTGGATTAAATATAAGATAATTAATAACATATTCAATATAAAATACATTTAGGGTTGACCCGAACAGTACGTGGCCGAATTGGTATCGAGCCGATTTCAAACCAAGATGGCCGGCGTTGACAGCATGATCGCAGCTGCTCGGATAATATCTGCTGTATATTTCTCAGTATGTCCTCTTTAGCTGAATGGTCTGCCATTTTAGTTATTCAGTGCGGAGTTTACGTCAGTGATCAGTATGTTTCTAACGTGTTATATGTTTGTCATTATTTGAAGGGGTAGTGTTTGTCAATCATTAAGTTTGTTGTGGCTTTGATTGGAGGAGGCATGTTTGTCAAATCAACCCTTACAGTTGTCGGAGTAAATACATTTTATTTTCAATATTTCTAAATTGAAAATCATTTTTGCAACAAGCGTAACCTTCCTGTAAATTTTCATGAAAATCCTTCAAGTAGTTTCAGAGGAGTAGTTGCCACACGTTTTTCTTATATAACTTTGTGTAAACAAAGGTGGCTCCTGTTGGCCATGTTTGACGTCAAATCCAACACATAATATTAAGGATCAACTTCAAGATACACCAGTCATTTTCGTAAAGGTACGAAATCAATAACACATGGTCACCACAAAGTTGTACTTTTGAAAACCATTTTTAGCTTTGGTGGCCATTTTGAAGTTCAAGAGCAAGATGCCTGTAAAGTTTCATGGAAATCCATTAAGTAGTTTCAGAGAAGTAGTCGCCACAAGCTTTTCCTATATAACTATGTAAACAAAGATGTCCAATGGCGGCCACGTTTGAAATCAAATAAAAAAAGATTTTTGTTTAGGACCAAATTCATGTCATATCAATCAATTTGGTAAAGCTTCCAAATCAATACCACTTATGGTCTTCAAGCAGTAGTTGCCACAACTTGATTTTTACTTAGGACCAACTAGATATCAAGAGCAACATTCCCATAAATCCATCAAGTAGTTTCAGAGAAGTAGTTCCCACAAGATTTTTTTCTATATAACTCTATGTAAACAAAGATGTCCGCTGGCGGCTATGTTTGATAACGAATCAAAATGGATTTTGTTAAGGACCAACTACATGTCATGTCAGTCAACTGTGTAAAGATTCCAAATCAATACCCCTTACGGGTTTTGAGAAGAAGTCGCCACACAACTGTATATTTAAAATCTATGTTTAGCTTTGGTGGCAATCTTGGATTACACATCAACCTTATGGGCACCATTCCTGTAAAGTTTCATACAAATCCAACAAGTAGTTTCGGAGGAGTAGAGATTTTCCTATATAACTCTATAAACAAAAATGGCCGCTGTTGGCCATGTTTGACGTCAAATCAAAATGATTCTCGTCAAAGAACAACATTATGTCATGCTGATCATTTTAATAAAGGTTCCTTATCAGTACCAGTTATAGTTTCGGAGGAGTAGTCGCTCTAATCTTCTTTTATAAAAATATATTTTTAGTTTTGGTGGCTATCTTGGATTTCAAATCAACATACAATTTTGCTATGATCAACTAGACCTTATGGCTAATATTCATATAAAGTTTCATGAAAATTCATCAAATACTTTCAGAGAAGCAGTCCCACAAAAAACAGTTTACGGACGGACGGAAGACGGACGACACACCACGGCATAAGCTGTGCTGGTGCTTTTTTTTATTTACAATAGTGTACTTTGAAATTTGGATGATGTGATAACAATGCTTACTTTATTTAGAAAAGGTTGTCTCGTCTGCTCTCGCTGGATAAATGGAGTATTCTATGGACCAACGTATTGCACATAAAACAAAACACGTTTGAGTGTTCTGATATATATTCTTGTCTTGATTTAAATAATGGGTATATGCTGTGTGTTGTGCACTACATGCATCATTGTATGTTCAAGTTAACGTAGGTTGTACGTTACTGTAGAGCGAATGCCTCGGCACTTCGTGTCTCGGCTGAGTTCGCTATTAGATTGTATTCTTCCCAGCTACAACCAAAACAAATCTATCAATTAGCAATAATTAAAAAATATCTGAAACCCAAGAACCCTCTGCTACATAGTTTTATTGCGCAATAGTCATTCTACTACGGTTAAATTAAAGGGAGCTAAATGTGTAGTAAGATCTGTATATTTCATCTTGGAGTTACATAACTTGTCAGTATTTATTTATTCAAATGCTACGATCAAGATAATTTAGGTTAAGAAACCACCTAGACTAGTAACTCCTAAACTGTTTCATATAATTGGGTGAAATATTTTGTGGTTATGAATCATTAACAAAAGGTATCATATACCAAATTTGGCGTCTTATAGTGGGTCTCTCACAAGAGTTTTATGACATTTATTTTATTTTAAATGCTTGTTTTTAATTGACTGTATTCCGTGAATGCTGTATTTATTGTTTAACTTGTATACCTACTTTCATGTTTAAGTGCATGGTTAATGGTGCATTCTTCTGAAAGGCTTCACTATTGTATGAACTGAACTCTTCTCGTATTTTCAGTTTAGATACGCAGACAAATTGGACATATTTCTGCTTCTACTGGGATCGTTAGCCGCTGTGGTACAAGGAGCAGCAGTCCCAATGAACTTTCTCGTTTACGGAGACGTTCTCTCTGGGTTCATATATTACACGGCTTTTCAGGAAAAGTAGGTTGAAATTAACATCAATGGGAGTAATTGAGCGTATTAGTGAGTGAATAAATCATTCAGATAGTAAATTAATTTATTTCAAAAGTCTGCCTATCACTTACTGCAATATAACATTTTATCAGCATTTAGTGATGGTGATGAGTAAGTTAATTTTTAGTCATTTATATTTTACCACAAAACTTAATATTATATAAAAGATATAAAGTCCATGTTACTGTAACCATGTGTGTCTTTGTGTAAGGTAATTAACGAAATTATAGCTTGGACAAAAACTCAACTTATAAAAACTCAACTTCGTGCTACGAATCAGTAGTGTTATTTTTACTGGTCCTTTGGGACCAACGAGCCCAATATAGGTGGCTTTGAAGTAGATTACCGCTTAAGCCGGTGCTAGGGGGAGTGAGAGGTGTTGCTTCTTTCATTACTTCTCATGAACAGACTCAATAAAACCGAGTCTGCTGCTTTCTTCTCTTAATTGTGTTTGTTGCTCACAAAGGATCACCTTTATCAGTATTTATTATAAATATAATGTGAGCACTATACTATAAATCCAAATAACAACGTAACTTGGTATAAACATTACAACCACTAATTATACACTATTTGACGTATATGTATATTGGCTTCTTTTACGATGTCCGGCAATTTTGATATCCAAACATTGAATTCTCAGTATTTTCCAATGTAAGTCCCACATTATAAAATGTACACTCAGTTCAGTTGAGAACGCAACACTTGGTTTGTTTTGAATTTCTAGAAATGTTAAAGAGGCATCGTGCAAAATGTGTTTTAAATGAAGGAGATAGAGCAAATATTATTCAAATGTTTATCGTCATATGTTAACCTTTGGGACAAAGACATTTGTGTACTTACATAAAATACCATCTTGATTTGAACAAAAAGACAGCGGACTAAAAATTATCAAAAATCCAAAAAGTTGCGTTTTGAAATGTACAGAGTATATACATTACGTATTCACTGCATCGCTTTTCATTTCAGCGCTACCACCATTTTCTCGTTTAATATAGAAGACTACAAGGACGTGTTCACAGTAACTCGGAGTTACGTGTTGTACTTCTGTTTGCTGGCCATCACAGTCATTGTCTTTGGATTTATACAGGTATGATTTTTAAACTCCTTAGGTATTGTTTAATCTAATACAAAATTAGTACATAACATTTCTGCCTCGAAGAACAAGAATCTACATACAAGATAATATGTTGAAATTATACATAAAGTTGTTTACTGAGGTCGAACATACATATGCTAATGCTCGATAGCGTTTAACATATAGAATGCATTATATAAAATTAAAGCATTTAATTTGTTTTTCTTAATCACAAATAAAATAGGATTATTCCTAATTTAACGTGACCTGGAGGTGACAGTAAAAGTAGATATCATACAATCCTTGTGCGCTGAAAAGATAACCATATTGATTGGGTGTACGGAGAGACTTACTTTCTACGGTCACATATTGAGACAGTAAAAGTAGATATCATACAATCCCTGTGGGATGACTCATAAAATATTATAGCAGAGTATAGTAGACTTTTTACACAGGCGGGCGACCATGTCACACGACTGATATAGAGACGTCGTAGTATAGTGATTCAGAAATCTATTTTTAGTAGTATGTGTGTGGGCACTCCACCGTTTAATGTCCAATTTTTAACAATCAAACCCATGTCAAGCCCTTCGCCTGAATCCTTGAGCAGCAACAATAAATGACACCATTAAATTACCCGTTTTCATGCTAAATATAAGTACCAACAAGCATTTTCTTCGACAACTTTTGCACCATTTCTCTAAGATGCCCACCCCCCACCCAACCCCACAACAAATTATTAAAATGCAATTTTACAAATCTTTCAAATATCAATAAATAACAATAAAAAGAAATCCTGAGCAGTCAGGGTCATTCCTGCACTCATCATGATCTTGCATATAAGGAAATACTAAACTGTACAAAAGTCATACGTTTCACTGGGATTTTAAATATTATTTCTAAACTGATGAAAATAAGTTTAAAAGTCGAACAGGAAATGCAGCTTTCACAGAACACAGTAAAAACAAAAACACGCAAAACGACAAACATGAATGGCAATGTTAATAGGAATAAAGGCATATGACGTCACAAACACAAACCCGTGAAGTAAAATCAGCCAATTTGGGTAGTTTGTAGTTTTTGGAAGTGTTGTCTTGTCGTGCCCTCAATGGTTTATTCTCTTGTTGCTCTGGCTTCTGCCAAGTCATCGAGTACCTTCATTGTGGCTTTCTAGGCTTTTTTTTGTATTTATATATACACGAGCATCTAGGTGTTTTACTTATATTGCCTTTTAACGCTGCCTTGTTGATTAGAGAATATTTCATGGCGGGGATTTCTTTATGTACACTCTCCCGTTTAATTGGGATGACAATAGGGTAAGTGTGAGGTTTTGTGCACCCTAGAACCTGGTTTAAACACCCAGTGGCCTTTTTGGCCACTGACGGTTTCAAGGCGGAAGCCCTATTGTCAACCCTTTTGTGTTTGTGATGTCGTTTGCATTTGTTATTACTTTTGCCTTCTCGTTTGTCTGCTTGCGTGTTTGTTTTTGTGTTTTGTGGTTGACTGTCGTCATTGATAGGATCATAACCTCTTTTGATAAACTTTTTAACACGTTTAACAAAGATAGAATGAAAGTGATCATGACCAAGAATCTTTCGAAGTTTATAAATCACATCAGCATAGAACTCAGGCTGTGATAGTCCTTGTCGCAGAAGAGTCCTTAATTACTTTTATATTTGGAAAGAAGATCAGGGTTACGATAATACAATTTTGCAAAGGGTTACGAAGTTTATGGTAACGGTAACCCTGATTGAGTAGCTTTTTAGTTATACAAAGATTACGAATATAAAAATCCTCAACCCGAGTACAAGCTCTTGAAAAATGAATAAGTTGAGATACATACACCCCATAAGAAGTTGCTCGGGGAACATCCCCATCCAAGTGGGGATAATTAAGAATGTCAAAATTAAAATCATCTCTCTTGTCATTAGATTTTGCTAATTATTTCACCATTTTCAATCGAGAGATCTAAATCAAGAAAAGAAGCATTATTATCAGATATATAAGCTTTGTTAAGCTGATGTTTTTTAGGATAAATATTATTAACCATAGTTGGAAAGAAATGGTTGTCAATGTTCAATATGTCATCCAGATACCGAGAGGTGTCATTAAAGGCTTCAATAACATCTGCCTGGGTATCTGGTGAAAGACTCATCATGAAATCTCTTTCATAGCAAATATAAAACAAATCTGCGACAAGTGGTGCACAGTTCGTACCCATAGGGATACCAACAATTTGTCTATAAACGGTGGTTCCATACCTGACGAAAATATTATCTAATAGGAAGATGAGTGCTTCACAAACTTCATAGCAAGTCCACATAGTATAATTGTCTAAACTGCCGTTAGTTGAAAACGCTTTAATATTATTACATGCAAAAAATGTAGTATTTTCTCTAGCGAATGTCTTTTGAATTAGAGAAATTAGCTTGTCTTTAATAAGGTGATGTGGTAAGGTTGTATATAGTGTAGAGAAGTCATAAGTGCTTATTGATGAAACTTTACCTTTATTGAACATTTTATCAAGAACTTCTCCTGAATCTTTTATAGACCAAAATAAATTAATCCCAGAATTTTAATAAGTTTTATCACAATATAGTTTAACGTGATCTTTAACGGCAGTAAGACAAGAAGTTAAAAGTTTGTAGATGTTTGTTGTGGTGCAGGCACTAGAATTCGAAATAAAGCGAGCCTTATACGGATTTTTATGTAATTTAGGAATCCAGCTCATGGTAGGCAGTTTATTTTGCTTGTCGTTTACACCCGCCTTGATAAGTATACATAGCAAATATACAACTTGAAACAATCAACATATTACAATGAGTATGGAAATTGTTGAAGAGCATTGCCTTTTAAGGATTCACACTTAAAAACACACAAAATCAGCGTACAAAAAGAGTATGAAATTAAATTACTAAGAAGAACATTATTGTTCACTTAACGTTTATTTTTTTTTATTTTTTATGTTTTCATCGTTTGTTTGTCATTTATAACATTCTTGGTGACATTATTTTGTGTCTCTTTTTAGCCGAATAACGAAACAAATCCAGGCTTATGCGTTGAAGATTTCCATCCGTCCGCAGTCTACGCGTTATAACGTTTTGCTTAAAGTGTTCTGGTTAAAGTGTTCTTTTCCTCATTTTACAAGAACTAATTGTCCGTGAGCTTTGAAACGTGGCACCTTGTTAATTATCATTACACAATGTAATATGACAAGAAATACAACTCTTTATTGTATTTTACTTCCCTTTTTGACTTGGATGTTTCAGTTAAAATGTTGAATGTACAGTCATATTCCAAACAATATTTGACCAAAGCTTTTAAACTTGGCATACATTTTCATCATCATTACACAACCATATGTAACAAACACGATAACTCTGTTATTCATTTTACCACAATTATCCCACTTATATTCTTAGAATTCAGTTAACATTGTGAATGTACAGTCTCAATTTTCTAGAACTAAATGTTCGAAAAACAAAGAATCTTGACACACTTTTATACTGACACTTTTGACCTGTTTTTGGGGCCAACAATATCATAATGTAAGATGGCAGTTTTTGCATCATATAACATTTTTAAACTCCCAGTGATCCTCTGTTGCTACTGGCCGTTCCAAAGTGGTACCCCTGTTGACAACGTTTGTATTTGTAATGTCTTATTTAGTAACAAATTTAATTGATTACATATTCATTGCCTTTTACAACTTGTACACTTTTGCTACGACGATTGTTAATTGTTTACAGACATACAAAACACCTTTGTTTTATAATCTAGATTGCGAACACAGTATTTAAACAAGACGAGACATATTGAAAACAGAAATATACTTTAAGGAACTATTTCCAGCCTATTGTATTTAGTAGGGGAGATCATTTGTATAGATAACTGTAAATAACTGTTAGACGTACAGTTGCCTGAGAAAATGGTTGTATTCAATTCTGTTTCAGTTGATGAGGCCCTCCCAATAAAGCTTGTGTATGAAACTAACATATTTAAACGTAAAAGCAGGTGTTTCGTTAGTTGTGTTCTGAACTGTTATTCATTCCGATGTTTGGATATCGCTGAACCGGGTATTTACAGATATCGGTGGACATTCTTAAATACTTTTGGTTTCTTACTTGAATTTCGTATAGGTGTTTCCACTACTCCAGCCATTAAAGGTTCTGAGTATTGTTTACTCACCCTTAGGATATGTTGTCTGCTTTTAATTCTAGTCTTGTGACTGTTACCTGTGATACGCAGGCTTCATAACCTCTGCTCCCAGCTAAATTCCATTTTGTTTATTTCGCCCATTGTTTTCTCGTTTATTTGCAAAGTGTTTTTTAGAAACTGGGACAATACGCCGCTGGCCATGGAATGGTGCAAAAATATCGCATTGTAGGTACCATGTTCACCGTTTTAAGCATACCATCTTCGGGATGGCTCAAATGTATGTACTATTGGCATTTTAAATACTGGAATGGATTCGACGGCGCGCCTTCGCAAATACCCACGTTTTCTTCACACATGCCTCCCCCACCAACCACCACACCCACACACACACACACATACAGGAGAACAACATATTATTATACACTGTAATCCCTTCATCAAAATGACCGTTTGAGACCAAATTAAAAAAATTGACCCCTTGATACCTTCCCCCCACCACCCACCTCCTCCCACAAGGAAGACGACCTTAGTCTAAATAATAAAATAATTTGACATGCTGTGTATCTCTTTCATAGATGACTATTATACCAACTAATGTGCAAAAGTATGGAAAAATAACAAATTAGAAAAAGAAAGCAGACGTCAGAGTTCGAAATAATACAATAATAAAATCGTTTGATTTGTTGTTTATCTTTCATAGACAATTACAAACACCACCAAGTTATGCGCAAAAAATGGAAAAATACAGTGTAATTGAATTGTTTGTGTGATTGACCTTTTGACCCCCTGAGTGCCCTGGGTGCGGAGCCATCATCATAATGTTTCATTTGAGACACAATTACAAACAAAAAAGTCCCCCAGATCCCCCTCCCACCACACTCCAACCACCCTGGGTAGACCTTCGAGTTCGAAATAATAAAATAGTGTCATATGTTGTTTTTCTTTCGTAGACGATTACATACACCAAATTATGTGCACAAATATGGAAAAATGACAGTGTAATTGAATTTTAAGTGTTATTGATCTTTTGACCCCCCCCCCCTCACCACCCCCGCAGGGCTCCTGGGTGCGAAACCAAAAATAATGTTGGTCTTGCACGCCGTCATAATATGGTGAAGTCATACCCTAAGTTTGGTTGAATTCCGTTCAGCGGTTTAGGAGGAGATGGACGGACGGACAGACGGACAAACGGTGGTGATTTTAATATACCCTGTTTTTTTCCAAAAACATCGGTATAATCAAGATCTGCTCAACCCGGGGCTAGAGGGCGTGAACGGTAGCGTCGTATATATGCATGATTGCAAGGTAAATTCATAGTATAACACGGTATTTACCTTTTTCAAATCGAATCGAAATCCTTTCTGAATGATAAACTATGTTGAAATGCGTGTGTAATGACGAAATAAATCTGTGTTGTCGTTTCATGGAGAGATGTCGCTACATTTGTAGCCGGTATTCGTTGTGACATATCTACGTGTTTTCGTAGGGATCCGTTTTCTGTATTGACCGGGTTCATACGAAGTGCACTTGGTATTTTTTGAATTTCTAGGGATGTTAAAGAGGCTTTGTGCAAAATGTGTTTTGGGACAAAGAAACTTGTTTACTAACATAAAATACCATCTTGATTTGAACAAAAGGAGTTATCAATATCAAAAAAAGTTGCGTTTTTAAACGTACAGAGTATACATTACGTATTCACTGCATCGCTTTCATTTCAGCGTTACCACCATTTTCTCGTTTAATATAGAAGACTACAAGGACGTGTTCACAGTAACTCGAAGTTACGTGTTGTACTTCTGTTTGCTGACCATCACATTATAGGCATACCATCTTCGGGATGGCTCAAATTTATGTACTATTGGCAATTTAAATATTGAGTTCTGCTCAACCCGGGGCAAGTAGCAAGCACTTTTCACTACCGTTCATGAACAGTCTCGGTCAAACCGAGACTGCTATATTTTTTGTATTTATCGTGTTCGACGATTTCCAAATGTCTCCTTTCATATTGTTTTGGTGTGCTTTTCTTCTAAAAACAATGAATTACCAACAAAGTTTGTATTTAGTACAGCTTATTTGTTTTTTTCCTTTCATAAAAGTAAAGTTTGAAGTGCTGTATCCTAACTGTTCAATATAACAATGCTTTTCAAAGAGAAAACTTTACTCGGCTCTCAGTTTATATAACTGAGCTTAGCGGTTATGTAGCATGTTGGCAGTAAATAAAGGAAAGGAGGAAGAGTAGCATTCACAGAGCACAGTCACTCCAACAAGTATTACAACGCAAATGTAATTACAAACACATTCAGTAAAAAAGCACATCACAAACATATATGGGTTGACAACAGGGGTACCACCTTGGAACGGTCAGTGGCAAAAGGGACCACCGGGGAGTTTAAACTGGTTCAAGTGTGCACCAAAACTCGCTCTTACCCTGTCATCATCCCTAAACAACAGGACGGTGTAAATAAAAGTAATCCCCGCCGAGTTAACCCTTACATTGTAGAAAGCGTAGATAGGTGTAATAAGAAAAAAACGCAGGAATGTACATGTATACAATATATCAAAATATAATTTAAACCTAAAAAGTTAACTGTAGAAGGGTCTACAACTAAGCAAGTAGTGCGCCGCAGAATATTTCGGTCGTAACAGCAAGCTGTCCGTGCCCTTTCAATGACCATTTAACGTTGGGAAGGAAATAGGTCCTTAAGATCCATTTGTAAATCATTAAAATATGCTGATGAGCAATGTCAAATAAAGTGAAATCTCGCAATATCTTACATTGAACATCGGGAAAAGGGGTTGCTATTGTTAACCTTAAAAAGCACTAAACACGTTACAACCTTAAAATTAGTCTAGATCATCTGTGACGCTTGCTTGTTTTCAAGACAAACGTCTAGAACTGTCCTCCTGATCAAAGTTTGATTTTTGCCGATACACTGGTAAGGTTTCATTATTATATCGACAACTAACTGTGGATGGTCAGTAAAAAAAAAAAAAGATGGTCACGTGCTTCCAGTTTCAAATATTTTTCTGCACAACTTGTCAAGACGTTTGTATTTACAATCGAGCGACGGAGATGATAGTTTGATTTTTGCCAATGTACTGGTAAGGTTTATACCCTAACCCAGGAACACCTGCTATCCAAGATATACAGAAAAGCAGAAAGACAATAAATATATGCATAAACAAAGAGGGAAACTACATCATTTTATCGACGAACTAAATGCGGATGGTAAGAATACTTGAATAAAAAAAAAGTACGGTCACGTGATTCCAGTTGGTTCCAGTTTCAAATTTGTTTCTGCACAACTTGTCAAGACGTTTGTATTTGCAATCAAGCGTAGAAGATGTTCAAGACTACCTTACAATTGCAAAGTATGCGACACCACAAACACAAAATTGTTGATAATATGGGTAATGGTCGTGGGCCACTTTCCGCCACTTATGTAAGCATGAACTAATTTTCCAGACACATCTATGTATCCTAACAATTTTTACTCTACTTTCTATTAGGTTACCTCTTCCCGACAATTTTTGTTTAATATAAATTATCGAAGTGGCACGTGACCTTTTCATAAATAGACTTAAACTGAGAAATCATTTTGTTTACAGTCCCAGTTTCCGTCATGTTTTTTTATCAAGTGATATATTCAACTAGGTCATGATACACTAAAATTTTATGAATTAAAAACTTGTTTACAAGTCTATTCAACACTTTCATTGCAAAAAGTGTACGTTTGGTTAAAATATATTATCACGGTATATTTTAACTGGGTCCGCTGAAGTGTGATAAAAATAGAGTGTACCAAACTTAACTCTTACCCTATCGTCATCCCAACAGTGTACATAAATAAATCCATGCCGGTCTATATCGGCAGCATTAATAGGCATTTAGTCTTTGGTAAACAACAAAGATGATTATTTCTTATTATATGAAAGTAAAAAAGCTCTGAAAGCCAAAAGTAAGTACCAAAATGGCTTGGCAGAAGGAAATAAACCATTACGGTTGACTTCTATGGTGACGTGATTTACAAACTTCGTAAGATCCTTGGTCATGATCACTTTCATTCTATATTTGTTAAACTTTTTAAAAGGTTTATTAAAAGAGGTTATAACCCTATCATTTTGCAACGCATTGCATGCTTGGTGGTGGACCCATTTACAGTTCGCCACCATGCTTTCTTCTTTGATTGTGCGATGACCGGACCGGCTGTGGACCCTATGATGACGTCTACCTAAAGCCCAACAGGACGGTGACGACAGTCTTGTCTTGTCGTGCCCTCAATGGTTGATTCTCTTGTTGCTCTGGCTTCTGCCAAGTCATTGAGTACCTTCGTTGTGGCTTTCTAGGCTATTTATTTTTGTATTTATATATACACGAGCATCTTCGTGTTTTATTTATATTGCTTATTAATGATGCCTTGTTGGTAAGAGAATAGTTCATGGCGGGGATTTCTTTATTAACACTGTCCCGTTGAATTGGGTTGACAGTAGGGTAAGTATGACGTTTGGTGCACCCTAGAACCTGGTTTAAACCCCCAGCGGACTTTTTTGCCACTGACCGTTCCAAGGTGGTAGCCCTATTGTCAACCCTGTTGTGTTTGTGATGTTTTATTTGGCCTTTTAGTCATCTTTAAATTTGTTCTTTTTATCTGTGTGTGTTTGTGGTTGACTATCTTCCTTGATGCTGCTTTTCCTGTTCGATTTGTATATCTATATTAAGAACAAAACATCAAATGTTACACTCCCGTTCAGGTTATAGGTCGACGTCATCATAGGATCCACAATATGTCGCGTCTTCGTACATCAAAGAGTAAAGTATAGTGGCAAACTGTAAATGGGCCAACCACTATTTATCTTCCGCTCTCTCTAAAATTCAATTTCATGAAAAGCTGAAAGACATAACAAACAACTATATAACTAGATACATATATAGCTTCATATTGCACATTTTCAGTTTGCCTCTTCCAAAATTCCTGAAATATCACATAGTAAAATTATCAGTTTATATGGGGCAGTTCGCATTTGCAGCAAACAATGTTTACGGAGAGCTATTTACAAAACAGTGTATCAAAACTCGTTCTTATTTAATATTATGTAACTCGTCCGTAACTCATTTTGAATCACTTTAACGAGCTTGTTTTATAAAATAATTTATAAATTAATGTATTTTCTGCTATTTATTTGCATGTTGTCGTATTTTTTTACGTTTACACTAGTATGCGTTGATGGAAAAAGTCTGGCAATGCGGTTTTTCGCCATATGAGAATCAGGTACTTTCGACAACCAAATGATATTTTGTACATGAGTGTAACTTGAAAAGTTGACTAGTCGAGATCATCTGCGACGCTTGCTTGTTTTCAAGACAATTGTCTAGAACAGTTCTCTTTATAAACGAGACAGAAATAATTGCTATCCAAGATATACAAAAAGGCTGAAATACAATAAATTTATAAATAAAAAAAGAGACAAACTTCATCATTATATCGACGAACTAAATGCGGATGGTCAGAAATACTTCAATAAAGAATAATAATTACGGTCACGTGCTTCCGGCTTCAATTTTTTTCTGCACAAACGGTCAAGACGTTTGTATTTACATTCAAGCATTGAAGATGATCTTATTCGATGTGAAAGACACTTTGTCCATAGCCCTAACAAGTAATATTTGGAAATTTACTTTTTACAGTATGCGTGTTGGAGCGTATCATGTGAGAGACAGATGCAAACAATAAGGACATCGTTCTTTCACTCTGTTGTGCATAATGATATCGGCTGGTTCGATACGCATGACGGAGGAGAACTGGGAGCAAGTTTTTCGGAGTAAGTATTCACAGTAGAGAACACTTGTCATAGTGTGTAAGGCTAATGCAGATGTGGAATAACGCGCACGATTATATATATGTTTAGTATGATATCTCAGATGATAAATCAAAACACATGCAAACAAACATAGAAATGCCACAAAAACATTTAAACATCTATCATGTATAATCAACATGAAAAGTAAAAATTATAAAAACGTAGATCAATATCATATCTAAAATAATGTACATCTACAGATGGTGGACCCATTTGCAGTTCGCCACTATGCTTTACTCTTTAATTATGTGACATCTACAGTTACTACTGACACATTGTGACATTTACAGTTACTACGGACACATTATGTGACATCTACAGTTACTACTGACAAATTATGTGACATCTACATTTACTACTAACAAATTATAAACACGGTTATATTAGTCTTAAATGAAACATAACTACATCAAGTTATAAAGACAGGCTTATAAATCGCTTGTTTAAAAAGAAGGCGACGGTATAGTATCAATGAGGTCAAACGACAACAAATTAACCACCATTTATTGTAAAAATAGCATATGTTTACAGCAAATCACGCTTTATAGAAGTAGTTCAAAATGTCGTTCTAATCATTGATACAAAGGCCGTTTTCGAAAGATTTCAGAAATGCAAAAGACAGTCAGTTCGTACCAGCGATTACTTTACCACTAGTAATTTCTCATAACATGTAACTTAATATTCGGCCGTTTCCAAAGGTCCATTATCATACTCTTTTCTTCTATTTCCGAGTACTTCCAAGTTGACCTTATGGTTCCCGGTCTAGCTTCAATATGAATTGACAACATTTTTAAACACTATCATTTGGAGACATGTGCCATATTATCACTTGTAAGGGAATAATTGAGGGCGGTATTGGACAGTGGCTGAGGGCGCAAATTACCATTGTATTAACAAAAGCAAAAACGGGAAATTACAATAAAAAACAACCGGAAATTACGTTCATGAGTTGTTGAAGCTATTCAGTTCGAAACTATGCATCGTCTTACTAAAAAAGAGTTGTTGGATTACTAAGCAAACTAAAGCATAGTTTAAGTGAGGACTTGTTAAGCAAAGGTGCTAGTTCATATTGGCATGCGAATTTATAGATATGGAAAATTGTTTTGATTCCGAGTATAGATACACATTAAGAAACGCATTGTGGTTAAAAATGTATAGATAAGGCATACACAATAGTAGATATAAAAATCTAACAGAAAAGCTTTCAAGGACGACAGTCAACCACAAACACATACAGAAACAAACAACTATATAGATGAATAAAAGGCAAGATAAGACATCACAAACCCAAATGGTTGCCAATAGGGCTACCGCCTTGGAACGGTCAGTTGTAAAAAAGGCCGCTGGGGGTTTAAACCAGGTTCTAGGGTGCACCAAACCTCACTCTTAGCCTACTTTCATTCCAAAAGTGTAAATAAAGATATCCCTATCAGGTTATATTCTAACAAACAAGGCAGCATTAATAGGCAATATAAGTAAAACACATATAAAAAACAAAAGCCTAGAAGGCCATAAAGTAAATACTAAATGGCTTGACAGAGGCCAGAGCAACAAGAGAACAGACCGTTAAGGGTACGACAAGACGAGATTAAAGACAAACATTAACGCTACCGTCTTATAGAGTTTAGGTAGACATTATCGTAGAGTCGACACTCTTTCCGTCATCGCACAATCAAAGAGGAAAGCATAGTGGCGAACTGTATATGGATCGACCGCTAAACATGCAGTGCGGTTCAAAATAATAGGGTCAACCTCTTTTGATAAACTTTTTAACAAGTTTAATACAGATTGTATGAAAGTGATTATGACCAAGGATCTTACGAAGTTTGTAAATCACATCACCATAGAAATCAGATTGTGATTACTTTTATATTTTAAAAGTGGATCAGGGTTATTTTAAAAGTAGACCAGGGTTACGATACAACATTTTGCAAATGTTTTCCGAAGCCCTGATGGAGTAGCTTTTTAGTTATATAAATATTACAAATATTAAAGTCCTAAACACGACTACAAGCTCTAGAGAAACGAATAAGTTAAGAAAAATAGCTCGGAGAACATCCTCATCTAAATGGGGATAATTAACAATATCAAAATTAAAATACTCATCTCTATTGTCATAGATTTTACTAAATATCTTACCATTTTCAATTCAAAAAAAGAAGCGACAGTATCAGAAAATGTAACGGATTATATATCAGGTATTGTGCTAGCTTTGCTGACATTTTTTAATTTTTGAGGTGATGCATGCGTTAAAGCAAAGGGAGACATATGTATCCATATATTGGTGACCTGTATTTGCAGACTACACCAAACAGATTTAGGATATTACTATAACGCTGTTGTATTTCGCTGATGATTTGGCAATTCTCTACTATTTCAGCCTAAATAATGTATATGATTATTTATGTATAATGATATATAGGATCCTATAGAAACCACAGCGTCCGAACGCAATGGCATCGTAGGTCCGCACTGTACTGCAAACAAGGACTTAAAACTACAATGAAAGAGACAAAAAACAACAGAAAGGGTGGTGAAGACAGGGTTACCGACTTGGAACGGTCAGTAGGCAATAAGACCTACTGGTTAGCTTGAATCGATTTTATATGCGCACAGTCCTCGCTATTATCCTGTCTTCAGCGCCCAAATAGACGAGACAGTGTAAACAAAACTAAATCCCATCAAAAGGAAATCTCTAACAATAAAGTCCACATCCAGAAAATAAAACAGAAAATACAGCAAAAACTAAAATAGATAATTCTAGAATGAATAGGTTATTATCAATGACAATCGTTCATACAATGAACAACACTTAGGAACAAGACAGGTAACGCGAAGAGCCATCTTAGTCTTGTTGTTCGGTCCTACCCCAGCGAACAGTGAATCTCTATCTCTCTATCTCTCTTTCTCTCTCTCTCTCTCTCTCTCACGCTCGCAATTTGTTTGATTTGTTAGACGGGTTTGGACGTATAAGACTAACAAAACAAATATAACGTCGAAAGGTTAGCCATAATTGTCGAGGATTCACGGTCACTGTGGTGGGCCTAGTCTAGTCATGAAGTCCTACCTCGGAAAATATATTAACGATATTTCAAAGCAATACTTCTTCAACAATAAAAATATTTCCGGTCTACTCCCACATCAATATCACCCAGCGCTATCATCCGCGCTATAGAGAGTGATTTGTAAAAGTTACGTAGCCTGTTTCATAATGTATGTAAACTAAAGTGTATACTTTAATACTTCTAGGACTACTATATTTAAATTACTAGCTGCCAAAGGAAAGGAACTTCAAACATTTAGTTCATTTATTTCAGAAGCATGCATGCAGTAGAAGCTGGCATTGGGAGAGAAACTTCGACATTTATTCAATGGTTGAGTACATGTATCGGCTCTTACGTCATTGCTTTGATAAAAGGCTGGAAGTTGACGCTAGCATGCATGGCATTTGCACCTCTACTGATCTTCACAGGGGCAGTTATGTTTCGTGTAAGTTGTGCTTGGTTGTTATGTCTCCCCCCACGAAGTGGAGGAGATATATTGTTTTTGCTGTGTCCGTCTGTCCGTCTGTCCGTCTGTCACAAATGTTGTCGCGCTATTCCTCCGACAGCTTGTTGGATTTGGCCAAAAATTTACAGGAAGCATCGGTATGATGTCTAGCTGTGCATGTCGCGTCCTAGACTGCTCCACAGCCGTCATTAAAATAGACGACTGTCAGTAGCCACTACACGTGATAAAATAAAACGCATTCATTGGCCAAACTTTATTGGAGGAGACACGCATAAACATGTGTTTGAAATTGTTTGCATCTATAAATAGATGTATGCACATGTTACTATTGTTAGCGAAGTTGAATATGTGTACAACACGTAGGAGCGTTATCGTTTTGTTTGAAAACTAAGTTTGCGTTGTTTTTAATTAATAAAAAAAGGAATGAGGATTTCTATGCATGTATAAAGCCAAAACAAATCGACTGTATAAAGAGTATACTAGATGGAGATACGTTAGTGGTATTATCAACTGGATACGGAAAATCTCTCATTTTTAAACTTGTCCAGGTTATTAATGAAACAAAAGTAATAATTGTAAGCCCAATTAATGCGATATTCAGGGTTCCCACGGGTCCTTGAAATCCTTGAAAGTACTTGAATTTGATTTTTTTTTTCCAAAAATGGCTATTGGTTGTGCGTTCCTAGAATATTTGTTGCTGTTTCAAAATGCTGTTTCAAAATGGCATAAACCATGTCGCTTGCGCGAATATTACTGTAGTCCTTGAATTTTGGAAAAAAGGTCCTTGAAAGTCCTTGAAAAGTCCTCGAATTTGGCCTTCCAATAAGGGTGGGAACCCTAGATATTAGATGAGCAAGCGATACAATTCGGAACAAAAGCTGTGAGAATTGACGCCAGTGTAATCAATCATTTGGGAAAAATTGCAACAGGTAAAAAAAAAAATATATATATAATTACACCCCCTACCTCCCCACCCACCCCCAAACCCCCACCCACACATTCCTACGCCACAACTCCCACCCCCACCAATGCACACAAGCAACTTCATGCGCGCATTAAGACAGGCGACACTGGCGCGCAATGCCTCTGAGGGTGGGGGCGTAAAGGGGCGCCTCCCTTATAATCTGAGAAATAATGTAAAAAGGGTCCCTTTTAAATCTGAGAAAATAATGTTAAAAGTGTTTTTTTGCGTGCCAATGATCACGCCCGAAAACTTTAGACTTATAACGCACTGGGAATAAATATGGCTCATAGAGGTGTGGCATTTTCTTTTAGAAAAGTAAGAACTATTGCAACAGGTAAAAAAAAAAAAAATTACCCCCCCCCCCTTCACACACACACACTCCTACGCCCCAACTCCCCTTCTCCCACCCCCATCCATGCACACAAACAACGTCATGCGCCCATTTAGACAGGCGACGATGGCCCCATCGCCCCTGAAGGTGGAGGCGTAATGGAGCGCCTCCCTTAAAAACTGCGAAAATAATGTTAAAATAACCCCTTTTTTTTAAACAAAGATCACGCCCGAAAACCTTAGACGTTATATAGCACTGGGAATGAATATGGCTCATAGAGGTGTGGCCTTTTAGAAAGTAAAAAGTAACAACACTTCCTACCCACTCTCATCCAAACACACACAGACACACACATATTGGTTTATCATGGAGGGATTTAGTGGGGGCGCAGTACTGGGAATGGTTACGGCTCCACAACCGCAAAACCGGACACTGGCCACCATTAAAACATTTATTTATTAATATTGTAATTATGTATAATTACGTATTTTACATACTGAATCCATCACTCCGCACACCTATATTCCATGTTTTAATAAGAATAAGAATAAACAGAACGAAAACAAGAGGTCTTTCCACTGAAAAGTGCAAAACCCTAATAAACAGAGAAACTCAATAATTGTTTCTACAGCAATGTGGTAAACCCCTACTAGATTTTGATCAGAAATAAACTTTGTCCTAGTCTCGTCCGTCCGTTGGATGCCGACTTCACCAGCTAAAATGCCATATGAATCCACTCGTTAGTAAGAATAGGGCAGGTTTCCTATACATATATTTCTAAAAAAATCCTCTACCCTCACCCCTCACCCCCTCACCCACCCCCTCACCCCCTCACCCCACCCTGTCAACTGCCCATACCGAATCCGCTTTTAAAGGGACACACGGCAATCTTGATTTTTTTAAAGCCCACGGCGTCCCGCTTATTTTTCTGAATAACTTACATTTGTTCAATCATTAATATTAATTATAAGAATAGTAATAAGCAAATTGTATGTGCATTTTATTCAATTTTGATGTACCAATAATATATTAAAACTTAAAGTAAAATATGACGAAAAAGTGAATACTTAAATTTTTATTTATTTAAATGTAACCAGGTTAAAAGTAAACATGATCCTGAATATATAAGTCAAGACACCCATTTCAAACACTTCAAGATTGCCTAGTGTCCCTTTAATGTGAATGAGCTGGGTTTTTGTCCCTTCATAATCGAGTGAAGCAAGACAATTCATCGGAGGGAATGACAGTTGTTAGATAAAACTATATGTGACGTGTTGAATACCAAACCGTGGACAAATGTCAGTCATATATTTGTTGACGAAGCCCATTGTGTAGTAACATGGGGACACGACTTTCGACAGCTTTCAAAAACATATCTAAATTAAGATCCATTTTTCCATCGGCGAAGATGGTTGGAATGACTGCAACAGCTACAGTACTTATGCAGTCTGATATTAAATAAAAAATATTAATGACAAACTCAAAGGTTGTTTCAGCCAACCCGAATAGAGAGAATCTCAAAATTGTTGTTAGGAAGAGGCCAGCAACTGTTGGTGGTAAAACACATGTAGATGATACGATCAGTGACGTATTGGTGCCTTTTATAAAAGAACTTTGTGAAAAAAAGGTTGATTAGGAAAAAACTATTATTTGTTCAAACTTACGTATGTGTGGGCTTGGAAACGAAATTGTCAAGAGAGAGGCATTGAAACAGTCCGATTGTGGTGGTGTTCTGGCCTGTGTGTCTCAGTATCATTCTCCAAGTACAGACAAGGTAAATGTTGGACTTATGTCATAATTATTTATTTACCATTTTTCTTTAGTAAACAATATAGCGGTATGCATTACAGTGTACAGAGACGAATACTACTGCTCCTACTCCTCCTCCTTAAATGATAATTATAAATATAGTAAAATAATAGTAATAATAACAGTAGCATGGCAGACACTTATATATCACTTTTTTCGTCGTCTGTCATCCGTCGTCCGTCAAACTTTAACATGCAACCTCTTGGTCATAGAAAACGTTCATGAAAATTCACACACATCTTCATCTTTCCCCAAGGAATGCCGTTAAACATTTCCAATAACTAGTTCTTCCCAGGAAAAAAGTGGGTGGTCTGCCTCCACCAGGCACCTTTAAACAAATCGACCGTCATGGATAGCCTAAAATGTACAGAAAAATACAATAAACATCAGTTAACCAATCAACTATCCACTTCGCACATACTTCTACAATGTGGGAAATAACTTTTTATCTTTATAATTTCAACAATTCCCTAAATATGTGTCGAAAGCGCCTTAAAACACATGTTTGGCTGGCGTGGCCCAGCGATAGCACGATGTAGTACTTGGAATTTCAAGGATTCAAACTCCACCAAGGCCACTAAGTTCCGTCGGTGTGTTCTTGAACAAAGTGGACGTAAAACGGACGGTTCTTTGTATCCGCTGAGCACGTTAAAAACCACAGGAACCTATTCGTATGTAGGGGTTGGGCACGTTACATGATCCCTATATATCATTTCCCTCTCTGGGGCGGCTCTTAACTGCATATAATGTTAAACGACGTGTAAATTAATTTGCAAACGATCATCACATTATCCTAATTAGTATTTGGTTATTTGTTTATCCGTCGAGTATATACAATTAAAGATACACACGGTTATCTTGCTTTTGTTTTGTTTGACTCGTCGCGGCGTCCCATTATTTATTTTTAATGCTCTATATATGTTCGATCATTGTTAATAATTGATTCAATACTTCAAAGCAAATTGTTGTTTACATATTATTAACTGTTGATTATATTGCATTAATAATATACTGAAACCTATATATGGTACAATAACGAGGGGGGAAACGAATCCAATTGTACTACATTTTATTAAATTATAAGCAAACTGGTTAAACAAAATCTTGTTTACTGGATTATTTAAATTTAATGTGCTTGATAAAAAGTTCAAGATTGTCGTGTGTCCCTTTAAAGATGGGTGATGAAAGTTTTCGAGTAAGAACTAAGTTGTAAAACAACTAACACATCTTCGTTACTTTATTTAAACAACGCGTAATGTGTATCTGCGATTGTTTAATTGGCGTTTTCGTCATTATATTCGCCATTACCCCGCCACTATACTTGCTTGTTTTGTGTAGGCACGCGCCTGCATTGTGTAGAGAACCCCAACCTTCTATATCTATTTATAGAACGTAGATCAGGCGCTTGGCCATGATCGCAATTGAAATGCGCTTTATGCACTATCAAATTCACTGTTTCAAAAATCGGCCGGTGACGGTCGCTTGTTTGAGTGAACGAGACATGCGCCGTGGAGCAGTCTAGTCGCGTCCGTGTTCCTTTTCGAAGATTTTTGACGGAGTTATGTCCCTTTGATGTTTTCACTTCAAATTTGTTGTCGCCACTACTCCTAAACCGCTAGTTGGATTTTCGCTGAAAATTTACAGGAAGTATCGGTATAATGTCCAGTTGTGCAGATCGCGTTCGTGTTCCGGTTCGATGATTTTTGACAGAGTTATGGCCCTTTGATGTTTTCATTTTAAATTTGTTTTCGCCGCTACTTCTCCTAAACCGCTTGTTGGATTTTCGCGGAAAATTTACAGGAAGTATCGGTTTAATGTCTAGTTGTATATTTCGCATTTGTGTTTTGGTTCGATGATTTTGGACGGAGTTACGGCCCTTTGATGTTTTCACTTTATATTTGTTGTCGCCGCTCCTCCTCCTAAACCACTTGTTGGATTTCGCCGAAAATTTACAGAAAGCATCGGTATAATGTCTAGTTTTTGCATATCATGTTTGTGTTCCGGTTAGATGATTTTTGTCGGAGTTATGGCCCTTTGATGTTTTCACTTTAAATTTGTTGTCGCCGCTCCTCCTCCTAAACCACTTGTTGGATTTTGTCGGAAATGTACAGGAAGCATCGGTATAATGTCTAGTTGTGCATATCATGTTTGTGTTCCTGTTCGTTGATTTTTGACGTCTTATGGCCTTTTGACGTTTTCACTGAACAAGATTGCGTCCTATCCACTATCAAACTTGTTTTAACCAGGTTGTGCAGCAGGGGGAGACATCTGTTTTTCTCAAAAAAACTCTTGTTTTATATTTGAAGTTTAAATGCTGTTATTAAAGGCCGTTATATAATAGCAGTGATAAGTGTATAAAATTCTAACACCGGTTGTAAACTTGTAAAACAAACTATCGATCTTTAATATACATATTACACGTGTTGCAAATGCACGCTATTTTTTACAGATTTTAACGCCTGAATTGGTAAAATAGCTAGCAGTAAGGAAGCAAGCATCTTGTTTGTTTTTCCTACTATACAACTTATATAGCAAACATTAAAAACGAATCTTTCGGCAACGTCAACGAAAAATAAATGTCCGCCATTTTCGATTATTTAGAACATGTAATTTGGAATATTGTAAGAATTTTACATAATTACAATTTAAGCTCTACTTAAAGTTTTGTGTTTTTCGACTGCATCGCCTTTAAGAAGCTTGACTGCGCGAAAAATAGCGGGATTTGTCCATTTAAACATTTCGAACGAATGAATGGTGTATTATATTGTGCTCAAAAACTGCTGAGAATAAAAAAAGAAATAGTCAATTTTTAAAAGATAAGTAAAACATTTATAATCAAAGCCATCCACTAACAATATATAAGGGACGACATGGCACAGACATCAATCATGTACGAGGGGTGTTCAAAAATTAACCGGAGAAGTTTTAAATGGGGGAGCATTTTCCCATCAAAATTTACATTTGATCGGGCGATAATCATATCCTCAGGGTAAACATTCTTACTATCACCCTCGCATCAATGTGATATTTATATATTAACAGAGGCTTAAGAATATTGCGAAGATTGAAGCAAAAGCATATTCAAGGGCGCGCTCTGTCGGCGAAGAGGTCCTCAGCTCCATCAAAACGGTCATGGCTTTCAATGGCCAGGATAAGGAATGTAAAAGGTATCGATGTCTGCAATATTTGAAGATGTTTTGTTTGTTGGTTTGCATGAAGCCCGTTCGTACATAACGTACATTAACATATTCAGTTAAAAGCTATGATATGAACAATTCTAAGAACCTGAGTTGACAAATCAAAGCAACAAAACTCGGTCTTCAAAACTAGTATAAGTCAATATGTTAACTTACTAAGATGCACGCTCTTGCATAGGCGAGCAGTACATAATATCCATAGCAGTATACACTCTTGTCATTGTGCTGTTAAACTTTTTAAAGTTTGGTTGATAAAGCAATAGAAGTAGTTACTGTTTTGTGGGTAGAAAAAGATAAATACGACATTCCTGTGAGAGCGAAATTGGAAATTGTCAACCTGAGAAAAGGGTTTCCAATAGCGTCATTACAAGATTGTCGTATTTGTATACAGGTAAAAGTATAAATTGGTGAAAGTGTATTATGCAATAGTAGTTTATGTTTAATAAAGAAAAACACTCACAATCGCTTTGTAGTGATTGCCTTAAAAAGGATAAAACGTGTTAAAAAACGATTAGATTATCAGAGCAAGATAGTTTCTGTTAATTAGTAATAAAGTACGAACTATTTTCACCAAAGCACCATTGATACATCAAACTTCTCGAAATGCTTTATTGAAATCATATATCTGTAAATAGTATTTATTGAGTTATATACCAAACTACGTACAGGGACGTCGATATTCTGATTTAACCTAGGACTTGTTTATTAGTTGATATGAACACTTTTTCTTGCAGGTACAAACAGAGATTATATGAAGCAAGTAGTTCGGCCTTAAGTAAGGGGTTCGCCATCGGCATCGGAATCGGCGCTATATGGTTTTTCGTGTACTGTATAATGACAGTGGCGTTTGCGTACGGTACTAAGCTCGGTAATAAGTACGGTACGAATGTCACAAAATGTCACGGGTAGAGCGTACTGGTCGTATATAGCTCTTGTTATCGGTTACACCCAAAATCTATTGTTCGAGTTGAAACAATTTCACAATATTCATGATCTATTCATGTAACACGTAAAAGCGTGCACATTTTAAGTGGCCGCCAGAGAGGCCGGGTCATAAGTTTAGTTTTGTGCTAATGCATGTAAACGTATAGGTATATTTTCCTTAAACGGCAAAATTGTATAAGGGCCTCGCGTGTAGATTCAATACTGTAGATTTAGCCACGTTTGTCACGGACTGAACGGGGCAAATAATGATTTGGGCGTAATGTTTGCTATAAAACCCATTGTCTTCTAGCTGTCGCCGGGAAAATTGATAGTACTTTGTTGGAACAGAGATTGGACGGCAAATTTCACAGGCAACATGTGGTTAGTAGTTTTATTAAACTTTTATCGTATATTTGTATTCAGTGGGCGGCGCCATCTTGTTTGGCGGTTACGACATCCGGTTAGCATTGATGTTTCTCAAACATAACTTTAGACTAGCATATGATTTTGAAGTTACTTTATTAGATGTAATTATTGTAATTGATCATTAATTGTAAAACAATATTAATTTGATAACAGTGGATAATAGGTGCATTAGTTAACGTTGGCGTATAACTCGGTGATTGTAATACACGATTGTTAACATTAGTTAACAATGAGATGAGTGACAAGAATAAATGCGTGCATGCATAACTCAGTGAGTGTAATATATGAGTAATTTGATCATGTTTATATTACATGTATTAGGGGAATTGATTAACAGCGACGTACATAGCGTATACTTGGCGTTGTAGAATATGTATACATTGCTACTCATCATTAGTACAGCTTACATATATTGATTGAATAATGATTTGTTTGGGTAATGGTAATTATGCAAGATTGTTATGTTTGTCAACCGACATCTAAAACGTATGTATAATTACAGCCTAAGCCATCCAGGATATAAGCCATCCAGGATATAAGCCATCCAGGGTTGGAGTAAGCCATCTAGGTTTGGATATCCAGGAGTGGAGCTAAGCTTCCACGACTAACGTTACAAGCGGTGGAGACGGTCCCCGTACCTGCGTAGCCAGGTTTTACTAACGACAACCCCCGGGACACAAGGTGGGCCCGTTACCAGTCCTCACTGGAGGAATATCATTCACAATCTCAGTGGAGATTAACTCTCATTGCATCGCGTCATCAACCCTTACAGAAGGCATTTGATGACCATCATCCATTGAATTCGCGCATCATCATCTTCATGAGCTCTCGCGCATCACAGTTATCGCGCTAGATCAACATTGTTATAGCGTTAACAACACTTTAGTGTCTTAGACATTCAGTATTTATAACAATACTAAGAACGTCTTAAACGTTCAGGAGAACATTCTTTTCATAGTTCATTTGTGTATTCGCTTGTTTTTTTAGATAATTGTATATATATTAAACATATTTTAAAAGTTGCATTAAACTTATGTAAATGCATTCACCGTCATTGATTCTTTCCTGAGTTAGCCCAACCACTAAGGTCATCCTGTGACAACTGGTGTCAGAAGTGGGATTTTGGGCGACTACGGAGGGAAAGAATCAATAAATGATCTTTATTATGATATACTAAATCTCTACTTATTATTTTAGAATTGTGTACCACCCTCTGATCCATCAAGGCGACTGTCGACGATCACGGCCACAGCTTGGAAGACAAGTCAAGACACGACAAGGGTAGGGTGAGTCCAAACTGTTGTTTCGTCCGTTCTTTCCTTGGCGCGAGGTCGCAGTGGTCTACACGAGTGGGTCTGAGGCACTTTTGCTCAATAATTTGGGTGTTTGTTTTACCTCCCTTGATTTACACATAGTATCCAATTAGGTTGGCGAACAAGACGTTCTACTCATGTTGTGACACTCGAGTATACTTATATTGATGGGAGAAGTAAATATACATGTACATGTTATGCACATTTCTATGATTGTTTAAGGTTATGTCCAATATCAAATATAGATATTTTATGTAGTGTATATGTTTTGTGGAAGCTAGATACTATCTATACATAACCGTTAGGAGTTAGCGCTAGTACAAATGTGTATGTAACTTGTCCTATGATGATGCCCAGGTATTTACTGAGGACACAGTGACTTACCATTAGTAGTTAGTTGAGTAGAATTATTAGTGACGTGTGTATTGTAATTATTGTAGTGTGTAGTCACAATGTCCATAGACATGACGTCCATAAAGGATCTTACGGAAATGGGTAAGGAGTTAGGGTATGCTGGAGAGGAGCTTAGAACCTTTGTTAAAGACGAACAGGCTAGGGAAAGGGAATTTAGACTTAAGGAAAGAGATGGAGAGAAAGATAGGTTAGAAGTAGAAAGTAGATTAGCTAAAGAGAAGCTTGAATTAGAAAGTAGATTAGCTAAAGAGAAGATAGAATTAGAAAGTAGATTAGCTAAAGAGAAGCTAGATGCTGATAAAGAGAAGTTAGAATTAGAAGGTAGATTAGCTAAAGAGAAGCGAGATGATGATAAAGATAAGGTAGAATTAGAAAGTAGAATAGTAAAGGAGAAGCAAGAGTTAGAACATGAGAGGTTCGAAACAGATGGTAGACTAGCTAAGGCTAAGATGATAATGGAAAGGGAGCAAAAAGAGTTTGAGCATAAGTTGGCTTTAGAGTTGGAAGCAGCTAAGACACATAGTAAGGAAAGTAAAACTGAAGGGAAAGATAGTTATTCTGGGAAGTTAAAAGGTTCGAAGTTACCATACTTTGATGCTGACAAAGATAACATGGACAGTTACTTGTTACGGTTCGAGCGTTATGCTGAGTTACAGGAATGGACCAAAGATAAGTGGGCAGTTCATTTAAGTGCGTTATTGAGAGGCAAGGCATTAGATGTATTTTCTAGATTACCTAGTGTAGATGCTCTTGACTATGACAAGTTAAAGGATGCTCTTTTAAAGAGATTTGAGTTAACTGAAGAAGGTTTTAGAAAGCGGTTTAGAGCTTGTCTGCCTGAGAAAGGCGAGTCATTTATTCAGTTTATTAGTAGGTCTAGAAATTACTTAGATAGGTGGTTAGAGTTAGGGAAGGTAGCACAGACTTATCAGGGCCTCATAGATTTCTTGTTGCGGGACCAGCTATTCAATGTTTGTAGTAGAGATCTGTTCTTATTTCTTAAAGAAAGAAAACTAACTAGTGTAGGAGAAATGGCAACACAAGCAGATCAGTTTGCCGAGGCTAGAGGTGGAGCTCATAATGTAGTGTCGAAAGACAGAACTTTTAGAGATAGGCAAGGGGACGATCATAAACAGAAAGGCCAGAGTGGAAACTATAGAGGTGGAGGTAGTTCGATGGGTGCTAGAGGAGGTAGCAATAGTGGTAACATAGGTAGACCTTTTATTCGTTGTCGTCACTGTAATGGGAATCATGCTTCACATGAGTGTAGGAAAGCGGTGAAAGTGTCCGCTGTCGTAGACAACTTTAGTGACAATAGTAGAGTGGACAACAATGTAGGGAATCAGAACCAAGGTTTTAACAACCCATGGAATTTTGGTAGAGGTAGAGGTAGAGGCAGAGGTAGTAATAGTCCGGTTATTAAAACCGAGAGTAGTAGCTGTTGTGTTAAAGCGGATGGTGTAATGACGAAGATCGGAACATGTCTCTTTCCGTATGCAAATCTTCCAACGGCAGATGGTAGAGTGAATGGCACGGACGTAATTGTAATGAGGGATACAGGTTGTACAGGTGTGGTAGTTAGGCGTAGTTTAGTTACGGGTGACCAGTTGGTAGGTAAACAGTCACCGTGTATGTTGTTAAATAAATCGGTAGAGCACGTGCCAATAGCGAGAATAGATGTAGATACACCTTTCTTTAAAGGGACTACAGAGGCACTATGTATGGACGACCCGATGTACGATTTAACGATAGGGAACATAGATGGTTCAGCACTTCCGGTAATGTCCGATTTTAGAAGTAGCATAAGTAATGCCGTAGAGACTAGAGCGCAGGTTCAGAAGCAAGCTCAGGCTTATAGAAAATTAAAGGTTCCTGCAGCCGTAGGTGACATATCTAAAGCAGAGTTTATAGAAGCACAAACTCAAGACGAGTCATTAGGTCCTTGTAAGGTGAAGGCCAAGGATGGTGTAGTAAAGAAGTGTAAAGGGTCCGGTAGTTGTAAGTTTGTACATAAGAATGGGTTATTGTACAGAGAATTTGAAGATAGTGGTAGTAGACAGTTTCACCAATTAGTGGTACCTACCCAGTATAGAACGACAGTGCTTAAGGTAGCTCATGAGTCGATTATGGGAGGTCATTTAGGCGTAAAGAAAACGTCAGATAGAGTATTGGCAGAATTTTATTGGCCAGGCGTTAGTGGAGATGTAACTAGGTATTGTAGGTCCTGCGATGTATGCCAAAGGACAGTACCAAAAGGTCGAGTGACCAAAGTACATTTAGGTCAGATGCCACTGATAGATACACCATTTAAGCGGGTAGCCGTAGACATAGTTGGACCAATTTTTCCAGTGTCGGATAGGAAAAATAGGTACATTTTAACCATGGTAGACTATGCAACTAGGTATCCGGAGGCAGTAGCATTGCCCTCAATTGAAACTGAGAGAGTAGCTGAGGCATTAGTTGATATGTTCAGTAGGCTAGGTGTACCAGAGGAAATGCTGACTGATTGTGGGTCACAGTTTACGTCAGAACTTATGGCTGAAGTAAGCAGGTTATTGTCTTTGCGTCAAATCATGACAACACCATATCACCCTATGTGTAACGGGTTAGTCGAACGATTTAACGGGACGTTAAAGCAAATGTTACGGCGTATGTGTACCGAGAGACCCAAAGATTGGGACAAGTATCTCAATGCTTTATTGTTTGCATTTAGAGAGGTACCACAAGAGAGTTTAGGATTCTCTCCGTTTGAGTTATTGTACGGTAGGTCAGTTAGAGGTCCCATGAGGATTCTTAGAGAGATGTGGGCAGGTGAAGTAGATAGTGATGAGGTTAAGACTACATATCAGTATGTTTTAGATCTGAAGGAGAAACTAGAGGAGACTTGTAAGATAGCTCAAAGTCAGTTAGTTAAGGCAAGTAACAAGTATAAACGGTACTATGACCAGAAAGCTAGAGCTAGGAAGTTTAAGATAGATGACCAGGTGTTACTGTTACTCCCGACCGACAATAACAAGTTGTTATTACAATGGAAAGGTCCGTTTTACGTTAGAGGGATAGTGAACACTATGGATTACCGTATCGAGATAAACGGAAAGTTAAAGACCTTTCATGCGAATATGCTGAAAGAGTATATAAGTAGAACCGATAATGTGCAACAAGGGGTGTTAACCGTAGTTAATGTTGCAGTTATTGAGGATAGTGAGGAAGACAGTAGTGAGGACACTAGTCCCATGTATTTTCCCACTAGTGTAGGTAGGGAGAGAGCAGCCGATGTAGACATATCGGGCATGCTTAGTGTGGAGCAGCAACGAGAGATGGGTAGTTTACTCTCGGAGTTCAGTGATGTCTTGTCCGAAAACCCGGGGCAGACAGATGGAGTGCAACATGATATTGTACTCACATCAGGGGAACCAATTAGAATTAAGGGGTATCCCATTCCATTTCACTCCCGATCAATTGTTGATGAGGAGGTGAAAGACATGTTGAAATTGGGTGTCATCGAACCTTCAAACGCCCCATTTTCATCCCCAGTCGTACTTATTAAGAAGAAAGATGGGTCAATTCGATTCTGTATCGATTTTAGGCAGCTCAATAAACGTACCATCTTTGATGCAGAGCCAATGCCTAATATTGAGGAGGTATTCTCTAAGCTTGCGGGATATTCGTATTTCTCCAAGTTAGACCTCAGTAAAGGTTATTGGCAAGTCCCACTTTCAGACCGAGCTAAAGAGATGACCTCCTTCGAAACTTCGCAAGGACTTTTTAAGTTCAAGGTCATGCCCTTTGGTCTCGTAAACGCCCCAGCAACATTCTGTAGGTTAATGAGGAAAGTCCTGAAGGATTTGTCCAACACAGACAGTTTTGTAGATGACATCCTGGTGTTTACAACAACATTTGAAGACCATATTAAGGCTCTACGTAATCTGTTGGAACGGCTACGCCGGTTTAAACTGACTGCAAAACCTAGCAAGTGTCACATAGGTTACGCAGATATAGAGTGTCTGGGTCATGTTGTCGGGAGGGACCAGAAATTGAAACCCAATCCCGACAAGGTTAAGGCAATTCAGGAAGCACCAAGACCCGAGACAAAGAAACAAGTTAGGTCATTTTTAGGGTTGGCGGGTTTTTACAGGAAGTTTATTCCAAACTTTTCGGCTATAGCTGCACCTTTGTCAGACTTGACAAAGAAAGGTCAACCCAATAGGATAACTTGGGGGGAAAGCCAGGAGCGAGCTTTTGTCTCTTTAAAAGGGAGTCTGGTCAAAACCCCAATACTAAAATTACCTGAACTTGACCAGGAGTTTATCCTCAGAACGGATGCCTCCGACATCGGGGTGGGTGCAGTCCTACTGCAAGAGCAAGATGGGTGTAGTCTCCCCGTGGCTTACGCAAGTCGGAAACTACTACCCCGGGAATGTAACTACTCTGTTATCGAAAGGGAGTGTCTTGCAGTAGTGTGGGGTGTCAGTAAATTCCACCGATATGTTTTTGGTAAGGAATTTGTCTTGGAGACTGACCACCAACCGTTAGCTTATATGAATAAAGCTAAGGTAGCTAACAGTAGGTTAATGAGGTGGGCACTGACTCTGCAGCCTTACCGGATGAAAATTAAAGCGATCCGAGGAAAGGACAATATTGGGGCAGACTATTTAAGTCGCCGCACATAATGACCGGTTTAATACAATAGTGTATTGCAGTGTAGTGTACAATAGTAGTATATGTTACGACAGGGTAGTGTACAATTGTAGAATAGTGTTGAAATTGTTATTACATATTATAGTTGGGTTATAACCTCAGTAGTAATAGTTAACATACTCAAGCGATTGAGCGATCAGCTTGTACGTTTTGTCGCTCATTTGCTCAGAAGAATTAATAGTTTCTTAACGTGTAAATATTAATTATCATTTTGTTGAATTTTAAAAGTGTAGCACTTTCTTTAAGTGGGGAGATGTTGTCACAAAATGTCACGGGTAGAGCGTACTGGTCGTATATAGCTCTTGTTATCGGTTACACCCAAAATCTATTGTTCGAGTTGAAACAATTTCACAATATTCATGATCTATTCATGTAACACGTAAAAGCGTGCACATTTTAAGTGGCCGCCAGAGAGGCCGGGTCATAAGTTTAGTTTTGTGCTAATGCATGTAAACGTATAGGTATATTTTCCTTAAACGGCAAAATTGTATAAGGGCCTCGCGTGTAGATTCAATACTGTAGATTTAGCCACGTTTGTCACGGACTGAACGGGGCAAATAATGATTTGGGCGTAATGTTTGCTATAAAACCCATTGTCTTCTAGCTGTCGCCGGGATCATTGATAGTACTTTGTTGGAACAGAGATTGGACGGCAAATTTCACAGGCAACATGTGGTTAGTAGTTTTATTAAACTTTTATCGTATATTTGTATTCAGTGGGCGGCGCCATCTTGTTTGGCGGTTACGACATCCGGTTAGCATTGATGTTTCTCAAACATAACTTTAGACTAGCATATGATTTTGAAGTTACTTTATTAGATGTAATTATTGTAATTGATCATTAATTGTAAAACAATATTAATTTGATAACAGTGGATAATAGGTGCATTAGTTAACGTTGGCGTATAACTCGGTGATTGTAATACACGATTGTTAACATTAGTTAACAATGAGATGAGTGACAAGAATAAATGCGTGCATGCATAACTCAGTGAGTGTAATATATGAGTAATTTGATCATGTTTATATTACATGTATTAGGGGAATTGATTAACAGCGACGTACATAGCGTATACTTGGCGTTGTAGAATATGTATACATTGCTACTCATCATTAGTACAGCTTACATATATTGATTGAATAATGATTTGTTTGGGTAATGGTAATTATGCAAGATTGTTATGTTTGTCAACCGACATCTAAAACGTATGTATAATTACAGCCTAAGCCATCCAGGATATAAGCCATCCAGGATATAAGCCATCCAGGGTTGGAGTAAGCCATCTAGGTTTGGATATCCAGGAGTGGAGCTAAGCTTCCACGACTAACGTTACAAGCGGTGGAGACGGTCCCCGTACCTGCGTAGCCAGGTTTTACTAACGACAACCCCCGGGACACAAGGTGGGCCCGTTACCAGTCCTCACTGGAGGAATATCATTCACAATCTCAGTGGAGATTAACTCTCATTGCATCGCGTCATCAACCCTTACAGAAGGCATTTGATGACCATCATCCATTGAATTCGCGCATCATCATCTTCATGAGCTCTCGCGCATCACAGTTATCGCGCTAGATCAACATTGTTATAGCGTTAACAACACTTTAGTGTCTTAGACATTCAGTATTTATAACAATACTAAGAACGTCTTAAACGTTCAGGAGAACATTCTTTTCATAGTTCATTTGTGTATTCGCTTGTTTTTTTAGATAATTGTATATATATTAAACATATTTTAAAAGTTGCATTAAACTTATGTAAATGCATTCACCGTCATTGATTCTTTCCTGAGTTAGCCCAACCACTAAGGTCATCCTGTGACACATGGCAAGTGGGGAATTAGGATTTGAACCCGGAAATATCATGGTTGTATGTATTTACTTTGACTTTATAATTATTTATCATCATATTACATGATTTGAAACAAAACATACAAATGAGTGTATCGTTTGTTTTAAGGGCTCCTATGCTAGTGTTGGGTGGTGTAAGTGAGTATCTGTGTATACTGTATACTGATTACTACTCATAAATTAAATCAATAACACTGTCCCGCTACTGATTACTACTCATAAATTAAACCAATAACACGTATCAGTCTTTAGACGTGTGTTTGCTTATCATAAGCCTGAGTAGTGTTAAACGCTTGAATATTGCTTTTCTTTTAAAAGTTATAAAATTATTATATGTTGTATCAGTCATGCGTAAATGCACACAAAACAATGTCTTAAATTTGTCTAATATATAGTGTTTAAAAACATTTATGGCAGTGTGTCTGAGGTAGAATAAACCACAATTTCCAGTTTAAAACGTATTTCAGACTATTTGTGTCTATAGGCAATAATCATAACCAGAAGTGAAAAGATTGACTTGAAATGACAAAAGGTTTTAAGTGTTTTTAAATAAAACTGAAACAAACTACTTATCAGATATTCATGGGAGTGATGTATGGCTCGATGGCAATGGGTCAGGCGTTCCCAATTCTAGAGACAATTGCGAATGCCAAGGCTGCAGCTGCAAAGATTTATGCAACCATAGACTCCCAACCGCTGATCGACAGCTCATCGAAGAATGGATTAACTCTGAACAATGTAGACGGCAATATAGAACTACGAAATGTCAGCTTTAACTACCCTGCTCGACCTGATGTTCAGGTATTAATTTTAACCGGAACAAAATATCGCAATCACAAGCTAACTTGACAGTGGGTTCGATCCCCGTCATTACCATATGTGGTGTGTCCCTGAGCAAGACTTTGCGTTCTACCCAGGAGGACATCGATATTGATTCAAATAAGTTCTTAGGGGTTTCGTTACAGTCGATGTAAAATAAATAAGTTTAAGAAGGCTACATGGTTGCGTTAATCAATTGTAAAACATTTTAGCAGCGTTTTGGAGCAATTCTATTGATTTACATAAAGTTCAATATAAAAATTTGTTGTTTTTTTCTCACGAAGAAAATAATGAATATTATACAACAATCAAAGTTGAACACTTGATATGATCGACTTAAATAAACTAACCCGACAAATAAAGTCAAAATTATACTACAAAACCGTTAATAAAAACTGAATCGTTCAGGCCATATAATAATATATATATGTCGATTAAAAATATAGGTTTATTGACAGTCAGGTCAAGAGACAGATTTTGCCCATGACTGAATATGCGTAAAATGAATTATGGGTTGGTAACTCTTAATTCGACGCTCCTGTTTTGAGGATTGATCCGGTTGGTTAAATCCGTTTATATTATGTTTATAGAGTTTGCATTCTCAAAATATGGAAGTTATAGATATATATATACCTCGTCGCCAGTAGGTTTAAAAATGGTGTACATATTTTGTAAAATGTGGCCCTTGTTGGCGGGATAGCTACTTGAAACACTTTTGCAAATACTCAGGCCAATATATTAAGATAATTAAAGATCATGTTAAGGTCATATTAAGATCATTAACTGCAAACATTAATATTGGAATGCATAAATATAATTTTGAAGCAGATAACAAGTATTCAATAGCGTAGTTTTTTTATCCACCAAACGTCCTCCTTCAAGTATGCACCTACTTACTATACTGCGTTAAAGGGAATGTAGAGACACAGCCAAACAAGATCTGTTATTGCGAGTTCTGTCTGAAAACCTTGGAAAATGTTTAAATAATTATCAAAATCGGATGATAAACAAAAAAGATATGACCATATGAAGGTTGTTCTAAAACGGATATGGGAGCCGCCATTTTAGCTCCCATTTTGAGAACTATGACGTAATAGTTCCAAATTACCATATAAGAAATATTGATAAATATAATTTAAAGCAAAGAAAATCACTGCAAATGAATGCAATATCCTTTACTGATCATATAAAGCATAAATGACATTAAGCATACATACACTACTCAACTTTTATAATCGGTCACCCAGGTTTTTTGAAAATAACACGAATACTAAAAACTGGAAATCACCGAAACACGTACCAATATTTTGTTAAGTTTATCAACAAGGTTTTAGTACAGTCAAGGCAGATTAAGTTTTATAAATCGCTAGCGATATTTGTTAAACGACGCCAGTTAAAATTTCAAATGAAAATATGAATTATTAAAAAATATATAATTCTTTCTCAAAATGGGGGCTTGCATAATTATCCGTTTCAACAGAACCTTCAAATGATCAAATCGTCTTTGTTTATCATCCAATTTTGGTAATTAGTTCACCCTTATTCAAGTTTTTCAGAACTCTCAATAATAAAGATGGTATGGCTGTGTCCTTACATACCCATTAATGGACGTGTCATTTTTAGGTACTTAAAGGTCTGAACATCATTGCCAGTAAAGGTCAGACTGTGGCGTTGGTTGGTCCCAGTGGCTGTGGTAAAAGTACGGTGGTTCAACTAGTAGAGAGATTTTATGACGTAGATAGTGGACAGGTAGGTCACGAGTATGCTTGCAAGTCACCGTAGTCCGTAGATATGATCAATCTACTGTTTATATTTATGTAAACGGACGGGGAAAAATCAGTTCACTCGTCGGGTTTCAATTGGAGACACCTTGCAGGTGAAGCAAACGTTCTGCCTCTTGACCAATAAAGCTCGCTCCATGTTCAGAAAGTAATAATATGCTTATAAACCTATATAGTTACATACACTTCACTGAGTTCTTTTACATTTATATAATTTCAAATCATCACTATCGACGAATTGTTAGCTGGGTCTGTATTATAATGTCAAACATAAATGTGTGCACAAAACTAGCGACTTCAAATGCGTTTCAGAAAAAGGATATCGTCAGTAATGTAAAACCTATTCAAATTAGTACAGCAAGAAAATGTCGTATATGTCTAGTTAGGTTATACAAACGTGTTGAAATACCCCGTGTTACATTGTATTGCATATGAACAATGTATAATGACATTGTTTTGATTTGCGTCATTTTTCAAGTGCTGTTTACTGTTTCGCTCTTTTTATGCTTAGTTGTATTTTCTTAAGATTGTTATGTGACACAAATGTATAAACGTTTGATACGAATATGAAAGATTATGTACTTATAACTGATTTTTTTTATGGTCCTTAAATTATTCTGAGGAGTATATATAAAACCAAGTTAGATAGCTGGCATGTGATTGAAACAGGTGCTTCTGGATGGTCAAGATATTCGAGACCTAAATGTCGACTGGCTTAGAAAACAAATTGGACTGGTCAGTCAAGAACCTATACTGTTTGGCACAACCATCATGGAAAACATACGGTACGGAAGAGCGGGCGTTACTGACAACGAGGTATATGAGGCAGCGAGGAATGCAGACATTCATGACTTTATATCGTCGTTACCAGAGGTCGGTATATGTCGTCTGTCAAATATGTATTTGGTCTCATGCTAATGTTAACCAAAATAGTGCAGTTTGCCACTGACTATTCCAAGACGGTGCCCCTGATGGCAACCATTTTATTTGTATGATGTCGCATATTTTAATTATTAATATTTATCAGTTGCAAAAGAAAGTGTACACTTTGAAAATTTTGCTTTACACCCTATCCTCTTTATGAAGCGACAGTCCCTTAATGATTCAACCTACTGAAAAACAAATGACAAAATGATATTGGCATTGGAATGATAAAAACTGTGGTACCAAACATGGCATATTCATTTTGGAATTTGTCAATTTAATTCTAAAAAACCTTTATACACTTAAACCTAAACAAAACTCAGTGTACACTTTCTTCTGCAACTGAGTATATTATTATTATTTGTGTTATTATTATTATTATTATAATTTATTATTTTTTATTATTATTATTATTATTATTATTCTTATTATTATTGCTATTGTTACCATTGTTATTGTTATTGTTATTATTATTATTAGTAGTATGATGATGATTATTATTGTTATTATTATTATTATTGTTATTATTAGTATTAGTATTGTCATTATAGTATTGTTATTATTGTTATTATTAATATTAGTATTATGTAATAGAGAGAACTGTAACTTATGCTGTAATAACTTGTAGCTCAATCAATTTGCATATGTTGCTATGAATATTGTGATGTTGGATTGATGTATTGTAACATATCTGCAATAAAATATTATTAAGCTATTATTACGTAGTAGTAGTATGATGATATGATGATGATTAGTAGCAGTAGTAGTAGTAGTAGTAGTAGTAGTTGTAGTAGTAGCAGGAGCAGCAGTAGCATCAGCAGCATCAGCAGCATCAGCAGCATCAGCAGCTGTAGCAGCAGAGTAGCAATAGTAGCAGTCACAGTAGCAGCAGCAGCAGCAGTAGTAGTAGTAGTAGTAGTAGTAGTAGTAGCAGTAGTGAACGGTTTGACTTTTAAATACTTTCACTCTGGCCTGACTTTCTTCTAAAGTTACTAATGGACATATTTCCTTTCAAATGCTATTATTACTGAGGATAAACTTTATGATCTGGGAAACATCCGTATAGTTCATTAACGGTTACGAGTCTCCTTGTGATTTAGCACTATTTGTATTTAATATAACTAACATCTATATGAAATATGCATATTGTGGATCGACTTAAATTGTGTGTGGTCTTTGAGTGCTACCTTTCCGGATCGACTTTTATATCTACATTTAACTATAACACATTTCAACTATCCACAGGGTTATAACACATTCGTCGGTGACAGAGGCACACAGTTAAGCGGTGGTCAGAAGCAGAGAGTTGCCATTGCTCGTGCCATCGTGCGCAACCCTATAATATTGCTCCTGGATGAGGCAACATCAGCCTTGGACAACGAGAGTGAAACCATTGTACAAAAGGCATTAGACACGGTAATGTACTATTAAACAGAGTAGGTGTAAAGCACATCAATCACTGAAGCTATAAAAGATTAAAAAAAAATCAAACAAAAAAGGGTGTTTCTCCCAAAAATACTCGAGACAAATGACGAGGTTGTTTGTCAAGCCGATGAATGTGTAAATTTCTATTTAATGCTATCTGCAGTATTCAGACGTTCAAAAATATTAAAATTATATTATTTGTAGATAGACACCCCCACGCCGGCTAGTTTATTTAAATTGTATATCCTCAATAACATCCACTGCCACTACGTAATAATATAGGGGTTCACCATTCAAACTCGCTTAGCCCATGCAATTCCTAGAATCTAGTGCGAGGTGCAATACAATTCAGTCAGACTATTAGTATTTAGGTTTGTTTGTATGTTGTTTTACGTCATTTTCAACACATGTAAGGTTATAATGGTAGATTTGTTTTGTGGTGGAGGGAGACAATCCACCTTTCCTGTGTAGAACCAGTACTTTACACCTCCCACCATCTGTAATAATCGATACTTCCTCAGGCGAGAAGGTTCACAACGCAACGTCGTTAACCATTTGGACACGGAGACGCCTCGGTTTACAGTGCAATCATTCATGCGGTGTATATTTTTAAATCCCCGAACAATATCAATGGATAGAATCCTTCGTTCATTTCGTCAACACTGATATATAATACAAGGCTGGTATTAGAACTCGATATTTGGTGCTTTCTTACAATATTATGCAATCCTGTCTTGCTATAATTTAACTATGCTATGCTCTCCAATACATGTTTATCAGTGTTATATTTAACAAACTATCGAAATAGGCTCGGAAGGGTAGGACCACGTTGATAATTGCTCACCGGTTATCAACAATCAAGAACGCAGACCTTATTATTGTTATTGCTGATGGTATGGTAGTTGAACAGGGAACGCATGACGGGTTGATGAAGACAGGTGGTATATATCAAGATATGGTAAAGAATCAGACGCAACATGATACGGTGGATAAAGGTTGGTGTTTTATTCAATTATACAGTACTAGGTCAATTTATTCCAGTCACTATTTAAACCTATCTCAAACCAACTGAAACAGAAATGATTCTTTTTAAATATCTGATAGATACATATATTGATAACAAAACCGAAACAAAACCACATCTAAAACAATCTAAATAGGGGAAATTATTATTGAGTCTGTTCATGAGAGGTAATTATAAGATGGCACACCTCTCACGCCTCCTAGCACCGGCTAAAGCGATATTCCACTTTAAAGCAACACAGAATGGGCTTGGTGATCCCAAAGAACCAGTAAATAATAACACTACTGATTTGTAGTCGGGGCGACCTTTTACGGCCGCCACACAGCACTAACCAAACGCTAGTGTGAATGTCAATAAATACTGAAAAGGTGATCCCTTGGAAGCAACAAACACAAACAAAAGAGAAAAGTAGCAGACTCGGTTTTATTGAGTCTGTTCATGAGAGATAATACATTTTGATGATGCATTTCAATATAAAGGCCATAATACGAAATTAAACATTTGAATTGGATATGCATATATATGTCAATTGAAACGTTGCTTAGCATTCCACTTATTGATTTACCCCCAGCCACGCACTAAAATTGCAACGGAGAATTCTGAATTTCAAAGTTACTGCAATTAATGGATCTATCAGAATGTAAAAACATAAAGGTAGAATTATGTCATAAGCAATTTAACTGAACTCTTAGGTGAAAATACTTATATTACGATCGACAATGAAGAATTTGGGAAATACATAAACTACTGTATTATTCTAAAATTCATATAAATACCCATGTAAGCATTCCTGTATAAGTGGAACTAGTGTTCTGGTGGTAAAACGTCACCCTGAATTCGAATCAGTAGTGTTATTACTTATTGGTCTTGTGGGGTCTTCGAGTGCTATTTTTGTGACTTTAAACTTATAAACTTTGTAATATACTTGGTCATGATCCCTTTCATACTATATGTATTAAACCTGTTAGAAAGTTTATCAAAATAAGTTATGACCCTATCATTTTGCAACACACTGCATGTTTAGTGGTTGACCCATTTACAGTTCGCCACTATGCTTTTGTCTTTGATGATACTATGACCGGACAGAGTGTGAACCTTATGATGACGTCTACTTAAATCCTAAAAGGGATGGTAATGTTTGATGTTTGTCTTCAATCTTGTCGTGCTCTTAAATGTTTATTTTGTTGTTGATCTGGCACCTGCCAAGTCCAGAGTTACCATTACCATAAACCTCGCAAAATCTTTGCAAAATTTTATTATCTTAACCATGATCTTCTTTCCAAATATTAAAGTAATTTATGAACTCTTCTGCGACAAGGACTATCACAACCTGACTTCTGTGGGGACGTGATTTACAAAATTCGTAAGATCCTTGGTCCTGATCACTTTCATACTATCTTTGTTAAACTTGTTAAAAGATTTATCAAAAAAGGTTATGACATTTGCAACGCACTGCATGCTTTGTGGTGGACCCATTTACAGTTCGCCACTATGCTTTCCTCTTTGATTGTGCGATGACCGGACAGGCTGTGGACCATATGATGACGTCTACCTAAAGCCCAAAAGGACGGTGACGTTTGATGTTTGTCTGCAGTCTTGTCTTGTCGTGCCCTCAATGGTGTATTCTCTTGTTGCTCTGGCTTCTGCCAAGTCATTGAGTACCCACTTTGTGGATTTCTAGGCTATTGTTTTTTTGTATTGATATAAACACGAACATCTTTGTGTTTTACATTATATCTTATATTCCCTATTAATGCTGCCTTTTTGGTTAGGGAATAGTTCATGGCGGGGATTTCTTTATTTACACCGTCCCGTTTATTGGGTTGACAGTAGGGTAAGTGTGAGGTTTGGTGCAACCTAGAACCTAGTTTAAACCCCCAGCGGCCTTTTTTGCCACTGACCGTTCCAAGGCGGTAGCCCTATTGTCAACCCTTTTGTGTTTGTGATGTCTTATTTGGCCTTTTATTCATCTTTAAATTTGTTTTTTGTTTCTGTGTGTGTTTGTGGTTGACTGTCGTCCTTGAATGCTGCTTTTCCTGTTCGAGATTTATATCTATATTTGTGTTATATTGCCTATTAATGCTACCTAATTTGTTAGCCCGTTCCAATACGATACCCCTACTGTTAGCCCTTTTATGAATTGATTTCTCACATTTTACTTTTGTATATGTTTTTAAATGTATATATTTGCATGTAGTTAGTTATTTTCGTGTTTTTTATGGTTGTCTTCACAGAAGGATATTCTTTCAGTTTGACGTATACAAATCGCCTTCTCAGTAAAATATTTGCAAATAGCATTTATATTTTGTACACTGTATCTAATTGAAATATAGTACCATTGACGTTTGTAAAACCGGAAATCCCTAGTGGCAAATCACATAATGGTTATTGGTACTTTTGTTTAAACTATACATGCATGCATAATTTAATTTGGGCAATATGAAATATACTAACAAATACATAGTTAACACACAATTCATGTAACTACGTATTTTTTATTTAGCTTTTACCGTATATATTAGAAGCGCGCTTCCGACCCAATGTGGCCTCTTGTTTATGTATATACACGTTTTCTATCGACAGAAAGCCCAGAAGTTTCATTATTTGGTATGAAAGAAAGAGGCAACGTAGAACAACATATATTAGACGTTACAAACATAGATAAAAGACTTAACAGTGCACAGATCATCAGGAGCGCAAAGAACACAGAGGTAATGACTTAAAGTCTCTATCCCGCCATCAACAGGCATATTTTACAGCAGATGTACACCGTTTCTAAACCTACTGACGACGAGGTATATATATATACATGTTTTGAGAATCCAAACTCGATAGACACAATATAAACAGTTTTAACCAGCCAGACCAAAACCCAAAACTGGAGCGTCGAATTACGTGTTACCAACTGATAATTCATTTTACACATATTCAATCACGGGTGTCTTAAGAATCCGTGAATTTGTTTTTATTTCAATCAGCACATATACACAGTGAACACTTGGACAGAGTTTTGATAAACGGTTTTGTAGTGTAATCTTGCCGTTAGTTTCTTTAAACAATTGTGATATAAATATATGATATTGTTTCAATTGTACCTTAAATGCAATCGTAACTCTTAACCTCACTTCTTTCTCAGTTAGGCCTTATATTACTGTTATAATGTTGGAAGCATTTGTATATTTTCATAATTTGTTGTTAGCTAATTGAAAACAAACTACTGCCATGCTGTGTGAAAAACGGCTGTCCTAAAAGTAGATATAAAAATCGAACAGTCAACCACAAACACACAAACAAAGAACAACTATATATAAAGATGAATAAAAGACAAGATAAGACATCACAAACACACAAGGGTTGACAATAGGGCTACCGCCTGGAACGGTCTGTGTCAAAAAAGGCCGCTGAGGTTTTCAAACCAGGTTCTAGTGTACACCAAACCTCATTTTTACCCTATTGTCATCCCAATAAACGGGACAGAGTAAATAAAGATATCCCCGCCAGGTTATAATAGCTAACAAACAAAGCAGCATTAATAGGCATTATAAGTAAAAAAACACATAAATGATCATGTATATATAATATAACAAAACACAGAGGCCTAGAAAGCCATAAAGTAAGTACTTATTGACTTGGCAGAAGCCAGAGCAACAAGAGAACAAACCGTTAAGAGTACGACAAGACAAGATACGACAAGACAAGATTAAAGACAAACATCAAACGCTACCGTCCTATAAGGATTTAGGTGGACGTCATCATAGTGTCCAAAATCTGTCCGGTCATCGCACAATCAAAGAGTAAAGCATAGTGGCGAATTGTAAATGGGTCAATCACTAAACATGCAGTGAGTTGCAAAATAATAGGGTCATAACCTCTTTTAATACACTTTTAAACAAGTTGAATAATGATTGTATGAAAGTGATTATGGGCAAGGATCTTACAAAGTTTGTAAACAAAATCACCATAGAAGTCACTTTCATTTCTAGTTCACGCAAGTTACACACTGCATGTATATATTTACATGTTGATGCACAAGTAATAATTCTTATTATGTTTGCAATTAAGATTTTGCGTTTTTTCTGTTGATTATAATTTTGCTTAAATCTATAAATTTCATTGTTTAATTTAAATAGTAAATGTTATTAATGGCAATGCTAAACTAGAGTTATCGTGGAACAGCACAACTCGACACATTATACGCTTGATATACCACCAGAAAGGAGCAATCTTTAAATATGAAATAGCATGGCTATCTCCACAAACAATATTAACATATGAGAAAAAGGGCATTAAAACAGCGGAATTAAGTAATGGTATCGGTGATGATTGCTGCCCTTTGTACTTTTAGCAATACAAAGAAAGAAAGAAATCATTTATGAAAAATAAAGCACAATGTATTGCTGGTTGATTACAAACCCCGACTGCAAATCAGTAGTGTTATTACTTAATGGTCCTTTGGGATCATCAAGCCTGATCTTTGTGGCTTTACAGTAGAATATCTATCGCGTAAGCCGGTGCTAGGAGGCGTGAGCGGTGTTGCACTTTACATGACTTTACCTCTCATGAACATACTCAATACAACCGTGTTTGCTACTTTTATCTCATGTTTGTGTTTGTTGCTTCCAAGGGATCACCTTTTCAGTATTTATTGATAGTAGAGATGGGCATAGATATGCACATAGTATGCACTTTGTGCCTATGAACAATATCAACAACACAGAATATTGTAAAAAAATGAGGGCATGTACTATTTGGAAGGGGATAGTGATGACTGGGATAAGCAGATGAATGCTCTATGTACTCATTAATAAAATGAAAATATGTACAACATATTGTAAACCAAACACTGTGGGATTTCTGTATGTGTGGTGTAACACAGAAAAAAAATCAGATACGGAGAATTATGAGTCCCCTACCGGTGAAACCACCTATCATGCATACCACCATGCATTGTCCATTAAGCATTAATCCACAATCGCAATATCCAGTAATCTAATACATGAAAAAAAACAAATCGAACGGATCTTTTTATACGTGTATAATCATATCGTTACCCTTAAAACACATGTAAACATTTCTAAAAAATATCTCGAAGCGATAAACCAGAATCACAAGATCCAGTAATCAAATATATGAAAAATGGCCACCAAGCGGCCGTATGATCGAAAAGAAATTGAACACGTGCATAACCCCTTATTACTATTATTACACATGTAAAATTAAGAAAATATATTTAATCCATAATCGCAAATTCCAGTTTTGAGATATAAAATAGTAAGAGTGGTGTTGGACCCCAACTGAAATTTCTGTACACGTACCTATATCCTTAGGATGGGTGGATTGAGAGGAGTCTATGACCAATATTGCTATGAATAATAACTGTAAAATATACGGCCAGTAACAATATATTGGATGTTTACCTTAACCAGAATTATTGCATATTTCATATGATATGTTAAGTTGGGCTCTAGTGGGCCCTTAACTCATTTGAGCCTAAAATACGGATGCATCCATCTAGGTAACGATATCAGGAATTCCACACCCACATATTTTGAGCTAAGACAAAACGTAAGAAATATTGATATATGCAACAGCTTACACGAAAATTTTGATCTCCCTTTATTGAACTTTTTAACTCGGGTTTGACTGGAATTCTGAATTTTATAGAAGACAAAATTACGTATACAACCCTCTAAATAAGATGTAAGGAATCCTGTGACCAAATTTGGTTCAGCTACGACAAGAAATGTAAGAGATGTAGACCAGTAAACACAGCTTACAAGCTAAACGCGATGTGAAATGGACGCCGACACTGGGATTATAACATAAGCTCCTTATTCCTGCATTAGTCAAGCTTATTATTTCCAACATTTCCTATTTTAGTTATACCCACAGTATCTCCATAAAGTTGATAAAGTAAATAACATGCTAATTATGTCAACAATATACTGGATGTATACTTTAACCAGAATTGAAACATCGAACAAACTATTTTAAAGATTCTTTCAACTATTACAGTAAAATAGTATGAAATACAATTTCTTTACATATACGTAACATCAATAGCCTTAATTCGTATAAATACAATTTAAAACAATTTCTTTTCCAAAAACAGAATATAAACTAGCTGATATTACTATATAATTATGTCGCTGTTGTCTTGTTGTTATTTATGTTATTTTTTTCTTGAGTGAAACTGGCACTGTATGCATGTAATTGTTTACATATCCTTCATATATGACACTATGGTATTGATATCTTGATTATGAATTAAGAATATTATGAATGTATTAACCAATGAGTGTTTGTCGGATTTGTAGTATTGTTGTGTATGTGGATGTTTGTGTGTGTGTGCGCATGAGTATGCATGTTGTTATAGTGTGCGCATGAGTATGACTGTTTTTTATAGTGTGCGCATGAGTATGAATGTTTTTATATGCATTTATAACTTTTATAGCATTAGTGTTCGAAGGCCACATTGAAAATAAGTGTATGTATTTTATATGCATAACTTAATGTGTTTTAACCTTCGTTAAATAAGGAAATTATTATTATTATTATTATAAACATCATTGTGTTTGAAATAAAACTAATACAACTATTTAAGGAAGAAGAAGAGGAAGTTAGTGAAGAGATAATGCCCAAGTTTTCCATGAAAAGAGCGCTGAGTATGAATTCTCCTGAATGGTACTATATTGCTGTTGGTTGTTTATTCGCCGTCATAGTTGGAGGTCTTCAACCATCATTAGCATACTTGCTTAGTGAATATTTAAAGGTACATTTATATTTTTAAGGAGTAAACATGTATAATCCACATTCAGATATGATATTATAAAAACTAGATGTGATCCCGTTTTGTATTTTTCTATGTTATTAATGATTTATACCAACTCGAGTCAGATGGAGTGGGACTCCATCATTACACCTTCTGAAACCCTGAAAAGGGAGGTTGGTGCTTTGGGCCGTATTGCCTTCTGACCGTTCCAAGTCGGTAACCCTGTCTTCACCACTCATTGTGTTGTGCATTGTCCTTTCCATTGTACAGTTAATTTGCTCTTTGTTTGTGGTATAGTGCTGATCTACGGTGGCATTGCGTTTGGGTGCTGTGATTTCTATAGGACCATTCTTTCTTCTGATCTATAATACTAAAAAGATAACATTAGCAACGATTTCTCAAATATTGACCTTCTTAGCTAATGACTCGGTACGTCAATGCAGTCGTCCCGTTTAAAACGTCCATTTATGATTTCAAGTTCGCTGTTGTTTTCTTGATTTTGTTTTAGATATTTTCTAATTTCTTTAGACATACTTTGTAGGTTGAGGTCAAAGCCATACCGTACCGTAGTTTCCGTAACATAACGGAAATAGAAGGTGCGTGGTACGGGGTATAAAGAAAGTAGAAATGAATAGTTTAGCTTAGTGTAACTAACGAGATTTATATAGGATGGAAAATAAAATAAAATCCGAAACATAACGGAAACTAAAAAGATAACATTAGCCACGATCACAAAAATAGGCAGTCTTTGCTGAGGATTTGGGACACCACAATATCAATCCAGTCGTCCCGTTTAAAACGTCCCTAGACGGATTTCAAGTTCTCTGTTGTTTTCTTGAAATTGTTTTTAGTTTTTTAATTTCGTTTATAATAAACATATTTTGTAAGTTGAGGGTAAAACCCGTACCGTAACGTACATTCTGAAACATAACGGAAAGAGCAGGTACGTGGTACGGGGAATAGCCAAAGTAGTAATGAATTGTTTAGCTTACTGTAATGAACGAGATTTATAAAGGATGTGAAATAAAATAAAATGGACCAAATATGATAAATGAAATATTATTATTTAAATTTAGGTGTTCTTATGCAAATTTATGATAAATATATTGTATACATATTATGTGTTTTGGCCGGTGGCCTGTATCACTAATAAAATATTGAAATATTGAAATATATTATGTACCATCGCTTTCAAGCACTTGCTACGTTTTTGCACAAGCGACACAGTATTTCAAATAATTTTGCAAAACATATTAGATAACTTTTTCTATGTTGACAATCTGTTTATAAACAGACGTGATTTCAAATGTACGTTATGCTTCTTTGGTCAAGTAATTCCGTATGTTTTGTGATGTAGTGATTATTATTTGCAGTTTGTACTATTTTCTACCTTATTTCTCTTTAAATATAGGGCGACTACAATTCACATGTGTGTTTATTTACACTACTTTACAAACATTTCCTCAATCACGCGATCTATTCATCGCAAACACCGCTCCATTTTCCTTCTTTCAGCGGTTTTCTGTGCATCACTTACAAACCGCGTTTCTCCCTCCATTTTTGTATTCGCGCATGTGCGTGTCCATTTCTAGTATTCATACATTTTTCTCCAATTGCAGGTATTTACTATGCCTCCAGACGAACAAGACTCATTTTCGCATATGCTAACTGGAATCATACTAGGCATTGCTGTCTTCAATACGATAATCAGAATAGTCATTGTACGTATATTTAATGCTCTGTGTAAACTTATTATACCCCCGCCTTCACAAAGTGAAGTGGGGGCTATATAGGAATCACGTTGTCCGTAACGTCCCGTCTTGTCGCGTAACACATTTTGTCCCATCGCGTTGCGTCTGGTTTTCAGTACACTGCTAAACCTCATTAATTCAATGCGCTTAAGAATAACACGAAATTTCGTGTTAATTTTGTCATCCTACTAGACATTGTATTGTTTCAAAAAGCAGCATAAACGTTCACTGCAAATCCATAAATTGGACAGCGTAAAAGTTACATTTTGTGGAGGACTGTGGATTAGTGGTAGAGCGATGGACCTATGATATAAAAGTCGTGGGCTCGATCCCTGCCATAACAATATGTGTTTTTTTCCTGAGCAAGACACTGTATCTGCATTTGCTTTTAGTACTGGGTCTAAATTCATCAAAGTTTTGTGCACAACAATCAGACTCAGAATCTCATTTTTTTGCCTTACCCTATCAACACAAAGGTATGGGTAAGAATTGTGATTTTCAGACATTTTCTGTTCAATTACCTTTAAAATTACTCGTTTCTGAAAAAAATGACATTTTGAGTCGAGTCCGATTCTTGTGTTCAAAAGTTGGATGAATATTAGGCCTGGTTCTACTCAACCCGATATCACTGAGCCCGATATGTAGATATCGGTGATACATTCTCAAATACTTTTGTCTTCTTATTGAATTTCGAATAGGTGGTTCCACTACTCCAGCCTTTAAAGGTTCTGAGTATTGTTTAATCACCCTTAGGATATGTTGCCTGCTTTTTAATTTAGCCTTTTGACTGTTACCTGTGATACGTAGGCTTCATAACCTCTGCTCGCAGCTAAATTCTGTTTTGTTTATTTCGTCCATTGTTTTCTCGTTAAGGGCAAAGCGTTTTGTTAAAACTGGGACCATACGCCGCTGGCCATGGAATGGTGTGAAAATATCGCACTGAAGGTTCCATGTTCACCGTCATATGCATACCATCTTTAGTATGACTTAAATTTCTGTACTATGGACTTTTTAAATATTGAATTCTGCTCAACCCGGGGCTAGAGGGCAAGCACTTTTCACTACCGTTCAGTAAGACATCGAGAGTGATTAAACGGGCTTTTGTTACAATCGACGTCAAATAAATAAGTCTAAACGAATCGTTACATTGTGTATTATATACATAATTAATATTACACAATGTATACCGTTATGTAATATTCAATTCAGTCACAATATCCAAAATATACAAAGCACACCTAGCTTCATAAACATATTATATATTGTATAGTGATCGTTAGTTTTAAATTAAGATTGAGTGGACGTATCACCATCACCCTCAATATAAAGACTTAACATACATGTATAATATTGCATGCTGCATACTAATGCATATATAAGTGATCTACATCCGCCAATAAGTACTCGACAATACGTAGCAGTGTTAAAGAGTAATTAATTATTGTCATAATTGTTTCTTTTCACAGTCAGTTTGCTTCGTTAAAGCCGGGTCAGCATTGACAATGAGGTTAAGAATATTGACCTTCCAGGCATTTCTCAGACAAGTAAGAACCAACCTACTTATTTTTTAAATTTAACGCCATGGTAAATAATTCAAATCCCCTGGCCTCAAAAAATATTGTTTGGTTATTGTGGGACTTATTCACTTTGTATTAAAACTGATTTATCTCCAGGCTAGATGCAGTCGAAGATTTTCTCGTGAACCTCGTTTAACACCCGGAGCGGTATTTTAGTCAGTGACCGTCCAAAAGCGGTAGCTCTATTGACATCCCATTTGTAGTTGTGATAACACATGTCTTGCTTCTTATTAACATTGTAGTTGTTGTTTGTTTTAACGCATGATTTTGATGGGCTGTTTTCTGTAAAAGCTACAATTCCTGTTAGACTTTTATATCTACAGTACATGTATTTTTAATATTAATGCATGCATCACTACAAACATCTCCAAATTGTTAGCCTTACTGCCGTTAGAGAGAAAGTGGCATTTTTTTGGCCACTGACCATTAAAATGCAGTAGTTTATTGTCAACCCTTTTATGTTTGTGACGTCTTACCTTGCCTTGTATTTATCCGTGTAATTGTTGTTTGTTTCGATTCGTGATTTTGGTTGACTGTGGTCCTTCATTGCTTTTAATTCGACTTTTATATCTACTTTTATAATATCAAAAATGAATGAAAAAACATGTTTTATTTCTAGGATATGTCCTTCTTTGATAATCCAAAGAACAGAGTTGGAATACTCACAACAAGACTGTCAACTGACGCCACTCTAGTACAAGGGGTAAGGCAATTAAGGTATTATGTATGTATGTATGTGTGTGTGTGCGTGTGTGCGTTCTTTTGTACGTGTGTATGTATGTATGTATGTTATGTGTGTGTGTGTGTGTGTGTGTGTGTGTGTGTGAAATGTATGTATGTATGTATGTATGTATGTATGCGTGTGTGCGTGTGTGTGTGCCCGCGCGTGTTATAATTAGTATTATCATTATCATTATTATTATTATTACCACCACCATTGGTATTATTATTAATTATTATTATTATTATTATTATCATCATTATTATTATTTCGATTATTATTTTATTATTATTTTATTATTATTATTCTTATTATTGATTTCTTTATTATAACTCCAGGCTACAGGGTCTAAGATAGGATATGCTGTAGAATCTGGAGCGGTTCTGTTAGCTTCTGTCATCATTTCTATCCTATCTTCATGGAAACTTGCTCTCGTCGTTCTGGCGATTTTGCCCTTCCTGATCGGTGCAGGTGTGGTTCTTGCAAAACTAAATATGACAGTTGCTAAGTCTGACAAATCTTCAATAGAAGACGCAGGACAGGTGTGTAGCTTTTGCATAAATACTTGACTCTAATAACTGACACATTAATGCTGCCTTGTTGGTTAGCGAATAGTTCATGGCGGGGATTTCTCTTTTTTACACTGTTCCGTTTAATTGGGATGACAGTAGGGTAAATGTGAGGGTTGGTGCACCCTAGAACCTGATTTAAAACCCCAGCGGCCGTTTTGCCACTGACCGTTCCAAGGCGGTAGCCCTACTGTCAACCCTTTTTGTGTTTGTGACGTCATATGCCCTTATTATTACTATTGCCATTCTTGTTTGTCTTTTTGCGTATTTTTGGGTTTACTGTGTTCTTTGAAACCTGTATTTTCTGATCGATTTGTATACTTCCTTTTAAGTGTACACAACAACATCAGTTTCGCAACTTTTTAAATAACAATAAAATCCATCAGCTCCAAACCTTTGCCAGGCATACAGATCTCTGTCATTTAACAAGTTCCTGTTTACATCATTTTCTCACAAAAACGCTAATTAAATGATTAACCAAGCATCCTTTTACAGTTCACTGTCACATATAGTTTGCTTAGTGACTATGAAGTCTCATTTTTACTCAGCAATTTTGCGGAATGCATGTCTCCATAATTCCTCACTTATATAACAAAGAGATATAGAACGAATAACAATATGATAACCCTCAACCCTCTTATATTATGAACAGCAAGGAAACTATCCGCGATATGACGTTGAAAAATGAATACATGTATACCTATTCGATGAAATTTACTACGAATTTATAATCACTGTAGTTAGTTTGTTTTTCCTCTCACTGTAGTTAGTTTGTTTTTCCTCTCTCCAGCTATGCAGTGAAGTAATAGGGAACATTAAACTGGTTGCCTCCCTTACCAAAGAAGACACGTTTCTAAATAAGTATAACACCATCATAAGTTCGATTTGCAGGTATGTCACAAACGCAACTGTTTAACTAGTTTTTAAATGTTTACTGAAATATATCGAATACATTGTCGTAACTCACAGCATTTGACGATTAGAGATTAGAGATTGATCAAATATGATAACTATGCACACATTTTACAGGTGTTGGATCTCATTTTTCACAGAACGTGTTCGCATAATACATTCGAAAAATACCCTAAAAAGATAGCAAAATGTAGCCAAAACGCATTTACACACGAATTTCAATTAATAGCTATTTTTTCGGGAAGTAATGGAACTTGTAGCAGATGTAAACTTTAAAATGTGATAAGAATTAGTCATAAAATAGATATCTGTCTGTCCTTCCATCCATCCGTCCTCCCTTTCGCCTGTCTGTCTGTATGTCTGCTGTCTGTCTGTTGTATGTCTGTCTGTCTGCCTATCCGTTGGTCCGTCAGTCCGTCCCTATGTCAGCCTGACTTACTGACTGGCTGTCGAAATGCGATGAGAAAAGAATGACTACAGAATAAATACAAGCTAGTTGCAATTTTCAACATTAGATTATAACCCTGTCTTTTAAACAAAAGACCTGTAGCGTGTACGTGATACATCGTTTCATTTAATGGAGAATTATTAGGTAAACTTAAGATACATTTGATAGTTAAGGCCGAACTTGAATAGTTCTGCTAATATTACATTAAAATCCTAACCACTATTTTCGCGACATCTATTACCTTATCAGGCATATGTTGTCGGGCCCGGTAGCGGAGTTGATAGCGCGTTAGATTGTGAATCCGGAGGTCGCGGGTTCTATCCATATCACCTCCCAGCAACGGTCACTGTGATGATTGACCTAGTATTTTGTCCGATGGTCTTTCGTCTCCTACCCTGTTTTAAGTGGGAAAGGTGTAACCGCTTTCGAGGCCCTCCCAGGGGTTTTGGGGATCTGGGGAACATGGCCAATTACTTTTAGGGAACTGGGGAACATTGTCAATTACTTTAAGGGATCCAGGGATCAAAGGCCTACTTTTAGGGATCTAGGGAACAGTGTCCTAAAGGGAAACAAATGAACAAGTACCTAATTTTACGTATAGTTGCTATAATTTACTTTTAAAATATGACATTTGGACTGCTGATCACTGGTGACTGCTTTTGACGGCTTTCGGTATTACCTTTTATGACGGTTTTTAGTTGTGTCTATCGCTCAACTGGACCATCTAACTTCTGAGAGTATCAAATTTCCTGTTCAACTGAAAGCGTTTGCACGGCGATAAACATTTGGCATGTCTATCCTTTTTAGCGCAACTAATCACAGAACAGCAGAGCTTATGCTCTGGTGCGTCGTTCGTCTGTCTGTCCGTCCGTCCATAGTTTCTTTTTTTGCGGCGACTACTCCTCTAACTAAATGGAATTTAATCAAAATTTACAGAAATCTTGCTGCCCATAAGCTAGGTATAGTTGATACCTAACAAAATATCAGGTTGATTTGAAATCCAAGATGACCACCAAAGCTAAAACTAGATTATTAAAAAAAAAATCAGCGGATTCACATGTCTCGCCTAACGGGGGCGGGACTTAAAAATAAAAAGGTCAATGATGCTTGAATGACAGTTTGTAAACATTTTAGTAACTAAAAACAATGGAGTTTGCAGTTTGCTGAGATGACATTTAAGTGCATTTGTTTAAAAACAAAATGCCATGTAGGTCAATGTCATAGATGAAATCCATGCGTCCAAAAAGATGCACTACCCGAGACACAACTATGTCAAAATAGAATATTTTGTCTTCCAAAGATTAAGCTATAAATTAATTATGCATAATTATAGTTCACGAGAAAGTGATGTAAATGTAACAATTAAAGTTATCTGCCCTTTGCTTGGATGGTGAAGGTCACATCCACATTTGCTTTTTGACACGTCGACATGTACTATCCAAAAAACAACTATAAGCAAAGTTTGAAAGGTCTAATGCATAAAGTTTGTGAGAAAGTGACCTAAACGCCAAAGTTGAAGGTAAAACTTATAAGATTATCTGCCCTTTGCTTGGAGAGTCAAGATCACATCCACATCTGATTTGTCACGTTGCGATGTACCACCATAGATACAACTATAAACAAAGTTTGAAAGGTGTAGTGCATACAGTTTGCGCGAAATTGACTTTAACGAAAAGTTGAAGGTAAAATTATCTGCCCTTTGCTTGGAGGGTGAAGGTCGCTACCACATTTGCTTTGACACGTTGCAATGTACCACTCAAGATACTACTATCAGAAAAGTTTTAAAGGTCTAGTGCATACAGATTTTGAAAAAGCGACTTAAACGCAAAATTTGAACCTAAAAATTATTAAGTTATTTGCCCTTTGCTTGGAGGGTCAAGGTCACTTCCACATTTGCTTTGTCACGTTGCGATGTACCACCCACGATACAACTATAAGCAAAGTTTGAAAGGTCTAGTTTATACAGTTTGTGAGAAAATGACCTAAATGCAAAACTTGAATGTTGACGCCTTTGCCGCCGCCGGAAAATCAACACCTATGTTGTTGTTTTTTCTTCGAAAAGGCGAGACAAAAAGAAGTTTGTAGCGACTACTCCTCCGAAACTAAAAATATTTTTGTGGCGACTACTCCTCTAAAATGATTTGATGGATGTTCATGAAACGTTTAATTGGGATGACAATAGGGCAGGTGTGAGGTTTGGTGCACCCTAGAACCTGATTTAAACCCCCAGTGGCCTTTTTGGTCACTGACCGTTCCAAGGCGGAAGCCCTATTGTCAACCCTTTTGTGTTTGTGATGTCGTTTGCTTTTTTATTACTTTTGCCTTCTCGTCTGTGTTTGTCTGTTTGCGTGTTTGTTTTTGTGTTTTGTGGTTGACTGTCGTCATTGAATGCTACTTTCCCTGTCCGATTTTTATATCTTTCTTTTTTTTACAGAAATGTTGCCCATAAGGTCTAGTTGATCCTACAAACAACAAAAATTCAGGTTGATATGAAATCCAAGATGGCTACCAAAGCTGAAAATATACTTTAAACATGTAATTTTGTGGCGACTACTTCGCAAAACCCATAAGGGTATTGATTTGGAACCTTTACCAAATTGACTAGCATGACATAGTGTTGGTTCTAAACAGAATAAATTTTTATTCGATATTAAACATGGCCGCCAGTGGACATTCTTTTGATGGATTTGTATGCAACTTTACATGAATGTTGCTCTTAATATCTAGTTTGAAGTGCTAAGTATCTGTGTTTACATAGAGTTATATAGGCAAAACTTTTGGGAATATTCTCTGAAACTATCTGATGGATTTTCATGAAATTTTACGTGAATGTTGATCTTGATGTCTAGTTGATACTAAGGAAAAAATCAGGTCTGTCGGGAATTCAAGATGGCCAACATAGCTAAAACTATTTTTTAAATATAGAAGTTTGTGGCGACTAGTACTTTTCAAAAACCACAAGTGTTATTGATTTTGAACGTATACCAAAATGACTGACGTAACATGTAGTTGGATCTAAACAAAATTCATTTTGATTCTACGTCAAACATGGCCTCCAATGGCCATATTTGATTACATATATTTATATAGGAAAAACATGTGGCTACTGCTCCTCTGAATCTACTTGAAGGATTGCCATAATACTTTATAGGGACGTTGCTCTTGAAGTCTAGTTGGTTCTAAGTAAAGATCAGGTAAGCCGAAATTTCAAGATGGCCACCATAACTAAACAATATACAGTTGTGTGGTGACTACTTCTCCAAAAACATAAGGGTTATTTATTTGAAACCTTTACCAAATTTATTGGCATGACATGTAGTTGGTCCTAAACAAAACTCATTTTGATTTAGCGGACATCTTTGTTTATAGTTATATATATGAACAACTTGTGGCAACTACTCCTCTGAAACTACTTAATAGATATTCATGAAACTTTATAGGAATGTTGCTCTTGATATCTGGTTGGTTCTAAGTAAATATCAAATTGCCCGAAACTTTAAGATGGCCACCACAGCTAAAATTATATTTTAAAAATACAATTTTGTGGCGACTACTGCCTTTTTTATTATTTTATTTGACGTCAATGACCAGCAGCCATCTTTGTTTACACAGAGTTAAATGTGGCAACTAGTCCTCTGATACAACTTGAAGGATTGTTATGAAACTTTACAGGAATGTTACTCCTGTTATAAAAATGGTTTTCATTTGAGAAATATTGAAAATAAAATGTATTTACTCTGACAAAAAAGTATTGTTTAATGATTAACAAACACTACCCCTTCAAATAATGACAAGCATATAAAAGGTTATGATATCTTTCCAATGCCTGTCTTTTTAGATATATTCAGGTCATGGACCTCTTGTTTCATCAATTTTTTTTTGAAAATGTAAACAAAAAAGTGGAGCCAAATACGTCAATACGAAGAATCTGAACGTTATAACTGTACCTGTTATTGTGGCTATATAAAATGTCTTAGAAAAACCCACAGAAAGCTGGTGCTTTTTTATTATGATGTGTACATGGTAAAAGCAGTCCATAGAAGACTACAGTATACGTTTTAAAATTCAGGGTTATTCAAAGGGGTCCGTCTCATGTGATTTGTCGCTAAATACCAGTTGAAAGCGAAAATAAAAATCCTACATGAGTTAGAAAGACATCTGAGTCCACCATTTTCTTCTTTCCTGCCATTCAGTTCTATTCTATGATATGGCTGTTCTTCTTTTCTACTATTCAGTTATATTCTATGATATGGCTGCTGGACTCAGATGTGTTCCTAGCTCATGTACATGTAGGATAATTGTGTTCGATTTCAACTGGTATTTAGCGACAAATCACATGAGCCTGACCCCTGTGATTTAGGGAACTATGTTTAACACTTTTGGGGATCTAGGGAACAGTGTAAATACTTTTAGGGATCTAGGAAACATGGGCAAAATACTTTTGGGGAACTCTGGAAAATACTTTTGGGGATCTGGGGAACAATGGTCATTACTTTAAGGAATCTGGGGAACAAGGACCCCCCACCCTGGGAGGGCCTCACTTGCGGTGACCCTGATGTTAACGAATGGCCCAACAATCAAAATTGTCCATGTATGACGGTTTTGCCATGCAAACTATATAAGAAACTTTGCTAATCTACGATACACTGTGACCTTGAGCGCCACGGAGAGAAATAGAATGTGTCGAAAGAACTACAGTGTATGTATTGTTTTCATTTTTGCGGAGCTCACACTCATGAATGTGACGGGAAAGTGATTACAAACCAACGGTCCAAAACTTTCTTTACACAAGTGTGAAAAATGCGTTTTTGTTAAGGACGTATTTCCTAATATTTCCATCGCTACTTGGTCATTGAAAACGCATGGGAATCTTGTTTATTTAATGACTGCATGCTCCATGACCGTTCAACTCAGGTATATAAATTGAGGCCCGCTTGTAGTTTTTTCTTTGTGTTACATTGCTATATTAGATATTGTCTTGGGTAAGAAAAGCTTAACACAACTTTGTAATTTAAAAAAGCATATTCATAATTTAGCTAGTTTAAATACAAAACTTGTCTGATATTTCTTTATAGTTTCTAGAGCAAAGCATTAAATGAACAACTTGCTGTTGTGTGTTTATATTTTACTGCACACAAAAAGGCTTTATTGGGTGTGCCTCATAATCTGAATCAAAATTGAATATCACAATGTTCTCATGAAATTGCATGGCTAACAGTGATTTACAGTTACCTATAGAAATTCTCCCCCCCCCCCCACCCCCACAGCACCCACCCCAAATACAATATGTCCTAAAAAATCGCCAAAAAAAACGAACTCATTTGCACATTTGCTGAAAAAAAAAGAACGCGTTCTGTGAAAAACGAGGTCCAACACACAGGAAACAAATTGTGATCAATTTACATTATTATAAGTCATATTATTTGCAAATATAGCTAAAACACTGTTACCTCACATACATGTTTTCAGACCTGTCAAAATAGTATTTCTTTTTGGGCGAATGTGACCTATAACATATACTCAATTGCAAAAGAAACTGGACACTTTGAAAATTTTACTTTACATCCTATCCTCTTTATCACGCGACAGTCCCTTAATGATTCGACCTATTGAAAAACGAATGGCAACATGATATTGGCAATGGAATGATAAAAACTTTGGTACCAAACATGGCATATTCATTTTGGAATTTGTTAATTCTTAAAAAAACTTTATACAATTAAATCTAAACAAAACTCAGTGTCCACTTTCTTTTGCAACTGAGTATAGTACGTCAAATATACGTCATATGCACGAACGGGAACACTGATGCCTGTTATTACACTGTTTCTATGTGCCACAAAGAGCGTATTTTTTTTATTTTTTCATTGGTTTTGTCTTCTTTTACATGTTCATTTCAGAAAAGCAATGAAGAGAGCGCTTCTTCTGGCCTTGATTCTTGGTATATCAAATTCTATGATATACTTTACGTATGCAGCCGCATTTACTTACGGTGCATTTCTTATACAGTACGAAGGTTTGGATTTCAATCTCGTAATTAGGTAAACATTTGGTGCTTTTATGTTCTCATAATATTCTGAAAAGCGATGCTTTAAATACAGCCATAAATAAGTGTTTACACTAGTGCATGCTACGTGAAAGATAATTAGTATTAAGGATCTATTTCCAGCCTAATGTATTTGGGAGGGAAGAATATAAGAATCTTTCCTGGGTATTCGGTGAAGATCGGGAATTCCAAGCGAGCGTTGGATTTCCCTATCTCAATTGGATACCCATGATTGATTCTTTTTCTTGCATACAATTTATATTCTTTGCATTTATGTCACCAATTACTAACGTTTTGCTTGTTTATTTACACAATGACGTCATGCGACTGTTATTGTTTATATCAGCGCGTGACTTTTATCTTCCCCAATGTGTAAGATCTGGCTCTCAAGCACCGCAATCTCTCCCAGAGGCCATTACATTGTGTATGCAAGGAACGACAACTCTGGGCAGAGATCGCCAGCACCCATGCAAAACACGGATCACCATATACGGTATGCAAGAACATGTGTAAAATGAGGAAATTGTGGTATTCGATTTTTTTCTTCAGTTATTGAGGCCCTCCCAATACAGCTCGTGCAGTTGTTCTCCTGTATAATTAAACATTCGGGGATTAATTTCAGTCTGATAGGTTTATATGTTACCGGGTACAGATATGTAGTAAAACGTCAGTTGCAAATCGTGTGTCCTCGATGGTTGGGAAAGCAATAGCACACTAGAGGCCACAGTTTCGAGACAATGATGAGTTGTGAAAAACCGGCTCCTTTACTTCAAAAAAAATAATTATCTTGTACTTTGATAAGCAAACAACGTCCATTGCCAATAGGATGAAGTATAACATGCATTAGATTTAGTAAATAGTTTCCTCACACATAGCAATTACAATATAACTATTTCTGTCACTCTTTCCGTTGGTTTTAGAGTAGTGTCTACCATCATTTTGGCTGGAATGCATATTGGCCGGAACAGTGCGAGGGGACAAGACTTCACAAAGGCAAAGCTAGCAACAGCACGATTGTTCGGATACATCGACACAAAACCAGAAATAAATATAGATAACACTGAAGGCACAGTTCTTGTTAGTGTCCAACCTTATACGATTACTTAAGTAAAACATAGTTATAAAGAAAGATAAAAATATCGGACAGGGAAAACAGCATTCAAGGACGACAGTCAACCACAAAACACAAAAACAAACACGCAAACAGATAAGCCATACAATTAATTAGACATAGCATTTATTCATAAAGTAAATTATTACTAAAGTGTAGATTTAGCAATTAAAGAAGATATAAAAGTGAAACAGGAAATGTAATAATCACAGAACATTGTCAACCAACAAACGCATTCACAACAAACAACAACTACAAGATGAAATAGAGGCGAAGTACAAATCAAATATTTTTATTGGTGTGAAATCCAAACAATACACTGGATAGATATCAAGTACATGCACAACAAACATGACAAGAGCAGTACTACTAATTTTAAGCATATTACACTGTTGATTATACTATAACGAGTGATAGTTACACAAGAGACATACCTTACTCATAATATTATATGTTACATTAACAACGCCATTATAATTAACAAAATGATTGTCTAAGCATATACATTTTGTGGATCTCTAAAGTACATATGTTATTGACATCGTAATCATTACTCCAAAGAATAAACACATTTTAGATGTCATCCATTAAGTTAAACGATGGATAACACTGATTAATATCATTTATCATTTTAGATATGTCAGATCCTAACATAGAACAGTTAAGTACAAAATGGAGTTCATCTTCAGTATTCTGTTTACGCAGTATGCGACACCACAAACACGGAATGGCTGATGGAATTGTCAGTGGAATCAATCACAAATATTTCTATAAGTTTACAGAATAAACGTTTATAACAAGCTGCTGTGGATAAATATGATCCATACTAATAAATAGAAACTGTTTACGTTTGTTTATCTTTAAAGGTCATGGAACTATTTGAGAATGAACTTTCAGTACTTGAGCTCAAGCCTAAGAATAGTTTGAGGAATGGTTGGTGAATCCCAGGCCAGTTTCTAGGAAGCACCAAACCTCACTGTTACTCTATTATCATCCCAGTAAAACGGGACAGCGTAAATACTGAAAACTAGAATATTAGTTTTATTCATGGAGAGAAAGATTCTGAAATTGTATCGCTGTTGTTAATGACATTTATTTTAAGGATCTATATCATTAGCTATGTTTCATCAACATCTAAATAACCACTTAAGTTCAATTGTCAAGCTAAATAAAACATTATCCCATATATTCCATTTTTCTTTTTGAAACAAAGGAACAGATGAAAGGCTTTGTTGAATTCAGAGATGTCAATTTCCATTACCCTACTCGGCCAGATGCTAACGTATTGAGAGATATGGCAATCTCCATCTGTCCCGGGAAGACACTAGCTCTGGTCGGAGCAAGTGGGTGTGGAAAATCTACAACTGTCGCTTTGCTGGAGAGGTTCTATGACACCGTATCCGGATCTGTGGTAGATATACTCATACTATTTTATTTTAAGAAGTGTTCAGAATGATATCCCATTTTAAGACTTAACGGTGAAAAGGCAAAAAAAATAAGTTTAGACATGTTTGTTTTGTTCACACATACCTCCTTTTCTGCTTGTGTTATTTATTTATTTATTTCTACCTCGACAAGGCCAAGTAATAAAAATCAAATATAATTCCAATTTACTAGTATACTGGTGGTCAATGAAAACGTGTGTTAAAAACGCACCAGTTGAATATATGGGTGTTACATTGTATTGCTTAAGTAATTTATAAGAATAAGTGTGTATTTTGAAACTGAAGGATATTAATTAACAAATGCAAACACTGATTGTCTCAGAATTCCTAAATAGGGTGGTGTCCAATTAAAGTCACATGGGTAGAATACAAAAGTCAAACATGTTAGTACCGGGTATGGCCAACCGTTTTACCGTTCCTAGGAAATCCTTGGCAGCGTATTAAATAGTCCTAACTCAAAGTATTTTAACAAATATACGGAAGCGAAAAAGAAACGCAACTCGAGAATTTCCGCTATATAGTGTAAGCACAACTCGGGAATTTCCGCTATAAATTCCCGAGTTGCATTTCGTTTTCGCTTCAGTACATAAAAGGTTGTAGGACACCCGACCAATTCCGGATAGTGATCAAAGTTTTATTTATCTACCAGTTTCAGCCTACAAATTGATTTAGATATCTTAATAAATATTAATATTGTACCATATGTGGATGAACATTAGGAGGGGACAGTGGGTATGGGGTATGCTCCTCCCAATAACCTAAAATGTATTTAGTGTGTATTTTGACCCCTCCCAATATTTTTCTAAATTTGTGAGAACCCTGAACTCCGCCACCACCCCATCCCACCCCTTTCTCCACCCACACACACACTCAAAAAGAAAGAAAGTGTTTGTAGTGCACATAAAATTAATCACTTGACGTAGACACAGAAAAGTAACTATTTTTATTCATTAAAATGTACTACAAGCAAGATGTTATTTATCAAAAATGAAAATGTTCAGTTGGACCCGCCTTTGCATCCCCTACCGTTTCATGTCGCAACCCCACACCCCTCCACCACACCTTGCACTTCCTGCACCCCTCCTCTACCAATATATGGCATGTTCTTAAGCCACTGCACGACTGTCAACATTGTAGTTGTCAAATACGCCGTTTTTCCTTTTCAGGTCATAGACAATGAAGACGTCAAGACACTTAATCTGAAATCGCTTAGGTCTCACATTGGCATTGTGTCTCAGGAACCCATCCTGTTTGACTGTAGTATTGCTGACAATATTTCTTATGGGGACAACAGTCGCATGATTAACATGGACGAAATTATTCAAGCAGCCAGAAGTGCTAACATTCACGACTTCATAACGTTGTTACCAAAGGTAATGGTAGCGAATTTCTCAATTATCAAAAGCAGAACGTTAACAGACGATTTACAACCGAGTACGCTACTTTTCTCTCTTGTTTGTTTGCATTGTCCAATGGATCCCCTTTTCAGTATTTGTGTTAATATTTCTTAGCGGATGCATTGATTAATTTCAAATCGATAAGACGGAAACCATTTTGCATTTCAAATATTTATATCATAATAATAATTGTTTGGCTTATCACCGCAACAGCATGTTGAGATTCAGTAAATGCAATTAAAATATTAAACAATTGGTTTTCAGTTTCCACGTGTTTGATTATATGTATTATTGTTAGGGATACGATACAAATGTTGGAAACAAAGGTACGCAATTAAGTGGAGGACAGAAACAACGAATAGCTATCGCACGTGCTCTAATATCTAACCCACGGATACTGTTATTGGATGAGGCCACATCGGCGCTGGATTCTCAAAGTGAACAGGTAGGTACATAAGCAACAATTGGGCATTTTATAGGTCGTCATAGTAACCCATTAACAAGCGAGAGGGTCAGTCCAAATGAAGCTTGTTTTTCAAAATAAACTCAAGTTACACATGCCCCATTATTTCATATTTCGCGCGCAAACAGCTATGCTGTTTTTTATGCTACAATGACGTCAGTACAGATTGCAGGTTAAATGTTGATGACATATCCGTCACCGTAAATTAATAGCATATCAAAAAAGTAACAGTTACTAAATTGCTTCGTGAAAAACTGACGTCCAGATTAAAAATTAGAGCACGAGAAACAGTTAGCTTTATAGCTTGTAGGTTAAATACTACAACTTCAGCCTTTGTGTCGGTGTTTTCCATATTTCCACACAAAACTTAATAATAGCACAGTGTTATGTAATTCAGTTAACGTAATTGTTTTTATGAAGCTGTTTAGTAACTGGTACTTCTTTTGTTGTGTACTTATATTATGGAGGTAACTCTTTTTTCAATAACCTTCGTCTGTAAACAAGAACATTATTTCATCATAAATATAAACTGTAGTTTAAATACTATTTATTATATACCATATGCTAATGCGCATGTATAATGTATAAAATGGATGATGAAATAAAACATTGTATAACAAAAAAATATATATATATTATGGAAAGGATATGACATTAACATGTAACGTGCAACCTGTGCTGACGTAATTGTGGTAACATACGAAATGGCATAGATAATCACGTCCCTTAGTATGAGATAATGCGCATTTGAAATTTGGAAACAAATTAGACTGCTACTCTTTCGCGTTACTGGGTTACTATGACGACTTATACAATGCCTTTATATGTAAGTTAACTTATGAAGTGATATCAACTATCATATAAAGAAAGTATTGCTTACTATTATATGTAAATTTTGTTGTTAACCTTTTAATAATATTACAAGTTGGATCAATCCTCGTAATAACCATGCTTTAACGCGTTTTCTTCTTCAACTGATTGCCTATCTAATTCGATACTTTTCACATGAACTATTAACTAAAGATGGTATTTACTTTTCTACGTTAATGACTTAATGTTAATAAGAATATATCCCACTAAATTATGTGAAATCTCCCCGTGCTGCGAATCAGTAGTGTTGTTTTTACTGGTCCTTTGGGACCAACAATCCCCAAAATAGGTGTATTCGAAGTAGCATACTTCTTAAGCCGGTGCTAGGGGTCGTGAGAGGTGTTGCTTCTTAACTTACCTCTCATGAGCAGACTCAATAAAACCGAAACGTTATACTCTTGGTTGTGTTTGGTGCTTCCAAAGGATCATCTTTATCAGTATTTATTAACTATCACACTAGGGTTCGTGAAAAGTATCCCCGTGCTACGACAGTAGTGTAATTTTTACTGGTCCTTTGGACAGCTGTATTTGAAGTTAAATAACGATTATGCCGGTGCTAGGGGGCCTGAGTGGTGTTGCTTCCTACATTACCTCTCATGAGTAGGCTCAATAAAACCGAGTCTGCTACCTTGTTCTCTTGGTTGCGTTTGTTGCTCCAAAAGATCATCTTTATCAGTGTTTGTTTATAAATGTTTGCTTCCACTAAACGTCAGTATTTTAGTTGATATTATGCAAGCTTATTTGTGGTTATTTATTGGAATACAGCCTTCATTGGTAAAATTACTACACATGCCAAATTAATATGCTTTAGGTTGTGCAAGAGGCATTGGATCATGCAAGGAAGGGACGAACATGCATAGTGATTGCCCACAGACTGTCCACAATACAGAATGCAGATAAAATAGCCATCATTCACAAAGGGACAGTCATAGAACTAGGAACTCACTCTGAACTTATAGCGAAGAGAGGAGTTTATTATAAACTCTGTACGGCACACGACCAGCAAACCAGTTAATCATTTCGATTACCGAATTTGAAATTTTTTCTAAAGTTTAACGTATATTTTTTCGTGAATAATAATAGAGAAGAACAAGACGATAATGGAACCTGGGAAATGTTTATCGATGGTTATTTCGTATAAACCGCTGACTTTGGACGTGACCGTGAACGAATAATGACGCATCCATGGTAAGCAATTTGCACGTGCTCAGTGAAGACAGAAATGTAAAGGTGTCTCTACTTTTTTAAAAACATTCTTAATTTGAAATGCACCGAAATGCATTGAATTGAATTGGGTTTTATAGTCGCACCAATACCTAAGGACATATGCCGACTTTTCCAGCTTCCATTGGTGAAGGAGGACCCCTGGTGCCCCATCAGGCAATTTCCGTGCACGGTCGGGAACCTGGGTAGAACGACCGAGGTTCCGCAATGCATAACGTCTTCTCACATAAGGAATCCTAGGCTCACGAGGAATCGAACTCACAGCAGTGAGGGGCAAGTGGTTTCATGTCAGAAACTCTAATCAACCGGCCACCAATACACTCATACATTTGAAATCCATAAATTTTGAAAGACAATACAATTTTTGGTTTGATCTATTGGCAATTAAAACTTGCTTGCCATGTCCTAACTGAGAAATGTCTCCTTGTCAACGACTAGTGTGATGTTGAATATAGCTCTGCACTCTTCCGGAGGTTCCATGTTTAAACATTCATTCAATTTGAAAAATGTTTACATATTGATATCTTTGTAGAATGTTTATGTTGTCTGATTTCGGTTTTGTAGATGCATTCATATTGTCTTCAGTTTTAAAATTATGGTAACTGAAAATATACAAATGAAGCTCCGATATATTTCGATATTCTCCGATATACTCCGACATCTTTCTTATTAACGTTTTAAATCGATATACATCACTTTTAAATAGTGTGTTAAAGGTTGCGTATGGTTTATAACGTTTTGCTTGCTTTGTACTTTGTCAGCAACCTTCAAAAGCTCAGTGAATAAGGCATTTCGCTTAAGACCTGTAGATCTTTTCTCCGAATGGGGTCAAATAGTATGGTAATTGTCGTCGCTCATCTCATTTTTATTAAGATCACTTTCATCATATGACAATGCGTGAGTTGAACAGGGCGTAAACTCTTAGTGATGTGTACATATCATTTTTGTTTGTATTTAGTCATGGCGTCTTTTTGGGATGTACTTTAGGTCGTCATAATTTATTTTCATTTACTACAATAATTTCAAACATGTTATATATATAAAATAACTGGTACACTATCACCTAAACGTGTAATAAATGTATGGTTTATGGTAAAAGGTATGAAGTGGAACAGGAAATAGCACAGTCAACCAAAACCACGATTAAAACAGAAATACAATGTTAATAAGAAGCAAGGCGTGTAACATCACAACGACACACGGGATGACAATAGGGCTACCGCCTAGATTGGAACGATCAGTGGGAAAAATACCACTTTTTTTTTTTTAAAAAGCATAAAGTCGAACAGGAAATGCAGCTTTCATAACCGCTGCTCCCAACTAAATTTCACTTTGTTTATTTCGCTCTTCGGGGCATAGAATTTTATTAGATACTGGGTCGTCGCTGGACATCGAATAATGGCAGTAAATATGGCATGTCCACCGCTATATGCATGCCATCTTCGGGAAGGTTAAAATTCTGTACTATTAATATTATGGATATTGAGTTCTGCTCAACCCGGGGCTGGTTGCGTGAACGATAGAAGGCATATTTCACTAATGTTCATGGACAGTCTCAGTCAAACCGAGACTGCAATATTTCGTATTTACCGTGTTCGGCGGTCTAAAACGTCCACTATCATATTCTTTCACAGAACACAGTAAACCGAAAGCATCAAAGATCCGTTATTAATAAAGAAATATAAATATATCGGACAGGAAAAGTATCATTCAAGGAGGACAGTCAACCACAAAACACAAAAACAAACACGCAAACAGACAAACAAGAAGGCAAAAGTAATAATAAATGCAAACGACATCGCAAACACAAAAGGGTGGACAATAGGGCTACCGCCTTGGAACGGTCAGTGGCAAAGTAGGCCACTGGAGGTTTAAATTGGTTCTAGCTTGCACCAAACTCACATTTACCCTACTGTCATCCCATTAAAACCGGACAGTGTAAATAAAGAAATCCCCGCCATGATCTAATCTCTAACCAACTAGGCAGCATCAATAGGCAATATAAGTAAAACACAAATATGCTCGTGTAAATATAATACAAAAAAAAATAGCCTAGAAAGCCACAATGAAGGTACTCAATGACTGAGAAGCCAGAGCAACAAGAGAATAAACCATTATGGGCACGACAAGAAAGATCATAGACAAATATCAAACGCCATCGTCCCAATTGGATTTAGGTAGGCGTCATCATAGGGTCCACAGCCTGTCCGGTCATCGTAAAATTAAAGAGGAAAGCATAGTGGCGAACTGTAAAAGTGTCCACCACCAAGTATGCAGTACGTTGCAAAATGATAGGGTCATAACTTCTTTTGATAAACTTTTTAACAAGTTTAACAAAGATAGTATGAAAGTGATCATGACCAAGAATCTTACGAAGTTTATAAATCACATCCCTATAGAAGTCAGGTTGTGATAGTCCTTGTCGCAGAAGAGTCCTTAAATTACCTTTGAATTTGGAAAGAAGATCAGGGTTACGATAATAAAATGTTGCAAAGGTCTTATGAAGTTTATGGTAACGGTAACCTTGATTGAGTAGCTTTATAGTTATACAAAGATAACGAATATTAAAGTCCTCAACTTGAGTACAAGCTCTTGCAAAACGAATAAGTTGAGACACATACACCCCATAAGAAGTTGCTTGGAGAACATCCCCATCCAAGTGGGGCAAATTAACAATGTCAAAATTAAAAGCATCTCTCTTGTAATAGATTTTGCTAATTATTTCACCGTTTTTCAGTCGAGAGATCTAAATCAAGAAAAGAAGCTTTATTATCAGATATATTAGCTTTGTTAAGCTGAAGTTCTTTAGGATAATACTATTAACCATAATTGGAAAGAAAGGGTTGTCTATGTTCAATATTTCATCCAGATACCGAGAGGTGTCATTAAAGGCTTCAATAACATCTGCCTGGGCATCTAGTGAAAGACTCAACATGAAATCTCTTTCATAGCAAAATAAAAACAAATCTGCGACAAGTGGTGCACAGTTCGTACCCATAGAGATACCAACAATATGTCTATAAACGGCGGTTCCATACCTATATTATCTAATAGGAAGATGAGTGCTTCACAAACTTCATAGCAAGTCCACATAGTATAATTGTCTAAACTGCCGTTAGTGAAAAACTCTTTAATATTATTAGATGCCAAAATGCAGTATTTTCTCTAGCGAATGTTTTACCCATGTTCACTGAACTTTTTCTTACCTTATTATATTTATTGCAGTTAATGTGCATTTATGACAGTTTTTTAAGTTATTTTAATAAAATCCACATATATTTATTATACAATAGCAAATATAGATATAACAAGAGCTGTCGCAGAACAGCGCAGCTCGACTATTCGATTTTTTAGAGAATAATAAATTATATAGACAGTATATACCATCAGAAAACAAGGCTAAAACAATGTGGGGGTGCGGTTGGTGGGTAGGTGCCCGGGCGGGTATAGAAACTTGGGCCGATATAAAATTATTGTAAGAATCTCAAACACATTATAGTAAAATTTGGGGCAGGCTGTGAATTTATTTTTTTATCAGTTTTAATCCAAAATTGCTGTCATTTTAAAGAAATTTGTGGTCAAAAAGCAACTCGGGGAAGGAGGGGATATCTGGCGAAACAAACTTAGTTCTGCCTTTATTTCACATTTTATGAGCCATCACAATTTGGGTTCCATGGGAGTCCAGAATTTGCAGAAGACAAAATTACTTACGCAACCCTTTACAACATACAACAAGGAAACCAATTCTCGAATTTAGTTGAGGTAGGACAAGAAATGTAAGAGATATAGACCTGTCAACACAGCTGACACGCACAAGCTGATGTGAAATATACACATTTTAAAGGCATCGATTGTAAATTTCAAAATTTGGGTTGCATGGGAGCCCATGGGTTACAGGAACAAAAATTACTTAAAGAGCCCTTAAGATAATGCTATAACAAAGCTCATGGCCAAATTTGGTTGTGCTAGGATAAGAAATGTAAGAGGCATAGACTTGAAAACACAGCTTACACGCAAACTTTGATGTTGGAAGCCGACACCAACGCCAACGCCGACGCCAACGCCAGAATAGTCGAGCTAAAAATCGAACAGGAAAAGCAGCATTCAAGGACGACAGTCAACCACAAACATACACAGAAACAAAGAACAACTTTAAAGATCAATGAACGGACAAATAAGAAATCACAAACGCAAATGGGTTCACAATAGGGCTACCGCCTTGGAACGGTCAGTGGCAAAAAAAGCCTCTGGGGGTTTAAACGAGGTTTTAGGGTGCACCAAACCTCACACTTATCCTACTGTCATCCCAATAAAACAGTACAGTGTAAATAAAGAAATCCTCGCCATTAACTATTCTCTAACAAACAAGGCAGCATTAATAGGCAATATAAGTAAAACAGAAAGATGCTCGTGTATATATAAATACAAAAAAACAAAAGCCTAGAAAGCCACAAAGAATGTACTCATTGACTTGGCAGAAACCGAAGCAACAAGAAAACAAACCATTGAATGCACGACAAGACAAGATTGCAGACAAACATCAAACGTTGCCGTCATTTCGGGCTTTAGGTAGACGTCATCATAGGGTCCACAAACTGTCCGGTCATCGCACAATTAAAGAGGAAAGCATAGTGGCGAACTGTGAATGTATGCATGCACCATGCATGCAGTGCGTTGCCAAATGATAGGTTCATAACCTCGTTTAATAAACCTTTTAACAAGTTTAACAAAGATAGTATGAAAGTGATCATGACCAAGAATCTTACGAAGTTTGTAAATCACGTCACCATAGAAGTCAAGAAATATAAAAAGATCGGACAGGATAAGTAGCATTCAAGGAGGACAGTCAACCACAAAACACAGAAACAAACACTCAAACAGACAAACAAGAATGCAAAAGTAATAATAAATGCAAACGAAATCACAAACACAAAAGGGTTGACAATAGTGCTTCCGCCTTCAAACGGTCAGTGGAAAAGTAGGCCACTGGGGGTCTAAAACGGTTCTAGGGTGCACCAAACCTCACACTTACCATACTGTCATCCCATTAAAACAGGACAGTGTAAATAAAGAAATAAGAAATCCCCGCCATGATCTAATCTCTAACCAACAAGGCAGCATCAATAGGCAATATAAGTAAAACACAAATATGCTCGTGTAAATATAATACAAAAAAAAATATAGCCACAATGAAGGTACTCAATGACTTGGCAGAAGCAAGAGCAACAAGAGAATAAACCATTAAGGGCACGACAAGACAGATCATAGACAAACATCAAACGCAACCGTCCCAATGGGCTTTAGGTAGGCGTCATCATAGGATCCACAGCCTGTCCGCTCATCGTATAATTAAAGAGGAAAGCATAGTGGCGAACTGTAAATGCAGAAGAGTTCTTAAATTACTTTTATATTTGGAAAGAAGATAAGGGTTATGATAGTATAATTTTGCAAAGGGTTCACGAAGTTTATGATAACGGTAGCTCTGATGGAGTAGATTATTAGTTATACAACGATAACGAATATTAGAGTCCTTTCCGGTTTTCGCACAATCAATTAGGAAAGCATAGTGGCGAACTGTAAATGGGTCAACCACTAAACATGCAGTGCGTTGCAAAATGATAGGGTCATAACCTCTTTTGATAAACGTTTGATCAAGTTTAATAAAGATTGTATGAAAGTGATTATGACCAAGGATCTTACCAGTTCTTACGAATCACATCACCATAGAAGTCAGATTGTGATAGTTCTTGTCGCAGAATAGTTCTTAAATTACTTTTATATTTTAAAAGTAGATCATGGTTACGATAACAATAGTTTGTAAAGGTTTTTCGAAGTTTATGGTAACGGTAGTCCGAGTAGCTTTTTAGTTATACAAATATTACGAATGTTAAAGTCCTAAACTCGAGTTCAAACTCTAGAAAAACGAACACATAGACCCCAAAAGATATTGCTCGGGGGAACATCCCAATCTAATTGGGGATATTTAACAATATCAAAAATAAAATCATCTCTCTTGTCATATTTATATTTGTCTATAAACGGTAGTTAAATACCTGACGACAATATTCTCTAATAGGAAAATGTGTGATTCACAAACTTCTTGGCAAGTCCACATAGTGTAATTGTCTAAAGTGACGTTAATGAAAAATGCTTTAATATTGTTACATGCCAGAAATGTTGTTTTTTCTTTAGCGATTTTTTTGGCAAGAGCAATAAGTTTGCCTTTGATAATGTGATGTGGTAAGGTTATATATAGTGTTGACAAGTCATAATTACTTATAGATGAAACTTGACGTTTATTGCAAATGTTATCAATAACGTCTGCTGATTTATTAATTGACAAAAATATATAACCCCCAGAGGTGTCATTAGCTTGAGCACAATATTGTTTAAAGCGAAGTCTATAATTGATCATCGGTAAATGATAAATGCAGTTCAATTAATGTTAAAAATAGAAATATACATGATTATCCAGGAGGAACAGTCAGGAAATACACTTGAGAGAATGGGCGTATACACAAACACATACAAATTAGAATTGTTTTGCTGTTTATAATAAAATAGCAATGGCATAATATTTAAGAAACAAGACAGGAAATAAAACATATGCTAAGACAACAATTTTCTAAGTTCAAGGCCTGAAACACAGATTAACATGCAAATGTCATTCTTTATAAAAGAAGAAGATTCTTTATGATACAATAACCCCTAACAAGAGTCATGAGCATAGCATCAATAATTACATTTATGATACAATTGTGGCATGGTAAGATGGCATACAATAGTACATATCATGATACATATAAATAACAGTCTATTCAGGTATATAGTTATAATAACAAATGCGTTATATCTCACTGAAAGTTAAATTTGTGTGAGTGTTTGAGTTACGCTGTCATTTAAAAAACAAAAAAACAACAACAAAAAACAAAAAAACGTGCACGCACTTGTGCCAGGAAGAGACGGCGTGACAGGCATACATGTTCAACATATATCATATAACAAATATTGATTAATAATCTCTACCTAACCTATTCAAAATTTACACTCTAAGCATCGTGTATCGTTTTTCAAATGCTTTGTATACATAGATTGCTAGATTTCATATCTCAGTAGCGTTTTCACTTTTTATTAATTTCAAAAATGTAAAACAATTTTGATGTTCCCAATAATATTTTTTAATATATTTAGTACGTAAATCCTGATAAACTTGACATTCGATGACAAAATGGTACTCGTCTTCTAAGACTTGACAAAATGTGCATTTTCGTTCATCAAATGGTACACAGATGGGTTTTCGCCATCTTCTAGATTCTACTGCTAGCCTATGCGAAGAAATTCTTAAACGAGACAGGGCCATTCTGTATTTGCGTATGTCTACTACATCTAAGTATTTATTGAAACCAAAATCAACTATATTTCTATAAAATAAAGCTCTGCTTGAGTCTTGTAAACCACCGTTAAAATTTTGCAGCCGTACATCTTTAATTTTTAGTTTCATCTGCTTAAGAAATAACTGTATATCGCCCACCCCTTGAGCAAGCCAGACCTCGTAGAACCCTAATTTAGACAATAGTAACTTTACTTGAGAAACCCAATTTGTTTTTCTTGGATTAGTCTCTGCACTGAGTTTAAGGCTTCTATACACGTGATTAATAAATTTTGTTTCTGAACTTGTAACAATTTTCAGCCAATACTTTATAATATTATATGACCGATAAGTATCTAGGCTACATCTACCTATGTCTCCGTACACAAAACTATTTTGAGCCGATATCTTAACCCCTAATAATCGTTTACAAAAGCTTAAATAAGTCCTTTCTATTTGCAAACTTTTATTAAATCCCCAAACTTCTGATGAATAATTAAGAATGGGCAAAATCAACTTATCAAAAAGATCAAGAGTATGTTTAGGAGGCAATCGGTAAATTTATACAAATATGTATTCATTTTAAAAATAGCTTTTAAGGCTTGACCAGCTAACATTTTTTCATTTTCGTTATATGAAGCACCCGAGGTGAAAAGCACCCCTAAATACTTACATTTATTTACTATTTCCAGTTCATCATCTTTGTAATGAAAATGCAAGTTTTGAGTCAGTCTTCCTCCCCTTTTGAAAATCATTACCTTAGTTTTATCTAAATTCACTGTCAATTTCCATCTATCACAATAATCTGATAAAACATTTAAGGAATCCTGAAGACCCTCTGCATTTTTTGAGAACAAAATAATATCTCCTGCGTATAAAAGCAAGCATATCTTAATGGTACCTATATCGATACCTTCAACACCCTTTGATCTAAACATGTCTTCAATATCATTAAGATAAAGACTAAATAAAAAAGGTGACAAATTTTTTCACCTTGTCTGACTCCTAAACTACATGCAAAACTATCACTTAATGTGTTTAAGTTCTCATATTGACTAACCGATTATAACTGATGATATCATCGGTTACATCCGATAAGATGTAATCGATGATCGGTTGTAAATTTCAACCGATTTGCCATCACCAGTTATGTGCCTTGTTTAAATGAAAACATGCCATGTGCTGCATTAACAGTTTCGCTTCATAATGCAATTGACAGTTATCATACGTTTAAAACCTAAACACACACCACCGGAACGCTTATTGTTCTTATTCAACAAACGTTTCCTAGAGATAAAAACTGCATTTTTGGCCTGTAACAATATTTAAACTGTTTTGTTACTCACGAATATTTGACAATTACACTATATATATATTTGACAAGATGTTTATGAAGTGCGTATATTCTATTAGATAATATGTTCGTATCGTATGGAACTACTGTATATCGACAACTTGTTGTACCCCTATGGGTACGAACAGTGCATATTTGTTTCTGCATTTGTCACGGTTATGGATATCTAACAGGTAGATTGATGTTGCATTGTCTGGCCGGCTAGCTCAGTCGGTAGAGCATCAGAACGGTAGTCCGAAGGTCCCGGGTTCGAGCCCCGGTCTGGCTACACATTTTTCTAGTCCTGTGACAATGTCACAGGACTAGAAAAATGTGCAGCTTGTAAAATTACTTCAATTCACACTCCCCAATCCGATGATAATTCCTTCTCCATTTGTCTCGCACTATAAAAATCTTCCATAATCTTATCGTCGGTTCTAGTTGTGCCATACACTTCCTCTACTTTGTCCATTATCTCCTTTGTTGTAGCAGTTGGTTTCATTGTCAACAGGATCTTTCTAGTCTGTCCCTTTATAGCGTTTCTGACCGACTGTATGACTATTTCTTCATTTGTTTCTGCATTGCTGTGAATGAGCGTTAATGTTGAGTCTTTCAGGCAGATGACATCAAATCCTTTAATAAAACCTCTCGGTATCTGGAAAACATATTGTCCAAAACAATAAGTATAAAAGTCGAACAGGAAATGCAGCTTTCACACACACGGTTAACTCAAAAAGACAAACATAAATGGCAATGTTAATAAGAATAAAGGCATATGACGTCCCAAACGTCACAAAAGGGTTGACAATAGGACTACCGCCTTGGCATGGTCAGTGGCAAAAAGGGCCGCTGGGGTTTAAACCAGGTTTTAGGGTGCACCAAACCTCACACTTACCCTACTGTCATCCCAATAAAACGGGATAGTGTAAATAAAGAAATCCCCGCCATGAACTGTTCTACTCTGGTATTCTATCTATCCTAAAGAAATTCAACTCAACTAATCTAATATTTCTGATACTGTCGCTTTTTATCTCCATTTACGTATCTCCATTGAAAATGGAAAAATATCAAGCAAAATGTACAAGCTTGTACAACCTAAAGCAAGCATTACTTGTAAAATTGTAACCGTTATATATCGTAAAATTGAAATAGTTAACGTTATATCTTGTTAAATTTTAACCGTTATATCTTGTAAAATTGAAACCGTTATATACCGTAAAATTGTGACCGTTGATTGTCTAGTACAACATCAACGTTGTATTGATTTTTCTTGAGAAAGTACGAGAGTTCGAAAATTTGAAAAAATACATTAACTGGTGTGTTGACTGTGTGTCGTACATAGTTTATTATAAACTCCTCTCTTCGCTATAAGTTCAGAGTGAGTTCCTAGTTTTTACGGCGCCACACAGCACTAAACAAACGCTCGTTTGAATGCCAATACAAGTTTGTATGAAGGTTTGTGTGAAAATAGGTAAAACACAAACACAATGGTGAGAACTTATCAACTATGAGGCCAGCTGTTTCTCGTTCTTTAGTTTTTAAATTGGACGTCAGTTTTTCACGAAGCAATTTAGTAACTGTTACTTGTTTTGATACGCTATTAATTTACGGTGACGGATATGACATCAACATGTAACGTGCACTCTATACTGACGTCATTGTAGTAGCATACGAAACAGCATAGATATTTACGCGCTAAAATATAAAATAATGGGCATTTGAAATTTGAGTTTATGTTTGAAAAACAAGCTGAATTTAATCTCGCTTTAATGGGTTACCACGACGACGTATAAAAATCACGCATGTATTTATGTACCTTCCTGTTCACTTTCAGAATTCAGCGCCGATGTGGCCTCATCCAGTAACAGTATTCGTGGGATAGATATTAGCGCACGTGCGATAGCTATTAGTTGTTTCTGTCCTCCACTTAATCGCGTACCTTTATTTCCAACATTTGTATCGTATCCCTAACACTAATACATATAATCAAACATTTGCAGACTAAAAAACAATTGTTTAATGTTTTAAATGTAGCGTATCCGTGGCTGAGGGGTAAATAAATTTGCGTTGTAAACCTTCCCGATTCTCACCGCTGCGGGTTCGAATCCCACTCGGAGCTCGACTCCCTGTCCGATCTTTTTATATTTCTTTGTAAGTGAGGGCGTGTCGATTCTTACGGTTAGCGGAAGGTGTACAGTATTGTTTTTACCCAGGATAAGTGGGTGGTCTGCCTCCACCACAAAAGATCGACCGTTATATATAACCTTACATTTGTTGAAAATTACGTAAAACACCATACAAACAAATTAATTGTATTTATTGATTATCTTTATCTTATTGGTTTTATTGGTTCAAATGTATAAATTATTGTCAACTGGCGTCATGTTAATTATAGAGGTATGAAATAAACACATTTATGTTATGTGCTACAAACAAGACGCATCGGAGTCAGGTAGCGCATTTGGTAGCTCAAACGCCTTCCACCAATGGGACCCAGAATCGACTGCCAGGCTCGATGTTCAAGTGAAAGGTACGGTGGTCGCCTAATCTGACACGTGTGTTCTCCTTAGGATCTCAGCAACCCCGCCCCAACCCCCCAACCCCACAAACACACCAACTCAACCCGACCGCCCACACTAACGTAAAGGAATAAACAGTGTAGCTTGTTTCGCAAGAGAGTAAAATAAAACAAGTTTATTCTAAACCGTACATTTCTAATCGAAATAATATTCATCCTCAGAACACATATTATTAAAGGTCTCCACTTAATTTAATGTGCATAATTAATGCAGGTTATAATTACTACTGATAAACAAGAAATGGGCAAGAATGACTGTTTATATATGTATGACATGGTTAAGGTAGAAATGACACAAGGAGAAAAGGAGGTATGTGTGCATAAAACATACTGTTTTACATTTCTTTTTGCCGTTTCACAACTCATAAAAGGTGATATAGCATGCAAAGCAGTTCTTAAAATAAAATAGTACTCATTACGTGGTCCCGTCTTAATTCCATTAAGCGATGGGTAAGTTTATATTAACAGGATGTTATAACGGATATTTCGATAATAAAACATGTTTAAAAACACTTAACTGAAAAAAATGCGAATTACCTCTTTAAAATTACCTATTAAATGTTTCAATTTTAAAATATGCAAACTTTTTAAGCCAAAATTAAGGTTTTATTCATACCCCAACCAACACCGTTTTCGCTTCTTGGAGAATGGTTTGGCTGGGGTATGAAAGTTAATACTCGGACCACGTAATCATGAATGTATCTACCACAGATCCGGTAGAACCTCTCCAGCAAAGCGACAGTTGTAGATTTTCAACATCCACTTGCTCCGACCAGGGCTAATGTCTTCCCGGGACAGATGGAGAGTGCCATGTCTCTCAATACGTTCGCATCTGGCCGAGTTGGGTAATAGAAATTGACATCTCTGAATTCAACAAAGCCTTTCATCTGTTCCTTTGTTTCAAAAAGGAAAATGGGATATATAGGATACATTTCTATTTAGCTTGACAATTGAACTAATAGTCCAATCAAGTTAGCCCTAGACCGTCATAAATTGCAACATAATGTTTCTTGATGAATTTAGATACCTCTAATGTATATGTATACACTAAAGAAGGTTGAGGAAAATCGAAGAATATGATGTTATTCTTTTCGGGAGTTTTATCATAGGTGTTTTACAATTATACATTGTTTTCATATATGCGTTTATACATATCGGCTTTTATGAATAAGTATGTGTCTCTGCATTGGTATAAACTCTTGTAAGTTCTGTTTAAAAAGTTGACATATTTCTAACAAAATAACATACTTTCATTACATTTATTATATAAAAATATACGCATTAGATAATAAGACGATATAATATTACCCCACCCACTGTTTATCAAATGTGAAGATTTTTCTAACTACATACATTATCTCGTCTTAAATGAAATATTAAGTTCATCCCTATGTACACAGGCAATCTTGACACATATGAAAATCATATGATTCTCATATGATTTTCATATGAAAGGTTTCATATGAGAATCAACAAAAAGGAGCCACATATGATTTTCATATGAAATGCATATGATTTTCATATGAATTTCATATGATTTTCATATGAGAATCATATGAAGCTCCTTTCATATGAAAATCATATGTAAAGTATCATATGAGAATCACATGAAGCTCCTTTAATATGAAAATTATATGTAAAGTATCATATGAGAATCACATGAAGCTCCTTTCATATGAAAATCATATGTAAGGTATCATATGAAAAGCATATGAAAGGAACTGCATATGAAATTTATATGCTTTTAAATATCCCATGAAACCTAAAAACTTTCAAAATACACTTAACAATCTGTGTTTTTAATGAATGTTACATTAATAGGTATTTTGTTCTGTCTTTCTTAAAAGCCAATCTGAAAGACATTTTGATAGTTCATTCAATTTAAAAATGTCTAGGTCTTCACACAGATTTTAAGGTGCATTTTCAAGTTGATTGGTTACATTTATATGGATTGCATTGTCCTTGTTTGGTTTAACACTTTTAGCAATTATCACTTCCAGAAGTATCCTATTTGGTCACTCAGTGATCCCAATCTTGTCTGTTTTTGGTGGTATAATGTTTCCATGCTCATTGATCTTTGACAAGTTCTTGCAGTGCACTGTATGCTATATCCATTCATGTTTGATGTATTTAAAGGAACTAGAGGAATCTACTTGATAGCATAAGATTGATAGCATAAGAGTAAAGTTATTTTGTATTTTCGATTTCTCACACGCATTGGTAGTAGCTCTAAATAACCAAATACAGTTTATTTAGCTGATGTCTATAAATGGGACATCCTTTTGTGATAAGGTAAAAGAACAAAAAAAATGACTTCATTTATATACATAGTAATGCATTTAGATCATGTTTTAAAGGGTCACACGGCAATCTTGACTATTTCAAAATTACGTAGACATGCTATAAAATCTTCATTATTAAATAGTTAACAGCCAAATAATGACGTCAACTAAATTAACATTTTAAAATATAACCTAAACTGCGTCATCGCTATTATGTTAATTATTTACCGAAAGGATAAATAAACACTATTTTAAAATATATTAAGATTTTATTTTTTTTCAATTTACATTTTTGAATTTCTAGTTAATGTCAGCAAGCATCTCTGGATCAATATCTCTTCTAGCCTGCTCTAGACGTCCTTGACATATCAGGTCTCAAAACCACAGAATTATCTGAAAAGAGTAAAATATAAAATTGTTTTAAGTGCAAGAACAAATAATAACATACATACTAGAACTATCACTGAAGTAGATGAATAAGTCAAACAAAGGGTCATACTTCTGCAATAAATTAAGTAATCAACGTGTGATGTAGATAGACTTTAGGACATCATTTGTAAAGTGTATATGAGAGAGCATACATTGCGAATTATAGTATGCAGGGCTTTTTTTGGGCTGTTTATATAGCCGTTATTGGGTCATATTCCCAATGACAAAACATATCTTTTTTTCCCAATTTTGAGAAGAAAATTCCCAAATGAAAGAAGAAAAAGAAAGAACACTGAAAAGTAGCAAAAATGTGACAAGTATTGAATATGGAATGTTTTTAAATGCCTCTGTTGATTTTTTTGTACTGTAAACAGTATGAAAGATACAATTAGGAAATAAATGTTTGACTGTTTTGTTTCCCAATTTTATGAAAAATCATGCTAAAATTCCCAATGTTGAGGGTATGGGTTTAATATGTTACCAAAATGTTGAAAAAAGCACTGCATGTATTTGAAGTAGTATACATTATTTTGTATAATATATATAAATGACCGGTCAATAAATTTGACTACCGGTATATGACGGCTTATAATAAAGTAGTTGAATGGCTTACCATAGTAGAACTATTTGCCTCCACTGCATGAAAATATTGTGTGAACTACTATTGCCAACGACCGAAGGTAGGGGGATTTAAAAGATCACCAAGGGGTCTCTACTTTTGGCCTTTGGTAATAGTTCACATGATCTCAATATAACTCGGGCAAAAATAACCAATGTCACAAGTAGTACCTTAAATGATTTAACTCTCAGAACTTTATTTTTCAATGATGAAAAAGTGTCTGTACTTTACCATAACACCTTAAAACCGAAGAGAAATATTGTGAATATTGCCAATGATTAAACCCACCTAGTATCATGTTGTACTGGATTCCTGTAATACGTCTTGCGTAATAATCTGTTCCACACTTCCCTTGACACACCACCTCTGTGATTTCAAATAGCCTGAAACATAGATACACTTGTAACCTCTAACCTTTATTATTTATGGTTGGGGTTTTCTAATCCAAACGATTAGTGAGGCGGGGCAGATATTAAAGATCACCAACCTCAACAGTCTTTTACTTGACCTTTTTGTCAAATGTTCGTGCATTTAAAAGGACTTTTATTTTATTTGTATCCTGCCTTATTAATTGAGCAACACTAGTAAACTTATTTATGTGCACAATATACTTCTTTCAGGTATTACACCATAGTTTTTCATAACAATATATAGGGATCACATGTACGATCTCGGCTGCCACAAAAACATAATGGCTGTAACTTTTTCATTTCCTCATATAATTTCCTCAATCTTTCTATATTTACACTTCATGTGACCATTGCAGTATATAAAGGTCAAAATCATAGCTCAGGTCAGTTTGTTCAGTCATGTTTTAATCTTAACTTTTTCTATAATCTGTTCATGTCTTCACCAAACTAGGCCCTGTATTTAAACGGATTAAAACAGGTTCAGCAATAAAAGTGAACTAGTAGTAAGTGACAAATGCCCCAGAAAAATGTATTTGTCCTCCAAGTGAAATCTTGAACTTTGAGGTACTGCCTCGATTATTGGACACAACACACTTTTTCATTGTATAAAGTATATGTGTGTTAAGTTTCATGCAATTCCCTTTAGTACTTTCAAATATTAAAACTCCCTACCACGGCATAATCAAAAATAACATTTAATGTGAATATCAAGGTCAGAAACGTTTAATCTAAACTTACCTGGTGGCACATTACTGTACTTGGTAAGTTGGTATCCAAACAAGGTTGAATGTATCCAAACAAAGTTTTATGGGGCACCCTCATCATTCATACTGTACACATTTTCTGAAAGTAAAATTGGTGCCTATCAATACATCAGTCATGTGCAATAAATATTTAAAATATACCCTATACAGTTGTAGATAGTAACCTTTTTTTAACAGATAGATTGAGATAACATGCTAAAGCTGTTTCAGTACTTAAAGGCCAAACAAAAATACACTGTGTTTCCCTTAAGCTTTGAAAAAAGGGTAGGTAGGGATTTATTTTTAGAATCTCTGCCGAGTAGCAAAGATAAATTAAGATAACCGATAATTATTAATAATAACTTTGTTTAAAAAACAATAACCACCAAATATGTTAGTTAAATTGTGTTTTAGGTCATTTTCAGCACATTTTAGGCTATATAATAGACTGGTCGATGTTTAGTTGTGAAGACAGACCACCCACTTTTTCCACGGTGGGGGTGGGGGTGAACCAGTACTGTATACCTCCCGTATACATATTAGAATTGACACTAAATAATATGAACCAAAACACATTAATTTAATCTAAATTTGGAAAAGATCATTATGTCCTTTCTGCCCCAACATGTAACCCGTCCAAGTCCTATACGGAATAGGCGGAACCATCTGGGTATTTAATAAGGAAAAAAAAAACACCTGTGTTTCTGGTTGCTCGACCGACCCTATTTTTAAGGGGCCTACCCTAAAACATTTTATGCATTAAAAAAAAATGAAAAAAAAATGTTCTGAACAATGAGGCATACAAAAAAGGGGTTGTTTCCGCTAACGCGACCGAAAAAATAATTTTTTTTATTAAAATTTGTTTTTTAAAAAATAAATAAATAATACTAACAAGTTGAACCAATGTTTCTTATGGAGATAAAAATAAAAAAATATACCTCCTGTGAGATTTGAACTCACGACCTCTGGGGTTTTCACTCTACATTACCAAATATTGAAAAAGGGCCATAACCATGTAATATCTAGGTATTAATACCTTCCCCAGTACTTTTTATCATATTAAAAGTTTTTTTCATTAGCAAAAATAGGGTAATTATTAATAAATAAAAAAAAAAATTGCCTACCTACCTACCTTATTTTTTTTGAATCCGTTAGCGGAAACAAACCATTTTTTTTTTTGGCCTGATTTGTCACAATATATCGAGGTAAACTGACATCACAGAGAAACTTAATATCATCAACTTGTATGGGGTTTATGAGCTAAATACATGTAGAATCTCACAATATGTTGTTCCAAAAAAAAGAAAAAAAGAAAAAAGAATATGCCTACCGACCTACCCTACTTTTTTAGAGCATGCAATAGGAAACACACCTATTTTATTTTTTTTTGGCCTAAGCAAAAAAACGAATGCATGTACTTACTAAATGTCAGTTTCTGGTGAACCCAAAAGATTGAAACTGGGTCTCCAACTCTGTATAGTGTAGTAATGCTCCAGCTGACAGCTCCATTTTGCATGGAGTCTTTGACCAACCCACAGAACACACTTGCAATAGCAAAGGCCCAACATACTGAAAGAAGAAATGTGATGTGAGCAAGAAAGTTTTTTAAATAAAAAATATATATATAGAGGATCTTACATGAGTGCTCATTCATTATTGAATTTATTAAACGAGTTGGCAAAATGATATAATGCGAGGCTCTTGGGGGGCACTCCTCAGTTTCGCATGAATGTCCATGTCATAGTAAAATGACGTTAAACATAGAATAGCATGTGGGGTGACGTCATTATGTCGTGTCGCGTTAAAATAAAAAAAATCGCATAAGATAGCGGCTTTATATAAATCGGGTTGTAGGAGGCAACTTTTTAGAGCGGAAATGACTTCTGATTGCAAATTTCAGACCTTTTTCATGCTATGGAAAAAAACAGACCAAAGAAAAAAGTTTGCAAAAAAGCTGTTAAAAAGGCTATTTCAGTGTTATCTTAAAAAGGTGCTGTTAGGCCAATTTTTGGACAATCGCAATAATACGTATGTCAAGACGTCCGGAATAAATTCGCGAAATGGAAAAAGGGGCGTTTAAAAATTTTTTAACGGACAACTTTCCCTTAAGGGTCAAACCTTTTTTTGCTAAAACAGTCAAATGAAGGAATTTTTGTCTGTATTTCAACATATTTTCAAAGTTTGTTACCATTCGGTTTGTTTGCGAAGAGAACTACTTCGGTTAGAATGTAATTTGTCGATAAGGCAAACCCGCATTGCTACGAAACCCAGATTATGAACACCTCGGTAAAATATGTATATTGTAATACTCCGCGATGCACCGTATCTTGATATATATGTAAAATGGGGGTCCTGTGGTATTTTTGAGTTACCGAAAATACCACAGGAATTTTTTAATTTTTTTAAACACACCTATCTACAAATCAGCATGAAATGCTGATTTTGCTTGTTATTTGTTGATTTTGCCCAAATATTTCATGAAATGGTGATTTTACTCGATTTATTGAAACTTTTTTAAAATAGGGGTAGTGAAGATTGCAAGTTTAATTTTTTTTATATAGCTATTAAAATTATAAAATGTTTATTTAATACAAAACAAATTTGTTAATTTGTTATTAAAATTACATTTAAATTAACAATTTTCTGACCTTGAATACAAAGGTGGTGGATCGTACTCATACACATTACTAAAACAATTTATTACACACTTTTTAGACTTTTTTGTAAGGTTGCCATTGCTTCCTTTCTTCCCTGTTCTACTAGTTCGTTTTTTTGAACTTCACTTATTTCAGCCTTTTTTTGTTTGGTGTCTTCTTTTAAACTATAATATTTATCCAACTCATCTAAAATCATCTTAAACTCTTGATCAGATATTTGTGCATCACTCAACGCTTTTGATATTAACTGCTTTATACTATTTAACTTAGACTCTGCCAAAGTTTTTATTTCATGATGTTTTTGAGCTTTTGCATTAAGCTTGCGTCTGATAAAATTAATACAAACACCTGTAGCTCCACATACTATTGCTGCTATTTCCAAAGGTAACAAAACTGGAATAACAAATCCAATCCCAGCCATAATAACACTTGCTGATATCAAGGTAGTGTCAATTCCATCTGTAATATTAATACCACGTTTATATTTTTTATAAAGTGACTGACGTATATCTCGTTCTGTAATTAACTTTTTTTCAATTTCTGAAATATTTTGTAATCTATAATTTTGTCCGTTTTCCACTGAATTTTCCACTGGCAAATCAGGATATAAACTTGTTGCTGTCGGTTGCTTAGGCATTTTTTTTATTAATAAATAAAATATTAAAATAATTCAATTAATAATGATGCCACCGTATTTACAGCGGTAGCGTTAGCAACCTTGCATACAAAGTTAACAACAGAACCAGCACCAATCTCTAAAGGTTTATCAAAGTTATCATGATTGCGTGGAATGATGTGAAGCGTTATACCATAATTTGGTTGTTCAACACCATTGACAGAAACTATTACAGTTACGTCACCAACTAATCGGTCACTTGCTAAACCTATTCCCATAATCCGTCCACGGCGTGTCATTACATGCCCCACATTTGATTCTGCCCCACCATTACCAAATGAGAGTATTCTATTCAACACAAGTGGGCCCTTAGCCTCTGCAAATATTGTTATAATTCCATATTTAAGATTATCAACTCTATTTTTTAAATGATTAAACTGTTCAACAAAAGGCACAATTCGCCTATATAAATTTTGAACATCATTTATCAAAGCCTCTAAGTCTTCTGTTTTTTTAGGTCTTGTTGGTCCATATATACTCATTGTTTTTTTATAAAAATATATTTTTTAAATAATTTCTAAAACACAACTCATAGGCAAACCGTGATTATCTATTTTGTTGCCATACTCATCTCTGACTTCTATTTTCAATTCAGTAATTGCATCATTCATAAGACAGTGATATTCAGGATAAAAATGTGTATATACAATATCTCCAAACTGCTTATTTACCACAGGTATAACCCCTATAATAGTGCTTGGCGCACCATTAAAACTAGAAATTGTTATTGTCCATGGGACAAAAACGTATGGCTCCCCTACTCGCCCGAACAGACATAATTGACGACTCTAGGTCCAACTGTTCTTTATTGATCTGAGATCGTTTTGATATTCAATATCCCTGTGACTGTATCTACTATCTGTATCAGTAAGGCCACATAAAAAAATATGTGTGGTTCAAGGAACACGACCGACCCTATTTTTTTAAAGGGCCGGGGTCTAAAACTTCTTATGCAAAAATTGAAAAAAAAAAATGAAAAAAAATAAATAAAATAAAAAAAAAATAAAAAAAAATTAAACAGAAAATTAAAATTAAAAAATATTTAAAAAAAAAAAATTAAAAAAAAAAAAAAAAAAAAAAAATCTAAATTAAAAAAAAATAAAAATCAATAGGGGTCATCTACTGGTCATGACCAACCATCCTTCCAAGTTTGAGGACCCTAGGTCCAACCATTCTCTAGTTATTGATCGGACATAGTTTCACCGCAACCTTAACCTTTGACCTAGTGACCCCAAAATCAATAGGGTCATCTACTGGTCATGACCAACCATCCTTCCAAGTTTGAGGACCCTAGGTCCAACCATTCTCTAGTTATTGATTGGACATCGTTTCACCGCAACCTTGACCTTTGACCCCAAAATCAATAGGGTCATCTACTTGTCATGACCAACCATCGTTCCAAGTTTGAGGACCCTAGGTCCAACCGTTCTCTAGTTATTGATCGGACATCGTATTAATAGTCAAGGTCACTGCGACCTTGACCTTTGACCTAGTGACCCCTCTACTTGTCATGACTAACCGTCGTTCCAAGTTTGAGGACCCTAGGTCCAACCGTTCTTTAGATACTGATCGGACATCGTTTTGATAGTCAAGGTCACCGCGACCTTGACCTTTGACTTAGTGACCCCAAAATAGATAGGGGTCATCTACTTGTCATGACCAACCATCCTTCCAAGTTTGAGGACCGTAGGTCCAACCATTCTCTAGTTATTGATCGGACATCGTTTGTGACACAGACAGACCTACGGCCTTGACCTAGTGACCCCAAAATCAATAGGGGTCATCTACTTGGGGTCATCTACTTGTCATGACCAACCATCCTTTCAAGTTTGAGGACCGTAGGTCCAACCATTCCCTAGTTATTGATCGGACATCGGTTTGATAGTCAATGTCACCGCAACCTTGACCTTTGACCTAGTGACCCCAAAATCAATAGGGGTCATCTACTTGTCATGACCAACCATCCTTCCAAGTTTGAGGACCCTAGGTCCAACCATTCTCTAGTTATTGATCGGACATCGTTTTGATAGTCAATGTCACCGCAACATTGACCTTTAACCTAGTGACCCCAAAATCAATAGGGGTCATCTACTTGTCATGACCAACCATCCTTCCAAGTTTGAGGACCCTAGGTCCAACCATTCTCTAGTTATTGATCGGACATCGTTTGTGACACAGACAGACAGACCTTCAGACAGACAGACAGACAGAAAGCACAAAAACAATATGGCTCCCCTACCACACTTTGTGTGGGGGAGCCATAATAATTACTACTTGTATTGGACATCGTTTTGATAGTCAATGTCACCGCAACATTGACCTTTGACCTAGTGACCCCAAAATCAATAGGGGTCATCTACTTGTCTTGACCAACTATCCTTCCAAGTTTGAGGACCCTAGGTCCAACCATTCTCTAGTTATTGATCGGACATCGTTTTGATAGTCAATGTCACCGCAACATTGACCTTTGACCTAGTGACCCCAAATCAATAGGGGTCATCTACATGTCATGACCAACCATCCTTCCAAGTTCGAGGACCGTAGGTCCAACCATTCTCTAGTTATTGATCGGACATCGTTTGTGACACAGACAGACAGACCTTCAGACAGACAGACAGACAGAAAGCACAAAAACAATATGGCTCCCCTACCACACTTTGTGTGGGGGAGCCATAATAATTACTACTTGTATTAACTTGTTTCAGATGAACATATAGCTGTTTATAAGGAGCTAAATCAATTGGGTGAATTCCAGTACGAATACCTTTTGACCATTTTCTATCATCAAATCCCAGCATTTTTGAAAGACTGCTTGATAATCGTGTCTCTATTGGCGTATCTAAAATGGCTGTAGCACTTTGCGCATAAATGGCTAGGATAATATCTTTATTTAGCAATTTAAACTTTTCTACCAACTCTTGAAAGTTATAGAGTCCACCTGGTATATGATACGTTTTATCTGGGTTTCGTGTCTTTATAACTTCATGATTAATATTAAACCAACCAATAGTGTATGTAAAACTTTTTAATCCAACGCGCTTAGTTCCATCTCTATTATCGATATACTGTTGTAAATTAATAGAGTTGTCTATGTTTGAAATTGTATGAAACATTTTTTTTTTAATATATATATATAAAAACACAAATAAAAATGATTTCTAAAGAATTCAAATATAACCCGGATGCTCAATATTTAAATACTTTTAGCAAGAAAGTGCTAGATATAATAAATCAAAACATAGTTATTACATCAGACGGTAAAGACTTTAAAGCATCATTTCCAAATGTCTTTGAAAAATACAAACTCCTATACGTCAAATCAGATGCTATAGTCCAACGTTGGGGAACAGATTGGATGTTATTTTGGCAGAATCAGTTAAACTTTGCTATTTGGTGTGCGACAACTGGATGTGGCATTGATTTCAACAACCATCTAAAAGCTGATACTTTGGTTGGTTCGTTATTTCGATTTCTTGTCTACTACCAAGTTAGGAGAATATTATTTGAGATGAGTGTAGCAATGCCGCAAGACTCAAATTGGAATGCTTTTAATAACACATATAACCGAAACGCATACGAGAGAATATGCAAGGAGTTTAACGTTGACTTATATTCAGACTGGAGACAGAAACAAAGCTATAATAATGGTCTAGGAACAAATTACAATTACTGGACACATATTGGTTATCATCCTTTGGTAAATACTGTATGCGACAACAAAACGATGAGTTTTATAGTCTATGAGAGTGATAAAACATACCACATTGATAACATTGCACAAGGATCTGAGGCTGACAATAGTTGGTCTACTTTTATACTAGATGATTCATCTGGATTTACAAGAGCTGGAGTAGAAAGAATCAATGACAGCATAAGAACATACTGCTGGGCAATCCTTGGCTCACAATCACAAACAAGAACAAATATACTTGGAACTGGGACAGCATTTGATGCACAGAAACAATTTTTAGCAAATGTAGAGGACGCAATAAATAGCCCCATCGACTTGCCCAGTAAAATTTCAAGATATGAAAACACTCTAAAATATGCAAGAAGTAAAGTAAATTTTGTCTATGGAAGTGGATTGTATATGTCTCCGAGTGACATGGAATTAAGAATTGGAACAATACAAGACTACAATAATGAAATTGTATTAGCAACCAATGCACAAGCATTAGGATTGAACAATGATGTAAATGTAAAACCAGTGCCACCAAAACATATTCAACCTTTTCAAGGCACCACAACAAAGAAATGTTTACCGGAACATTCTGACTTTGATAAATCATCAATACATAAAACTGTGGAACATAACCCACCAGAAATACAAAAAATAGCGATTGAACACGAAGATAACAAAACAACTATAATTGTTGGTACTATAGTAATAGGTCTTGCTGCATTACTTATTTATGAGATTTACTAAACCACTCTTTGGCTGCCACATATAACAACCCGGAAACAAACACAAGCAGAGCCCATAGATTGTTACCAAGCAAATTAATAACATTACCTGTTGCAGATAAAAGCCATGATACTATTGCACCAATAACTCCTGGAAGTTCTGCAGCAGCTTTACCAGCTAGGTTGGCAAGAAGTTTACCAAGATTAAGTAGTTTTTTTTTTATCCAATCTTTTACACTTGATGGATCAGGCTTTGGAGTTGGAGTTGGAGTTGGAGCAGCACTTGATGTAGGAATAATGGTATCAACTAATACCCCAATAATCATACCAAAGGCAGTCAAAATACTAACAATAGTAATACCTTGCTCCCTAAACAAGGTTTTGATTCTCTCACCCAATGTTGTGTCTTTTCTTAACACCTTATTTATAGTTTCTTTTATCCTGTTTATTTGACTGCGTAATGCTTCTTTGTTTTCACTCGCCGCTTCAAGTCGATCACTTCTTTCATATTCTAAGTTTTTTATTCTGTCACGTAGGCGCTCTTGTTGAAACTCATCCTCCTGCCCGGGGGTGCTAACCTGTTCTAATTTTTGTTTTTCTTTTGCTATATTTTTATCAAGCTCAGTGAGCTTTGAGAGATTATTAGTAAGTTCTCCACGAAAGCTTTGCAATACCTTGTCTAAACCTTGTAACTCTCGCATTGTTAGACCTTCTGTTTGTGTTTGAACAGCAGTTTTAGAATGAGTTTCATCTATTGTAATACTCAAATCACTCTCAATTGTATTTACAGCATCTACTGTATTTTGTACATCTTCAGTTGTTGAAAAAGTTTGCATTGGTATATTTTCTCCTTCTTTTGTGATGGTATCTCTTGTTTTTACCAAGGATGCTAATTCTGCCCTACCCTGAGCCTTTCTTTCACGTGGGACTAAATAATCATAAATGTTTAAATTATTTTTTACGAAGTCAATGCCATATTTTTCAACTAAAGTGTCCAGCTTATAAAACTTGATTGGTTCGTTTGGATTATTTCCCTTATAATAGGTAAGTGGAACATCATCCATCCCAACTGTATATAACATTGTTCTACCGATTTCGTCCTCAGCCACTCTTAAATCATTTTTATAATCAATTCCGCTGATTTCAGCATTAACTTCAGTAAAAAATTGATCTACTAACCACTTTTTTGTGTAAGCTGTTCTTCTGTTTTATCTTCCCCTTGAAGCTGATTAATATAGTTATTTTCATTTACAATTTGTCTCTGGAATTCTGGGTCAGGTTGTATAAAATCGTCTTCAAATGCTTTATCCAAGTCTTCTTCAGTCATATCAAACGCAGGATTTTCAAATCCTCCTTCAGCCATTGTTTATTTTATTTAATTTTAAAAAATATATTTAAAAAATAAAAACAATGTCAGCTTACGGAAACAAACTCAGCCCTCATAGAAAACTAAGAGAGCCTCATGGTGCCAAAGGCATCCGCACAAGTGTAGTAATAACTAATAATCCATCAACAATAGACCAAAACCAGCAACTGCTTGTGAGATTTCCAAATCTAAGTACTAATGATGTGATAGTTCCAAGTACTGCTCGTCTTGCCTTTGAAATAGAACTTAAAAGCAGAACAGACGCCAACGCTACTCTATTTCAAAATCTGGGTAGAACAATTGTGAAAAAAATGACAATTAGAATAAGTGGCAATGAAGTCATGTCAATAGATGACAGTGATATATATCATTGTTATATAGATTTATGGAAAAGCCCTACTGAACGACAAAACATAGCTTACCAAGGTATTGGTAAACCAAACATGCTAAAACATAGAGTTAGCGCGGGAGATGCTTCCTCAGACACCGAAGATGAAGCTATAGCAGCAGCTTATGGAAATAGATTTTGTATTCCACTGGACTTTGAAATGTTAGAAAGTCATATGCCATTTTATCAAGCGGGGCTTGGTGATAGGTTAGAATATGAATTAACGTTTAACGATTATAACAAAGTTATCAAAAGCGCTGATGCTGATGCATCTTATGTAATAACAAATATCTGCTTGGAATTTGATACGGTTAGTGATGTTGAATTATCCAGACAAATAAGACAGCAAATCAATGGTAAGATGTCATTTATGTATGATCGTATCTTGCGACATAGAAAAATAATCGCAAACAAATCTGATACTCTTTGGAACATCAACATTAATGTACCAGCACGGAGCATGAAAGGTATTTTAATGCTGTTTGAAGACCCAGAAAGAACAGACACAGAAACCTATTACAACCCAAAGATTGAAAAGGTTGAAATGACAATAGAGGGAGTACCAAATCAGTTGTATAGTCAGGGCATGAAGGCATATCAACATTGGGATGAAATCAACAAATATTTTGCCTTAACATCAAAAAGAAACAAAGAGACAGAAATAGCAGCGAGGGACTTAAACTTTACCAGTGTTTCTCTTGAGACTTATTTGACAAAATCATATGCTTTGTGGCTTGACCTTAGAACATGTGAGGACAATGTATTACACGGCAGTGGAAGAAGAATAGAAAACGGTAGTGAAGGTATAACGATATTAATAAATAAAAAAGCAGATGCAGATCAAACTTTAAATATTTATATATATATAATACAAGATGCGCAAATCAATTTTGAAGATGGAAGATTCAAAGAAGCAGGATACTAGTTTGCAACAAAAATATCCTAAATATTCACACAGTGCCATTATTTGTGGTCAGACAGGCTGTGGTAAAACAGAGTTTGTTCTTGACATACTTGAACAAGAGTATGTTGGAGTTTTTAAACATATAATTATATTGTGTCCAACCATAGAGTGGAACGAGGCTTGTAAAAATAGATCCTGGATAGGAGATGTGAAAAACCCTAAAGATAAAAAAATAATAATTGTCAATCCCGTGAGCAACGGTAAAGAAATGTTACAGCCCACATTATACATTATTGACGATTGCTCAGCCACAAAAGAATTAACAAAGAAAAAAGATATGTTGTCAGAGTTGGCATTCTCTGGTCGTCACGCCAAACAATCAGTGTGGGTCATTTCACAGAGATATAATTCTGTATTGAAAGATTTGAGAGAGCAAGCAAAATGGTTGTGTATGTTTTACACCAAGGACAGAGATAGTTTTGAAAATTGTTTGAGAGAGAATGATGTTATTCCAACGCTGGAAGAGAGAACCAGAATAAGAAAAGCTTTAGCAAAGACTAAATATTCCAAGTTAATTTTGAGAACTGACCAACCAACTGGTTATTGGGTTGAATAATTTCTACCAGCAATTCTTTTTTTCTAACAGCATTGCTTTGTTGCTAATAGTAATACTAACAGCAAAGTAGCAATGTTAATAGCAATACTGACCATGAATATAGTATTGCTTATAGCATTGCTCATAGCAAATTAGCAATGTTAATAGCAATGCTTGCAGCAAATTAATAATGTTAATAGAACAAATAGTAATGTTAATAACAATGCTATTAACAATACTAACAATTACTAGTTGCATGAATATCGCTGCTAGTTGTTTTGTATTTTATATTTATTTCAAGATAAAAAATAAGATTAATAATATAAAAATGAATGCGGAAGAACTACTACAAAATATATCGGAACAGACGGAACCAGATGAATCAAAGCAACAAGAAACAAAAAAAGAAAGATTATCAGCCATAGTGGCTGGCGGCGGTAGCCGTCAATATTTGGGTAAGGACATACAACTCACAAACATAGATGGCATGCCACCGGATGAAATTAACAAACTTTACTGCAGATATGAAGCAAGGCTTGGGGCAAGCATGACTAAAACTTTAGGCAATTCTTTTATTAACTTGTATGTAATGGGAGTATCAAAATATTTTAATGTAACCAGTCCACCAAAGCTGATAGAAGATTTGGAGGAAGACCCATTTATTAATCATGCTTTTACAAGTGCTTGTTGCGAGTTGTATTATAGGTATGGAATGTGCTTAGCACCATTTACAGCAATACTGACAACTGTTAGACATATTGATTTTAATAAAAATAAAATTATAGATAATATAAATTGAGAACCAAGAGAGTGAAGTTATACCTGTTGTTACACAACCTGTTGAACAACAAAAAGTAAAAAATCCAAAAAGAATAGAAGCTGGAAAAAAGGAGCAGCGGCAAAAAAGGCAAAGCGTTTGCTTCAAGATATTACAAATCAAAATGCTGCAAAGCAAGATGCTGCAAATCAAATAACAAAAATAACAATAGGTGAAGAAGAACCAGAAAAAATCAAAATAAATGTATACAAAAATTATATTCCACCGTGTCTGGTTTTATTAGGTATTGCTGGGTTGGGTTTGTATATTTATAACAAGAAATCTGCTACACAACCTGTAGCTGTGCAACCTGTTCATGTTGCACCAAAAGACCCGTTTGATTTTTAATAATTTATTTAAAAAAAATAATCATATAAAAAAAAATGGCAGCAAGTATTGACGGAAAACAAATTGTAAATATGATGTATCATGCAGGAGTGGAAACACTTCTAACTGTTGGATATTCTGAGATTGGCAGAAAATTACTAAAAAGACCAGCACGTAAAGTGGATTTTAATATGACAGATTTTGGGATGCTGTCTGTGGATATAATGTTAGCAATGGCTACAAAGGATATGTTGATTAAGCAAGGTATTATTCCTGCGGATATTATGAAATAATTTTAAAAAATATATATATAAAAAAAATGGCAAGTGCAGTAGCAATGATGATAGGTGGCGCATTAACAAATGCATTGGCGTTTAGCGGTTCAAATTATTTCTTTTCAAAAATGGGAAGTCATTCAGATGAGGAAAGACAAAGGCATGACAAAGCCGTAGAAAAATTAAACGCAGCACAAGTGGAGTGGAATAAAAAAAGAACAGAGAGATTAGATTTTATTAATAAACAACTACAAAAAGAACATCATGCAGAGCAGACTTTTGATGATGTGGATCAGGCTATGAAACAGTATTATTATACAACTGGCAAACATTTACTTTTGGAACCGGAGCCCAAGTTGAGTGATTTTTATACACCATCTCCTGATCAACAGAATAGAGAAATTACGTTTATTGTGGTGGGCATGGCTGCAACTGGATTTGTGGCGTATAAATTGATTTCATAAAAAAAAATAGTTTAAAACTATAATTACTTTAGACTTTTTTGGATTTGAAATGACTAAGTTTACTTTGAAAAGACTAAGTCATATGCGTGATACCTATTTTTTTTGTTGTTCTTACATGGTTTCAATCCAAGTGGTCGAATATAATATGGTGGTTTAGCACTCTTCTCTAATTTATTTTTGAGATGATCAGGCGCCCATACTTCACCGTTGTCTGATAATGTCAATACCATGGATGGACCATATTCAGTTTCTACTATTTTCGTATCTGTAATAGTGTATATTTTATTTAGTTCCAAGTCTGTCCATTTCTTTGTGCTATTTTGATATTGCTCTTCAAGCAGTTCATCAAATTGTGCAGTTGTGATTTCCATTTTTTCTTTATAGTTATATAAAGTTTAATCTTTAGTAGAAAAAAATGGAAAAGATTTATTACAGCCCAAAAGGATTTTGGAGAGGTTACACAGCAGTTAAAAAATTAGCAAAAGAGGCTGGTGTCAGTGAAAAAAAGGCATTAGACTTTTTAAAGAAACAAGCTGTGTGGCAGATTTATTTACCTGCACCAAAGAAAATAATTAGACCCAGGTTTGATGTTTCTACTAAGAATGGAGTGCATCAAGCTGATTTGTTATTTTTACCGCATGATACTTTTGGGATTGGTCGTGGACGCAAGACATATAAATATGCATTGACTGTGGTTGATATTGCAAGTAGATACAAAGAAGCAGAGCCACTGACTTCCAAGGATAGTAAAGAAGTTGCTAAAGCATTTGAGAAAATATACAGTCGACATTTGAAATATCCAAAGTTATTACAAGTGGATCCAGGCAGAGAATTTATGGGTGCAGTATCACAGTTGATGGTAAAACACAAAGTAAATATCAGACGGGGCAGAACAGAAATACATAGAGACCAAGCTTTAGTGGAAAGATTTAACAGAACATTAGCTGAAAGATTGTTTGGTTATCAGTATGCTAAGGAAATTGATTCCCAAAAACGTAATAGAGAATGGGTAAAGAGATTACCAGAAGTTGTTAAAGCCATAAATGCGGAGACAAAAAACCTCCTCCTGTTGAAACAAAAATATTAAAAGATGATCCTATCTGTATGAATGCAAGCGTAAGATATTTATATCAACCCGGGGAACAAGAAGGTGGAAGACGCAGAGCAACTGATCCATTGTGGAGTGTAGATATTCACAAGATTAAAAGTTATATGGTGACGCAAGGTATAAGAGTTTATTATTTGAAAACACCAGCGCCACAGAGAGGATTTGTCAAAGAAGAATTACTTATTGTTCCTGCTGATACCCAAATTCATAAGTTTTTGTAGAAACCGTGTGCATCAGTTGTAATTCCATCTTCTCGGATGTATCTTTTTGAGTAAAATGGTGATAATGTAACTTTGTTTACTGTTATGCCATATATTTGATGTTTTATTGATCGCATCATATTCATTTCATGGTTATATTTTTTCTTGTTAAATAGTGCATCCTTGTAGTTTTCAAAATTTATTTGTTTCTTGACTACATAAGTTTTTACACCCTTTGCTTTTTTAATAATCTGCTCATCCGCTCTCAAAATCGAATATAGCTTGGGTCTTAATCCAACATACTCAGCTATAGCAACACCAGCACATTCGTCTTTCATTTTACCCAATACTTTTTTGTTTGTATCATCATGCATTGGGTGATCTTGAGGATAATCACTCAAGTCATACTCATCTTTCATTTCAGCCATGTCTTTATATGCATCTTCCGTTTTTATATCCACAAGCAAGCTGTCAGTATCTGTGTATAATAAAGTACAGTTATTTTTGTACCTTTTTTTCAAAGTATTATAATACCAATCATACATCATATGCTTTGATAAATCCAATACTGACATCCCAACATAAATTGGTTTGTTTAATGTTAATTTTGTTTTGTTTGTATGCACTGCTGATAATTCATCTGAAAATTTTATACGGCGGTTAAAGTTTGGTTTAGCTATTATTTTTCTTATTTTTTCATTTTCAGAACCATCAGTTCTGACTAGTTTTATATCAGTCCGCTTGCGGAGATTTTCCATTGTTTTTCCGAATACAGAGTTATTCATAAGTTTGTAAAAGTCTTTTTCAAAGTTTGATTTAGCTTTTTTTCTTAACTCTGTGTTTAGATTTATGTATGATTTCATCCATGTTTTTTCATTAAATTCTAATACTCTGTGTATTTTTTTTAGTTTCATACCTAAAGATAAGTACAGTTCCAAATTTTTGTAATGTATTACATACTTTTTTTTGTCCATAAGATTAGGAACTAGTTGTTCTGTCATAGTATTATTTTCCAGCAAATCTGTTTGATAACCAGACAGCCATTCTTTTTTTACTACTAGCTTCTCTGGCGCAAGTGGATATCCATTATGCAATTCATGAATTTCTTTCGAATATTCTAAATCGACTTCAAGTATTTGTCCTTTATCAGTACCAGGTTTAGAGAAATAACCACGCTTGTTTCTATTTTTCCAAACAAATCCAGAATGCGGAAGTGCTTGACTCATTGCCCAACCATATAAATTATTTGCATCAAAATACATTAAGAAATTATTTTGATCTTCAGGTTTGTAATTAGCAACAAGTGGATTATTCGCTTTGGCATATCTTTTTGACACCATGCTAATTCCACCTCGCATTCCCTTTTCTAAAAACAAATGCATATCAATGTCTGATAAAAGTTCTAATTCTATTTCTGAGTATTTAAGTAGTGCATCCCAATATAATCCCGGCGCTGTATAATAATGTAAAGGATCAAGTTTGTATTCATTCATACATGTTTTTCTAAAAGTTTGAAACACATCTGCTAGCAAAGTTACATCCGTTTTCAAATATAAATCATGATAATCACCAAGGGTTTTACAGTTGAATTCTTGCCATACTTTTTGAGCATATTCATAATCTTCAGTACTTATGTTTTCATCTGATAAACTACTGTAAAAATTTTCTATGGGTGGTAATTCTGTTTCTTTAAATCTTTCCATGTTATCCATATATTCGTATGGATAAACACCTTTTCGTAAAAGTAAATCTGTTTGTTCCCTAAACTGATTTTTGGTAATTTTAAAATCAGATTTGTTTGTTGCTTTAACCAATTGTTCCAGAGACGAATTCATAAATTGGAAACTGTCTAAAAATCTAAATTGACCAACACTAAATGAAATATACTTTTCAGCATTATTTGGGATGCAAGTAATATTACCTGTTATTTTAGCTATATTTTGCATTATAAGATGACTATCATATCCTTTAAGGTTATGAAACATAACAGGAATTGTTGTTTTGTTTGGTCTTATTTTTAATTTTAGGTTGCAGTTTTTATGTGCTGCACCTCTATATTCTCCTGTAAAATGACAATGATCTCTTACTTTACAGTTTTTATCATTGTCAATTATATTTTTACATATCCAGAAGTGTGTTGCTTTTTCATGATCTATTTCATTCTGCTGTGTCATGATTAAAGGTTTAGGATGAGCAAATATGTTATTGATGTTGCTCTTTTCACATTCCAAATAATTTAAAAACTTTTCAACAGTATCCTCACCTCTATAAATAACAGGTTTTTCTGCTTTACCATCATATCTAACAACTTGATACCCAAATCCACAAGCTTTGTGCACATTTGTGATTTCTGATTTTTTTCCAAAATTTAAAGATTGGGGTTTAAGTATGCTTTCAAAGTCAGCATATATTACATAAGGTACATGCATTTGTTTTTGATGATTTTTAAATTTGGTGATTGTACCTTTTTTTGGCATCTCGATCCGGCAAGAGTTTTTGTTAATACCTTCACAGTCTATTTTGTGTTTTTCAAGTAGTTCTTCATCGGAGCATCCATGAAGACAACGATCACAAAAGTAAGTTTTACAACGATGTTTGTTTTGATCATAAAGTAATTTGTTTAGGTCTTTAATCCAGCACCAATGATATTTTGTTTCTTTTTTAACTTTTTCGTGATTATCATCAGGGTTGTAATTATCATCTATAATCCCTTCTTCGTTGTTTGGATCATCTTCGTTTTCTGGTTCAACTTCAGTATCTTCAGAGATTAACATCAAATTAATTCTTTTTATGTCCTTCGGCTGCTCTGATATTTTATATGGAAAAACAGATGCCTTTTTAATTTTTTCTGATACTGTATACCCGTAAGCATTAATGGCAAGATTGTTTTGTTTTTCTACTTTTGAAATTTGTGAAATCGGAGTCGGACAATCAATATCTTTCATGTTTAACTTACCCATGTGTTTGTTGTAACTAGACATCTTGATTGGATTATTTTTATTAGGCCACAAAGCAGAAACCAATGACACTTCCAAGCATCTATCATCTTTATTGATAACATTTATAATTGCTTTCTTATCAGATACTACTTTATGTAAAGGAATATATGAAGAACCTTTTAGTGGCTCATACTTTGCAAAATTTAAATAAAGTGTAATACAGTAATCAACTTCTAATCCTGATGCTGTGTTTGTAAATCTTTCCAAATTTTCTTGTATGTCATCAGATGATTTATCATACAACTCATCCATTTTTTTTAGAAGATAAAATTGTATTTTGTTCACTATGTAATACTGCTGTGGTGTATTTTTTTGTAGCACCATCATCTTTAAATAATTCTACAGTGAGAACTAACTGAAATTTTATTCCATTCATTTTTGTCAGCTCTTTGGTTATTTGTTTCGTAATGATAGATTTTTTATCATGGAGTAGTTTCCGAGGATCTTTATATTTTTTGGCAGATATTTCGTATGCTTTGAAATAGCCACACATTGGCTTGTCAACCAGTTTTAATTCTGAAATACTTTCTTTAGATTTTCTATCATTAAACTCTTTCAGTTCATTTATAACATTTTCCTGTAATTTAGCATAATTCTGCTTTTGTTCATTTATAACATTTTCTTGTAATTTATCATATTTCTGCTTTTCTCGTTTACGTTGTTTTTTAGCACGTCGTCTTTTGAGTAAATTTTCTAATGTTTGAGATTTAACCTCTTTTGGAGTTTCCTTTGGAACTTCTTTCAATGCATTTATACCGTTAGATAGTGTTTGCTTATCTATTACACCTGTATCAAACAGGCGTATTAAATTTTCTATAATCTCTTCAATCTTCATTATTTCTTTTTGATATACTTATATTTATTTTTTTATTTAATATATAAAAAATATATCAAAAAGAAACAATGGAAATTAATGTTTGCACATTTCTTAAAATTGGATTACACAATCCGTGTAAAAATAAGACTACAAAAGATTCTAATTATTGCAGTTTGCATAAGTATAGATTAAAAACAAGTCATGTATTACCGTGCTCAATATGTAAAAAAGGCACAAAAGCAAAAAATAAAATTTGTGCTGATTGTGGTGGAGTTTCAGTCAGAATAATGACACGTTATTGGAAATTTAAAGATTATAATGCTGAGTGCTTAAAATTTAGACGTATTGATGTTTAACCATATAAAAAAAAAAAATATGTTGTAATTTTGATAACTTGTAAAAAAAATTAAACTTGCAATCTTCACTACCCCTATTTTAAAAAAGTTTTAATAAATCAAGTAAAATCACCATTTCATGAAATATTTGGGCAACATCAACAAATAACAAGCAAAATCAGCATTTCATGCTGATTTGTAGATAGGTGTGTTTAAAAAAATTAAAAAATTCCTGTGGTATTTTCGGTAACTCAAAAATACCACAGGACCCCCATTTTACATATATATTCTTGAGATATCTCGATATATGTCTAATTTATCTTGAGATACTCCATGTTGAGATATCACATTTTATCTTGAGATATCTCAATTTATATTGAGATATATTTGTATTGAGATATCTCAATTAATATCAAGATATCTCAATATATCTCAAGTTATCTTGAGATAACTGTCTTGAGATATCTTAAGTTGTTTTGAGATAATTATCTTGAGATATCTCAATGTGTCTTGAGTCATTGATATCACAAAATAAATAGAGATATATCTTACAATTTCTCAAGATGTGTCGCAACTTATCGTGAAATATCTAACTTGCGATATCTCAAGATCCCATGTGTCTTGCGGTTGGTATATGCAATTTTAGTAGGATTTTCTAAGTTTGAGGTGGGCTTTTTGCCATTTAAAAACTAACCATTGGTGTAATTCTTGGGTTTGCCATAACACTGTTTCAATATATGTACACTTTGCTAATGGCAATGTCCCATTTAAGTACTGGTTGCTATGGTATTTTGATGTCATAGTAAAATGACGTTAAACATAGAATAGCATGTGGGGTGACGTCATGTCACATGACGTCATTATGTCGTGTCGCGTTAAAATAAAAAAACATCGCATAAGATAGCGGCTTTATATAAATCGGGTTGTAGGAGGCAACTTTTTAGAGCGGAAATGACTTCTGATTGCAAATTTCAGACCTTTTTCATGCTATGGAAAAAAACAGACAAAAGAAAAAAGTTTGCAAAAAAGCTGTTAAAAAGGCTATTTCAGTGTTATCTTAAAAAGGTGCTGTTAGGCCAATTTTTGGACAATCGCAATAATACGTATGTCAAGACGTCCGGAATAAATTCGCGAAATGGAAAAAGGGGCGTTTAAATTTTTTTTAACGGACAACTTTCCCTTAAGCGGGCACTCCTCAGTTTCGCATGAATGTCCATGGTGTAAATCAGAAAGAAATCAACTAAGCATCTTTTAGGTCCATGGATGGTCTTTATAATAATTATGAAGCACATGTTTGATGTTTTTTTCAGTTTTGATTACTTCTAAGTTTATTTTGGTGTATTGGAATATGCATTCTTTGGGTTTTTTGGAGGCTATAAATAGAAAAATGTGAACCAATCAAAAACTTCCTAAAAGTAGTTAAAATGGCTGATTTTCACTGACGAGGAGATCTGCGTGGAATAACTTTTTAAAATGCCGGACTAGGTATGTAAAATTTAGCATTTCCTGATACGCAAGAGCATTATGAGTGCAGACATGACCCTGATATGTGTAGGATTTTTTTTATTTTTTATTTATTGACATTTGAAATATTGCTAAAATTGCATTTTTAGCATGTTTTAAGGGGTGGGGTAATCTTAAAGAAATGGGACTAAAGTTGTACAGAAAATGCTTTTTGATACTTTTATTTGCTATGGAAACATGGGTAATTTTATTGTCTTCTAAGAAATGTATGACACAATGATGATGTGATTTATTTTTGCTCAAGGATTCAGGCTAAGAGCTTGTCATGGGTTTGATGATTGAGAAATGTACATTAAACTGTGGAGTGCCCCCTTGAATGTTAGATTCTATTTATCACATAACTTATAACGTCCCATTAAGTCAAAAAAAGGTACATTAACGTGACGTCCATGACGATAATAACGTTATGTTATAATACCACTAGTGGATAATCGAAAATATTGACTGGTGTTATTACACTCCCACACCACATGTTATGTGATAAATATATGTACATTTCTAGTAATATCATATTACCACAATTAGCATTTTAAACAAGCCATTGTTATGGATATGAAAAAATAGTGTCAAGAAGAACTGACTGAACTGAAGCAGGCAAACGCTTGTTTAGACCTGTCATGCATTGTTTACAGTTTGAATATGTATTAAACACGTTCTCTGAATTTGTTTTCTGTTTGATAGAGTGGTCAATCAGAGAATGTTGTTCACAATTTCTCAAGACCTTGCAGAATAAAATATAAACAATGCCGCAGCCCAGATGCCGTAATCAACAATTCGGATAAATACATTTCCTAAATATGTTACTCGTGTAGCGTATGTGATGTACTACAATTTAAAATACATGTATTGTGTAATTAATAATATATTGGAACAATTGATCGCGATGATTGGTTGTTTTGTATCCGTGACATATTTATACAATGTAAGATGACAGTAACTTACTAAGTATGACTGAGCAACAGTCTACCTAACAAACTCAGGGGCGTAGCTACATGTACATAATAGTAAGCAGCTGCGTGAATCTACACACTGCACAAATAAAATAACAAGAGGTCAATGACCTTGAAGCTCTACTGATTGATTTTGATTTCAAAAAGTAGTCGCTACAGACTTGTTTTTTGAAAAATTATTTTTAGCCGTGGCGGCCATCTTGAATTTCCGGCCGACCTGAAATTTTGCTAGGATCAATTAGACATCAAGAGCAACATTCCTGTGAAGTTTCATGAAAATCCATCAAGCAGTTTTACAGAAATAGTCGCTACAAGTTTTCATTATATAACTTTATGTAAACAAAGATGGCTGCTGACATCCATGTTTAACGTCGAATCAAAATAATGTTTGACTCTGATAACCATCATGTCATGCTGATCATTTTACAAAAAGTCCCATATCAATATCACTTATAGTTTTCAAGATGTAGTCGCTACAAATTTGTATTTTAAATACCTATTTTTAGATCTGGCAGCCATCTTAAATTTCTGGGCGACCTGAAATTTTGCTAGGATCAATTAGACATCAAGAGCAACATTCCTGTGAAGTTTCATGAAAATCCGTCAAGTAGTTTCAGAGGAGTAGTCGCTACAAGTTTTCATCATATAACTCTATGTAAACAAAGATGGCCACTGGCAGCCATGTTTAACGTCGAATCAAAACGATTTTCGACAAGGACCAACATCATGTCATGCTGATCATTTTAGAAAAAGTCCCATATAAATATCACTTATAGTTTTCATGAAGAAGTCGCTACAAACTTGTTTTTTAAATACCTATTTTTAGATCTGGCGGCCATCTTGGATTTCACATCAACATGAATTTTTGCTAGGATCAACTAGACTTCATGGGCAACATTTCTGTAAAGTTTCATGAAAATCCATTTAGTAGTTTCAGAGGAGAAGTCGCTACAAAAAGATCCATGACTGCCAAAAAATATTCTACCGTATTGTCCGATTCTGTGAGTTCCAGAACAAATTCAATTGCTTGCCAATATTCGGAAATATTTTACGGCTGCAATTGTATTGCTTGTGCGGGTCTTTTGACACAAAACATACATAAAGCTTACAGAATAATAACTACTAAGATGCACGTAAATGTATTGTTTGGTGGGCTTGTTTCAGCCAAAGGATTAACGTGATCAATATAATTAATACATACATGTACATACATTATATACAATTAGAACTGGTATTCTTATTGGTTAGGCAAATAATAAATAATAAAAATACCTTATTTTTGAAAATCGGTGGAGAAACAAATATTTTGAAGCCAAAATACTTTTTGGTGGGGCTTTTCCCATGTAAATTCACGAAATTCCTTGTTGCTTGGACAGCAGGACATGTAGTTCAATAATATTTAACGTCGGGATTATAACCATAAATTTAACATTTTTTATGCTGTTTTTTTTTTAAAATTATTTTCACTTTATCCCGAGTCACAATACAAAATAAAAATTGATAAAAAATTAAATGTCTCCATGAAAGATTTAAATATTTTGTGACGTTTTATGTTATAGAACTTGGACGGCAGAAAATTAAGACACCTCAAATTACTTCTGTTAGCCTCAATATATCTAACACAATGAACCCATTTTGAATACAAATTCTAAAAATCAACCCAAAAAAAACACGTTCGATCTAAGTTTATCTCAATTTGTACTGCACAATAATTTGACGAATAACGCGGGTTTCGATTTCAAAAGGTGTTTTTATTTACCACTGGAAATGTTGTTTCGCTGATATACACCTTTTTTAGGTAAACCTACTAGTTAAACTTTATCTTAAAAATCCAAAACACATTTTGCTGAAACAAGCGCCCTGAACAAATGTTTTATACAAAAAAAAACGTTCGCGAAAACTGATAATATTTCGGCAATGCATGGTTCAAATTAGTTGCATGAATACTATCTAGTTACTGTGTCAAGTGTAGTTAGGAAAGAACACACAATACTTACTTCTATAAAAGTGATAAAGATGTATCCTTGTGGAAAAGCATGTGAAATAAAAGTCTGACTTGTTGACGGCTGCGACTGCGTTCTATTTTATCGTGGACGTTTTTTTGCACGCGCCGTTATGATCGCGTCACAATGTGACTTGATGACGTCAAACTCGTAATTGAGCGTAGCAGCCATGACGGCAGGGTGGGGTGGGGGCATTAGAATACCCCCTAAATAAGTGACCGTGAATAACACAAAAAGTAATAAAGTCATTGACGTATGACTGGGAACAAAGTGAGAGTGACGGGGTGGGGTGGGATGGGGGCAGTAGTGGAGGGGAGGGGAGGGAGGGGGTTGAAACTGAACATTTATCTTCAATAATTCGTTCGTAGATCTAGAACCTTTTCTTTCTTTTTTTACGCTTTATCATAAACATTTTAGGAAATAATAAGATTGTGGGTGGGTATAGGTGTTTGTGTATGTGGTTGGGTGGGGTAGGTCAACACTATTTGGGTGGCAATGGCAAAACATACTCTAGACTCTCTCTTAGTCTATAGATTATTGGGGATCGGGGTGTTTGGGTGGTAGGAGGGCAACCGCATGGTACACACAACTTTATTAAAGCAACTTCTTATTCAATAACGGGTCAGGACATCATTGGGTATTGGGATCAGGAATGCTGACATTTGATTACAAACAAGTGTCTATTTTGGTGGGTTTGTTGGTCTAGGTTGGTTTGTTGTTGTCAGGAAATTTGTAGACGTTGGCTTACTCGGTCAGGTTCACCCAAGGGGAGAGGGGCCTCCCCACTGTTCAAAATGTACCTACGCCATGTTCATAGAATATATTGAGATTAAGGGGTGCTTATTTAAAAAAATAAAAAATGGCTACTGTCAACGATCATTTTGGACCAAAATGTACTCCCCCAATATGATATCCTTGATACGACCCTGGGAGACATCCCCTCTCCCAAAAATATACGCCCCAAATCTGATATCCTTGATACCACCCTGGGAGACATCCCCTCTCCCCAAAATGTACACCCCAAATCTGATATCCTTGATACGACCCTTCAGACATCCCCTCTCCCACCCCAGTCGGATATCCTGAATACCACCCTGGGATACCTCCACTTCCCCACTCCCACACACAATTTGATCAATCCACTCCACCCTCTCCCACCCGCCACCAATTTTTTTTTCTTTGTTATTCTTCCATATGTTTAAATATACAATACAATCAACAGTTAATACTATGCAAAACAAATAGTTAAGACATAGTCTAATAATTAATAATTGTGCAACCTGTTATTAGGAGCGTAGCCTGTTTTCAACATACTCCAAATGGGAGATTTTTTTATGATATTTTTTTTTCCAAGTTACTTCCGGGGAGTATGCCACGCTACGCCCCTTGAACTTATATGTAGAAAACTAATGACACATCGCGATATTTAAAGAATCAAGACTACTGTGTGACACTTTAAACGACCATAATAATGTCATAATTTACAAATATTATTGCTTAACATTTCATATGATTCTCATATGAGAATCATATGATTATCATATGAACTAAATTGCATATGATATTCATATGATACTTGTTCCATATGATTGTCATATGATACCTTTCATATGATTTTCATATGAAATGTTTCATATGAGAATCATATGAAACAATTTTCATATGATTCTAATATGATTTTCATATGAATTTCATATGAATATCCTTTCATATGAGTTTCATATGTGGCAAGTTTGCCTATGTATATAACCAAAAACATGTCAAACACATCATTTAATGTTCTAGGTTTAATTTGACTATATTAAATCCACATTTGATGACACTAAAAGTACACCATAGACAATTAGAACACAGAATCAATTTGTAAACATCCGGTGGTCTACTGTCGCTGATGTAAACAGTCGAAGACATGCTATTTGTGGCATTTAACCATTCTTAATCAATAATGATAACATAAGTGATAGGTATATATGTTATATTGTTGTGTAATATATTTATATGATTGGGAAAAACACAGCGATCATCAACACATTTAGAACCTGAATGCAGACGACGTGAAGTGTCATGCATTTTCGCGAGGTGGTGTCTAAAATATTCAACGACGGTTTAAATTATCCTGATTGAATGAGGAAAAACAATTGTTGTCAATTGGAAAATATTTATATTTGATTATAATGACGTTTTTTCAATATTTTTGTTCATATTTATACTTTGTACAGGGGTCAGGTTCAAAAAAATAATAATACGGAAGCTTGTTACATTTAACCAAATTTGTTTTTCGATATTTTTAACAGTATTTTATCGCTTATTCAGTAAAAAATGAAATCGAAAGTAATTTTATTGCAGGCATTGTGGTAGAATTTATTTCGAAAGTTCGACCCCTTAGAGCATCAAGGTGTTATCTGCACTTTTGGTCGTTTTTGACCTTTTGTAATAAATCAATAGGAAATAGTCATATCTTGTTTCAAAAAAATAATTGGCATTATATTCCATCAATTAGCTTATGTAATAATAAATTCATCAAAGTCATATCTACATATGTTTAACAAACTCCATGCATAAAGGTGCTATTTGCATGGTTTGCATGCATCAAGGTTCTAAGTCGGTAACCCTGTCTTCACCACCCTTTCTGTTGTTTTTTGTCTCTTTCATTGTATTCAAGTCCTTGTTTGCAGTACAGTGCGGACCTACGATGCCATTGCGTTCGGACGCTGTGGTTTCTTTAGGACCCTATATATCATTCTTTCAGCCAAATAGCACATTGATGCATCTCATAAATATGCGAATTTCTGAAAAATACGTAAATGTAGTTTAGTTCATATAGCTCCCCTATTTGTAAGAATTCAGTTTACACATTAATTGGACTGGGGAAATGTGCTTTAACATATTAATACTAAACATACATTAAAAACTGATTAAATGTGGCATTTTACAAAGTATTATGATTAGGAAAAAGCTCATATTGAACTTGACTGACAATCATTACAATTCTAATAATTGGGTGCAAACATGACTGTAACTCTCTCTCTCTCAGTGGTTTATGCAAATGTGGGCTTATAGAAACTGAGTCGGAAATATATAGCAATGCAATGGTTAGTAACATTATATCATCATTATTACTAGATTACTAAAAAAATACATTTGTTTTTATAATACATAATATTCAAGGTAATATTTTAACATATCTTGTGTAATAGATTTAATGCATTTTTTATCTTTATATTGTTTTAAAAATAACAAATTTAAAATAGTTTACAGTCTATAGATATTATAGTGAATACTATTATTTAAGTTGGTTAAGATATTTTCGTAAAATATTGCATGCAGGTTTAAGATGATGAGATGCCAAACTGGTCCGATAGTATGCATAATGATATATTCAAAAACAGAACAATTTTGAATGAAGACAAAGAGAACTCGCTTCATGGAGGAGAAAATTGCAAGAGGAAAAACAACCAGCATGTAAGAAGGAAAGAAGGTTAAAGAGAAAATTGTTCACCCTAAATGTACATACAAGTCAGTACTAGAAAGAAAAAAACTTAGCAAGAAACAAGTCACTAAAAGTCAAAGGTCAAGCTGACATCAACTAGCATACCAAAAATACACTCTAACCATTTAAAACCTACTACGATGAAAAGCAAACAATTGTATGAATTAAAGCAACTCATCAGGAACTATAACATCAAGCGACTTGATAACTTGATAGCTTGCAATAGTTTCAAACGTGTCCTAGTCTTAGCTGATTACGGTGGTTCAGTGTCACTTGTCAGAAGATCTACCTACAGAAATGCTTTACCGATCCAAAGCTCAGCACTGGCTAGAAAACGCTGAACATTATCTATTGTTTTACAAGATCATGGGACTAGAGGACAGAATAGCATGGTTTGAACGAAAAGTTGAATCAATTACAAGGAAGTGGCAATGGAAATCAAGTTTGCTGACTGTATACCAATGGTAATCAGAGTATCTATATATTATTCCTGAAATTCCTTAAAAATAAATGATCTTTGAACACAGTATTGATAATGGTGATGAAATGGGATAAAATGTCATTGATTGGAAGTACTAACTATAACTAGTACTCTGTATTCATTCTCTGAACGAAATAGGTTTGTTTGCACTCTTCTCTAAAATATTTTGCATTGCATTTCACCATGTTTAGGCAATAAACATATAAATTTATGCCAAATACAATACTGAATTGAATTGTATACCATTAGAGGCAGCGAATGTATTGAAAAGAAATATATATATTCAAGTGAGATTCCTAATTATGTGTTTGACATTAAACCAGACTTAGCAGACTTTTGTCAAAACTTGCATATCAATTTAGCACATTATAAAAATAAAAGGTGAGGTACATTATTTTGGGGTAGTTCTAAAAGAGACAAACATAATTATGGCATAGAAAATAAAACATGAAGGTCGACAAAGCATCTCCAGAAAGTGTATTTGTAAATAAAACATTTGATGAAAAAGTTCCATGGAAATAAACGTTTCATCAAGTACCATGTCAAAGAATCAATAACCAAATGTACCAACTGAATTGGGACTTTGCCACAGAGAAAACATATCAAAAATTGAAAGATAAGAAGGCAGATATACTGTCTCTGTATGCAAAAGGGGGCATATATCTAAGAATTCCACTCATACGAAGGAATACCAACATCAAACGGATTGCCTTATAAATTAAAATTATTCTCGTCATTACATTTTCTTTTAAATGATCTTTCATTCAGTTACATATATGTGACTGTGTAAAATGCAATGCATGTAAATAAATAATAAATACTATATGACTTATTCCTTATGTACTGCATTAAAAAATAAAAAGTGCAGCCTACTATTAGTATTTTAATGGTTGACGACTGTTAAAGTACTAAAACAATTATATATATAATTGTTCTTCTACTTCATCCAAGCGTCTGAAACTTGGAAGGCAATCAGATGAAGAGAAAAATGCCGCATTCATTCGTGTCGCCAAATACATGGAGGAGAATGCCGAGGAAAAAAATTCAATTAAAGATCTTATGAAAAAGATGGGAGAGTATTTGAAGAAGACTTGATGGGAACCATACAGTTTTAATCACACGAAGCAAAGATTGGTGGACGCTTTGGAGATCGAATTATAATAACGGAGATAAATAGAAAACAAAACGTGGTGACTTTCAAAACAATTGCATATGCCATTATCATCAGATTTACAGTTTGCCTAAGAACGATGATCTAGACACAGAGAAAAGGCGATTAGTTAAAGCTGCTGCTAAGCCAATAAAGAATGATATTAAGTCTACCAATGAAAAACAAACATGCTACCCCTGTTGTGAAGATATGGCGTCCGTTGCGGAAGGAGTCGAGTTCCTTCCACCTTCTCTGAATGTTCTCCTTCATACAATGTGTGTGGGGAAAGACATTGGTGTTAAAGTAGCTTAAATCGGACAGACAATAATGCAATCAGTACGACCAAGAATAATTATCGCCCCACTGCAAATTGGACTTGGTGTGCAGATGCATAGGCAGTTGGTTCTAGATGTTTGATTGATTCACTCTACAAACATGGGTTTTCTGCTTCATATGCAGAGGTACAAAGGTATGAACGTAGTGCAGCAGCAAACCATGGAACTGAAATCCAAGGTTTTATACCGGTTAGATTTATTCAGCATGTTGAAGATAATGTAGACCATAACATCAGAACAATTGACTGATTTAATACACTTCATGGAATGGGCATTATTGCAGCAGTAACTCCAGGCACTCGATCTAGCAAGCCTACACCAATATTAACGGTGTCTTCAGATGACATCTTAAGCCTCGGTAGAATAAATGTAAGCTTTTACAAACCACAGGAGAACAGTATGGCTTCATTAAAGTATGGAAAACTTCAGATACTTCCAATTTTGGATGACACATGTAATGCTGACCTGCTATGGAAAACATGATGGTTACTGAATTACAAGACACCCTCATGGAATGGGTTCATGCAGATGGTTCAGTGTGGCACTCACCCTGGCAAGTCATCGGTAGTATTCATGCCGATGATCGATTTGAAGAGGAATATCGATTTCTCATAGAAGAAGTCCTTAATATTATTATGCTGTCTAAAGTGTATGATGTACCTCTCCCCTAGAGACTTACAATTCATTGTCAGAAGAGGAAACAAGCCAATTCCCTGAAAGTGCAGAACTTGAACCAAGTACAAGCACAAGTATAACAGACTCACGGGAAGGCACTTTTGGATATTCTGATAAAGTATTGAATCGGATACAATAACTTCAGAAGGTGAAATGCAAAATGACTTGACGGTGGCAGAAGAACTTCTGCGAAAATTGCTAAGCAATGAAATAGATATACACACAGTTTGTTCAGATAATATATTTGATAAAATTCGTGCATCGTTGGACAGATACAAGACATCATTGGATAATAGAAGGACTGCATTGTTATGGATGCACTACCTTGAAATGGTTGAACTGTTGAGATTGTTTATTAAGGCTGAACGTACAGGAAACTGGGCTCTCCATCTGCTTACGTTACCAGAAATGTTACCGTACTTTGCATCTTGTGGACACAATCTATATGCTAAGTCAGTATATCTGTACCTATATAGCATGTCACAACTTTAAAGAAAAGCATCACAACGTATTCAAGTCATTCCAAGAAGGATATCATGTTGTTACGAGAAGTGACATATACTGGGCTGGACTTTCTACGGATTTTGGTAATTGAGCAAATGCTAATGCGGAGTATGAAAACATCTGTCGGTCTCACAAGAGGTAGAGGCATGACTGAAGTTCAGAGATGTGCAGAAGTAAATCAGGCGATGCAAGAACTGACTGGTGTTCTGTACACATCAAGTGAACAGCACAAAGACAGCAGCAATACCAGAACATTAAGGGATTTCAACGATCTGACTAAACTAGCTCGGTTTCTTGAAACAAGAAATCCATTTAGTGAAGACACTTCTCTCGGTAGTATAGCTAGCGGTGTACTTGCAGATCAGACAGTTACTGTTTACAGTGCCAAACAAATTGAAAAAGACATTGTGAAAACCATGGAAGGGATTATTGTAAATGAGTATTCTTTTAAAAAGAAAAAAAAGATAATAACTCTAAATTCTAAAGTTGCTGTAAAAATAAATGATGAAATAGTACACGTTGATCCGCAGTTATTGTTTCAAAGATTAGTTTCTGCTGCTAGAGGTATGATTCCGAATGAAGAGCTATCTTCCTTGTTCACATATTAATTGTGCACTTACCCTCCTGCGCTATTTGATAAAGATGGTTTGCTTAGAGCAGCAAACAAGCCCGAGTTAGCTGAAGAACTTTGGAGTTGTATTGATATTCAATCCACAACTATCCGTGCAGAATTTGTACGAGCAGGGGAGGAGGCCTTAGTTTTTTTATACAACGGAACACCAGTGGATACACTTGATTCACTAAGCGTCAATAAGTTCTTCCAGAAAGTAGCTTCAAGCGTTCAAAACCACTTAGAATTCAAATGTTGCAATTTATGACGGGTTCAGCTACTATTTTTTATATCTTGATTGGACTATAAAGTGATTATTTAGATGTTGCTAAATTTTATACTTATGGGATAGATCAATAACACAAAGGTCATTAACAACAACGATACTGTGTTTTATTGCTCTTCATGAATAAACATATTACTCTAGTTTTCGGTATTTACACTGTTCCTTGTTATTTGGATGACAGTAGGGTAAGTGTGATGCTTGGTGCTTTAAACACCCAGTGGCATTTTTTCCACTGCCAGTTCCAAGGCGGTAACCCTATTGTCAACCTGTTTGTGGTGTCATACTGTCAGTTCCAAGGCTGTTACCCTATTGTCAACTTGTTCGTGGTGTCGTATACTTTGCCTCTATTTTAACTTGTACTTCTTGCTTGCTTTGTATGCTTGTTTTTGGTCAACAGTGTTCTGAGAACGACACATTACCTGTTCGACTTCTGACAATTCATTGAGTACTTACTTTCTGGCTTCTAGGCTTTTGTTTTTTATACTATATATACATGATAATTTATGTGTTTTACTTATATTGCCAATTAACGCCGCCTTGTTTGTTAGAGATTATAACCTGGCGGGGATATCTTTATTTACACTGTCCCGTTTATTGGGATGACAATAGGGCAAGAGTGAGGTTTGGTGCACCCTAGCACCTGGTTTAACCCCCAGCGGCCTATTTTGAAACTGACCGTTCCAAGACGGTAGCCCTATTGTCAACCTGTGTGTGTTTGTGATGTCTTATCTTGGCTTTTATTCATCTTTATATATAGTTGTTCTTTGTTTCTTTGTGTGTTTGTGGTTGACTGTCGTCCTTGAATGCTGCTTTCCTGTTCAACTTTTAGATGTACTTTTATACCTTCTTTGTTTGCTAAATCTACATTTTATAATTTACTTTATTAATGAAAGTTATGTCTTATTATGTTTTTTAGTTATTTTACTTGAGTAATCTTATACGGTTGGACACTAACAAGAACTGTGCCATCATTGTTATCTATTTATTGTTGGTTTGGTGTCGATGTATCCGAACAGTCGTGCTGCCGATAGCTTCGCCTTTGTGAAGTATTGTCCCATCGCACTGTTCCGGCCAATGTGCATTCCAGCCAAAATGATGGTAGACAATACTCTGGAACCAACGAAAAAAGTGACAGAAATAGTTATAATGTAATCTCCATGTTTGAGGAGCCTATTCACGAAATGTAATAGGTTATTATATCTATTGGCAACGGATATTGTTTGGTTATCAAGATACAAGAGAATTTGTTTGAAGTAAATAGAACCGGTTTTTCAGGACTCATCCTCGACTCAAATCCAGGGCCTCTAGCGCATCGTGCTATTGCTCTCACAACTATCGAGGATACGCGATTTTCAACTAATTTTTCACTATATTCCTGTACCCGGTAACAAATACACCTATCAGACTGAAATAAGTTCCTGATGTTTTAATTATACAAGAGAACCAATGCTTGTGTTTCTCGTAATGATTCCGAACGAGCCCCATAATATAACTGGCCGTGAAAAAATCGTGGCTCCATCGGTAATCGAACCCATGGTTATATTAGTGTTTCTCGGGATGATCCCGTGCGCATCCAAAAATAGAACAGATTATGAAAACTTCGTACCTCAATCGGGATTTGGAACCAGGGTCTCTAGAATACAGAGCTAGCGTTTTACCAACTCAGCTATCGAGGACACACTATTGATCATCGACTGTTCATCATAAACCTGAACCCGGTAACATATACCACTACCAGATTTACATTCGACCAGGAATATCTAATAAAATCTAACTATACATAAGAACCACTGCTGATGTTTCTCAGGATGATCTTGCATTGTAACAGGTATTAATAAATGTGCAGCCGGACGGGGGATTCAAAACCGGGACTCTCGGATTACAGTTCTGTTGCTAACCCGACTGCGCTAACTGGCCGCACATGCTACATTAATAAACCAGTATGTGCAATGGTCATCTAAATACTAAGTATCTTTCATGTAGCATGCAGTAGTATGAACACTTATTTGTTGTTGTATTTAAAGCATAGGTTTTCAGAATATTATAAGAACATATCATGCATCAATAGAGCTACCTTATTACGAGATTGAAATCCAAACATTCGTCCTGTATAACAAATGCAACATAAGTAAATGCGGCTGCGTACGTGAAGTATACCATAGAGTTTGATATACCAAGAAGCAAGGCCAGAAGAAAAAAGACGCTCTTTGTGGCACTTAAAAACAGTGTAATAATAGAGAGGAAGTGTTTCTATTATCTCTTATCTCAAACGAGTTACAAGTACAGCGTAATATGTTTAAATTTGTAAAAAAAAATATGTTGAATTTCATTCATTAAATGTAAAAAATCAAATATTGTTTTCTAAATATGTCGTACATTTGACGTACCATATTATAACAGAGTATGAGATTGGACCTTAGGTAAGTCACGTTCTTCTAAAAAAAAATCTATATTGACGGGTCTGAAAACATGTGAGATAACATGAGTGTTTCAGCTATATTGGCAAGTAATGTGACAATACAATATAATAATGTAAATAATGTTTCCTGTTAAATGTATGCTTAGTTATCATATCTGATCAATCTCTAACCTCCAAAGATTCTGTGAATTACGACATTGTATTCGAGATATTTCAGTAAACATTTAAAAACAGTTTCGTTTGTGCACGGACCTAATAACAAACACACTGGAAACTTCCTATCTGAACCAATGAAGAAGACAAAATATCAAGTGACATCTTAACTTTTCTCGCTAACTCCTATCTCAAAAACGCATTGATTTTGATGAGAATACAATCAAAAGGTTCATAAGGAGAAGCAAAATGGGATTATACTAATTTATTTTTTATAAGAAATTGTATAAAAAACTGTTTGAAGTTAACAATATCGTCATTTTTGCCTTTTCCGTTCGAATACATTTCTTTTCGATCTTTCAACCCTTCATGTTGTCGGTGTGTTAGGTTTCATTGGGATGTTGTTACTGACGGGTGGGATCAAGTCCAATCCGGGCCCAATTCAGGTATTGTGATGTTTGTTTACATTGATTTGATCCTTTGAATTACCCATGAAATAACTGTATACTGTATATAGCATGTTTGTTTCGTCATGAATATAAGATAACTACCAGTAATGTTGTAAAACATATAATTATATCTCTGTTTTGACATATACACAGCAAAATATGAAAACTCAATTCTCCCGAAAATTTCAGGAACGATATACCTCTCAGATGTACGCCAAATGCCACCAAAGTCGTATCCTTGAAAAGAAAAGTGAGTGTGCCTCGGTAAAAAATTCTTTCTGGTTACGCCACTGTTAACCTTGTAAATGTTGTTGGTTGTAATGCGTGCATTTAGCTGAGTGTGTTCTGTGAAAGCTGCATTTCCTGTTCGACTTTTACACCAACTTTTAGTACAGAAATATACTAATACTCTGCAATTATAATCTGTTCAAATTAAGGATGGTGGTGTGTACTGCCCAAACAGTGTACCATCTATACTGCTGAACGATTTACTCGACATAGGTTTTTAATAAATAGAGCATTAGGAACTGGACGTACTATTCACATGTTAACATTCTCAACAGTGATGTATTTTTACTTAATATGTTTATTGTATAAAAAAAAGTACAAACTTAGACCAAATATGATACGTACGCACTGGTGTCTGCCCTCCATTATTGCGTGTAAAATTGTCAAGTGTGCCTATTTGGTAATAAGAGTAGGACATTTTCAAATCATTATTTATCGTGTTATTCGTTTTCCTATTGTTTGGGGCGCTTGTTTCAGCCAAAGTTTTTTTTACTTTGAAGACAAAATTAATCTAGTACCTAAATAAGCCTTACTTTTCAAAATCCGCCCTCTATTGTTCCTGGGTCAAGTTTCCACAAACATTGGCCATGCGATCTATTGTATTTTAGAGTTGTTTGTGGGACAACACGTGCTTTTGGTACAGGTGTAAATATCGATTGAACGTTTAATTGGCTCAAAAATCTAGTGGATATAAGCTTGATTGACATATAGGAACTATGTTTTGCGTTCGCAAGAAAAGGCTGATGGGCGTCTACAAACGATGCACTACATAAAAGCTCGCCTAGAACGTAAATCTACATAACTTATTGATAGTGATGCAATTTAGTCAATCATAGTTATAGTAGCTATATAATTAAAGAAACTAACACAAATGACGCAAAATTACACTACATAACCGTGTAACAAAACTCTGTGCCTACAATCATTTCACAGGTGTCTTTGCAGCTCCCATACCTGGTGTGTATATGCTTTCCTTTTTTACTGAAGATTGGCGTGCGCACCGACGACTGTGGGTTAAATTGGTCGTTGATGGGCAAATGATTTCTAGTGCAGTTACCTCAGTCAATTCCCAAGGATACAACAGTCAGGCTGGAAATGTTGTCATAATTCGTCTCACTGCTGGCCAAAGTGTGTGGGTAGCCATAGATCCGCATGATGCAGGAGATTCACTACAATGGGGACCCGATCTACGTGCGACGACATTCTCGGGCGTATTTCTCTATTCTTGAAACTTAATTTTAAACCTGACGTATATTTATTTTGAAAATAAATATAAAATAAAACAATAATGTCATGTTATTTATTTTATAAATGAACTGAACATTGCCCGTGATATGAAATAATTTGATCAATACTTGCTGATATCAGTAAAAAGATAAGATTGCGCAAATAGGACACACTAGTCCTCTACTAGCATATCGCTAGCATGCTGTTTTGATCATTTCACATGCTGATGCGTGACGCCGTAGTGGTAGACCTTCCGCCTTGGGTTCAAGTCCCGGTCAAGTCATACTAAGGAGTTCATACATTCAAATGGTATTATTAGCTCTCTTGCTTGACATAATAATAACGGGTATAATGTAACTTGTAGGAGTTTTATGTGATGTGTCTACGGCGTGATATTCCAGCGTGGTATTTTCCAGCGTGGTATTCCAGCGTCGTATGCCAGCGTGGTATTGCAGCGTGGTATGCCAGCGTGGTATTCCAGCGTGGTATTCCAACGTGGTATGCCAGCGTGGTATTCCAGCGTGGTATTCCAGAGTGGTATTCCAGAATGGTATTCCAAGCGTGGTATTCCAGCGTGGTATTCCAGCGTGGTATGCCAGCGTGGTATTCCAGCATCGTATTCCAGCGTGATATGCCAGCGTGGTATTCCAGTGTGGTATGCCAGTGTGGTATACCAATGTGGTATTCCAGCGTGCTATTCTAGCGTGGTATGACAGCGTGGTATTGCAGAGTGGGTATTCTAGTGTGGTATGCCAGCGTGGTATTCCAGTGTGGATAAGTATTGAGCTAACGATGTTTTAAGTTTACTTAATAGCGCATTCATGGACGAGGGGTTAACGACGATGCGTTGTAAACCTTCTGGCCTCTCACCGCTGCGGGTTCGAATCCCACTGGGAGATCGACTTGCAAATGGTGAAGTGTCGATTCTTACAGATGGCGGGAGGTGTACAGTACTGGTTCTACCCAGAACAAATGGGTGGTCTGCCACCACCACAAAAAAATCGACTGTCATATATAACCTTACATGTGTTGAAAATGACGTAAAATGATATGTAAAACACAATACAAACAAACAATATAAAATATTGGTTAAAAACATAAAATGCAAGCAAGGTTTTCTCTGTCTGCAACTGATGTGGTTGTTCAGTACAATTTTGAATACATCATGAGGTGTTTCTAATTATGTTTATATTATATATATATTACAATAACATATACGTGTATCGTTACCTAATTTCTCTGGATGTGGACTTCATTGTTAGAGAATTTCTTTTGATGGGGGTGTTTTTTATTTACACTGTCAATTTAAGCGCTGTAGACAGGATAATAGCAAAGTTGCGTACACATAAAATCGATTTAAGCTAACTTCTCAACTTTTCGGTACCAACTCAGCTGGCAAATTTTAAATGCTACCAGCTTTTAGATAAATCTTAGTAAAAAAGGAATAGCCAGGATAGTTTTTCTGAAACGGTAGCTTAACACATTATTTTTTAGCAAAAAACATGCAAATTTGAACAAAAATCGCTGAAAACTGGAATATTTTTTAAATATTATTATTTTGGGCCAAAATTAACAAATTTAAACCAAAATCACTAAAAACGGGTTTACTTTTAAAAATATACTTCTTATTACACTATAAGGTCCTTGAAGTTATCTGTTATATACATGTTCATGAAAACAAATATTAGGAATGAATAAAATATATAAATCTTGAAAGTTTAGGGGGAAATCAACACAAAATGAATTAAAGTCGCTGATTTTAGGAATAGTTATCAAATTTTAAATTATGATTAAAATATTGCAAAACAGAAGTCGTTATAGTATTTATATAAATGTAAAGGTGTCATGAGCTACAGAAGAGACATTCCTAAAGGATCAGAGTTTTGAAAATGCCATTTCTTTTGGCCCAGAATATCGAAATTTAAACCAAAATCGCCCAAAACTGGACTATTTAGAATACAATTGTATTGCAATTAAATGGGAGTTGAATGTTCTTTAAACATTTTATGATTTTTTTTGAATAAACAAAGTTTATAGATCTTGACATTTTTGGAGAAAATCTACAAAAAATAAAGAATAAAATAAAAGACAAAAATTTGAATATTTTAAAAAGAAAAATAATCTTTGAAATGAAAGGAAGCTGAAGGTCTTTAATCTTCTCTTATTATGTTCGTGTATAAGGGAGAAATGGGCGCACACATAAAAGAAATAGCTTAAAAAAGGAATTTCATGAATATCATGTATTTGTAATGAATAAACTGAAGACATTTTTAAACGATTTTGATAATCAAACTCAAACTCACAAATTGCATACGTTAACGCCATTGTAGTATTTCTTTTATTAAACTATTGCAAAAAAATATACATGACAATTAATAGAACCGAGAGAAGTGATATTTCGGTTTTGGGTTGAGAAAAATGCAATTATTCAGAGTAAACGTAGTTTTAAAGAAAACTCAGCCTGGAAAATAATATACGTCTCAAAGCTACTGTAAGAAAAAGTCATGACATTAACATCTTTAACAGAATACTACGTTTTCATCTGCCGAATGTTGACGGATGTTAACATTTTGAATCTGGTATACATTCTACAACTAACTCACATGCATTCACACCATGTAACAATACAGGAATGTCTATGTTTTCTGCAAGTACAGTGTAAAGTAAGTTTCGCAAGATACTTTGATAACGAGCACAACTAGACCCTGAAATATCTGGAAATTTTAAATGTCCAGCAATCGTGCAAATATTCAGACAGTCTTTAAGTTTGCTATCAAACCTTGCATTCTCAGTACTTTCAGTACTTTGATTTTATTACTATAGACTGTGTGCCCATTTAGACAACCTGCTGTTTAAAATAATATTTAACTACAGTCTTTTAAAACATGTCTTTCAGGATGCTCTGTCCTATTGCCTTAGCGATACCTAAATTATAATTTACTTTTCTTTCAGCAGTCATATACTCCAACTACTTTGTAAATCAGTTGTTTTCGTTTAAGAACGATTTCCTATTTCCAAGAACTGAAGCAAAGACTGCTGTGCTAGTCTTTCAAACCTCTTTGTAACATTGCCTTTGTATCTACCCTGTGTTAACTTGCATCACGTGTAACACTCGTTAGCTGCTTTAAGGACTAATGATCTGCCATATTTATATAAAAACAACCTCCAAAATTGATGGGGTAGGGTCAAGTGAAGTTTTCAACCAAATGCATACTTTAGGCATGAGCAATGTCAACCATAAAGTACATGACAGCATTGCCTAATGTCATGATATATTTCTAGACCGTAAATCGGGTGTTTGAGACAATTATCAATGGAATAGTGGTGTTAACATTCTTGTTGCATTATAATTTATAATTCACATTCAGATGTTTGTCATAAGCTGCTACTATACTGAAAGGAAAAAGAAACGCAGGGTGCGTATTTCCGCTATATATTGTATGTTTAATATGCTACTGCTAATCGAATGGTACAGGGCGACATTAGGCCTGTCCTTTTAGAAAGAAGGTTTAAACAGCACTGAACACAACAATGGTTACCCCTTTAAAGTTTCATTATCGTCAGAATGCATTTGGCTCAAGCAGGTGAGCAAACTTCGGCTGTAAATGTTGCAATCACTTAACAATAAATACAGTACTGAACTGGCTCAATTTTTCAAAGAGGAACTTCAGCATTTATGAATTTCTTGTTACAACGTGTACTGTGATTAAAACGTTTACAACATCACAGTTGTGTCCTTTCTCTAACTAACTGCACTATGTTTTTTACAAAACATCTTGGGATTTCCTTCTAATATATATGGAATTAAGTGTGCAGTATATGCAATATATAGCGGAAATACGCACCCTGCGTTTCTTTTTCCTTTCAGTATATATGACTGTATTCTGTATAAGGAGTAATTAATTGTTGAAGGGCTGCCAAAGATAACTCCTGAATAAAGCAGTATGCTAAGCAAGGCATGCAATATGGAATACGTGACCTACTGTTTATTAGGGCTTTCCACTTTTCAGTGGAAAGACCTTTTGTGTTCGTTCTGTTTATTAGGGCTTTCCACTTTTCAGTGGAAAGACCTTTTGTTTTCGTTCTGTTTCTTCTTATTATTATTATTCTTTTCTTCTTCTTCTTCTGTCAGCCACTTTTCATAGTAATAATGGTCGTAGGGCCTTAAAATTTTACACAATGGTAGAGCTCAGTCTGGAATAGTGTCCCGAAGCTTTTGGGGTCATGACGTCATCCAAGATGGCCGCCAGTGACGTCATCAGACAAATCTTTTTCGCGCTAGATCTCAAACATTTATAGTCGGATTTGAATGAAACTTTCACAGATTGTAGGGTTCAGGTTCTAGTTGTGCTTGAATGTAAAAACGTGTCTCTATGTAATAACGTCTTGACGTCAGTGACGTCAGAATGTTACGAAAAGTCCTTTTTTTTTCAATGATTGCATTTTTCATGTTTTTTTAGTGTAACATCCATCAGTGTCATTGTTTCAATCGACTCTGACAGTTTTAACGTCATGACATCATTCAAAATGGCCGCCAATGACGTCCTTTAAGAAATCTTGTAATCGCTATATCTCCTTTATTTATGATCGGATTTTGATGCAACTATCACAGCCTGTAGGGAAACAGGATGTGTTGTGCCAGAATGTCGAAAATTATCATGACGTCACCCAAGATGGCCGCCAGTGACGTCATGATACAAATCTTGTTAGCGCAAGATCTCCAACATTTGTAGTCGGATTTGAATGAAACTTTCACAGATTGTAGGGTTCAGGTTCTAGTTGTGCTTGAATGTAAAAACGTGTCTCTATGTAATAACGTCTTGACGTCAGTGACGTCAGAATGTTACGAAAAGTCCTTTTTTTTTCAATGATTGCATTTTTCATGTTTTTTTAGTGTAACATCCATCAGTGTCATTGTTTCAATCGACTCTGACAGTTTTAACGTCATGACATCATTCAAAATGGCCGCCAATGACGTCCTTTAAGAAATCTTGTAATCGCTATATCTCCTTTATTTATGATCGGATTTTGATGCAACTATCACAGCCTGTAGGGAAACAGGATGTGTTGTGCCAGAATGTCGAAAATTATCATGACGTCACCCAAGATGGCTGCCAGTGACGTCATGATACAAATCTTGTTAGCGCAAGATCTCCAACATTTGTAGTCGGATTTGAATGAAACTTTCACAGATTGTAGAGTTCAGGATCTAATTGTGCAAGAATGTAAAAACGTTTCTCTATATAATAACGTCCTGACGTCAGTGACGCCATAATATTATGAAAAAAACGTTTTTTTTTACTGATTGCATATATTGAGGTATTTTAATGCAAAATTTATCAATATCATTGTTTGAATAGACGCTGACAGTTTTAACGTCATGACTTATCCAAAATGGCCGCCAATGACGTCATTTAAGAAATCTTGTAATCGCTATATCTCCTGCATTTATTATCGGATTTTGATGCAACTTTCACAACCTGCAGGGAATTAGGTTGAGTTGTGGAAGAATGTCAAAAATGGTCATGACGTTATCAAAGATGGACGCCAGTGACGTCAAGATAAAACTCTTGTAAGTGCTAGATCTCAACCATTTATAGTTTGATTTGAATTAAACTTTCACAGCTTGTAGAGTCTAGGGTCTAGTTATGCAAAAAGATCAAAACGTGTCTCTATGTTATAACGTCAGGACGTCAGTGACGTTACAATGTTATTAAAAATCCGTTTTCTTTACTATTTGCATTTTTTAAGTTGTTTTACTGCAAAATCAACATAACATTAGTAGTTTTAATGTTATGACGTCATCCAAAATGGCCGCCAATGACGTCATTATAGAAATATTATAATCGCTATATCTCCTTCATTTATGATCGGATCTTGATAAAACTTTCACAGGAACTCTACATTCAACGTCTGGTTGTGCAATAATGTCGAAATTTGTTATGTCGTCATCAAAGATGGCTACCGGTGACGTTATAAAGGAAATCTTGTTAAGACTATATCTTCTCTATTTATGATCGGATTTGTTCTTCTTATTATTATTCTTTTCTTCTTCTTCTTCTTCTTCTGTCAGCCACTTTTGATAGTAATACTGGTCGTAGGGCCTTACAATTTTACACAATGGTAGAGCTCAGTCTGCAATAGTGTCCCGAAACTTTTGGGGTCATGACGTCATCCAAGATGGCCGCCAGTGACGTCATCAGGCAAATTTTGTTATCGCTAGATCTCAAACATTTATAGTCAGATTTGAATGAAACTTTCACAGATTGTAGGGTTCAGGGTCTAGTTGTGCAAGAATGTAAAAACGTGTCTCTATGTAATAACGTCTTGACGTCAGTGACGTCAAAATGTTATGAAAAGTCCTTTTTTTCAGTGATTATATTTTTTGTTTTTTTACTGTAAAATCCATCAGTGTCATTGGTTCAGTCGACGCTGACAGTTTTAACGTAATGACGTCATTCAAAATGGCCGCCAATGACGTCATTTAAGAAATCTTGTAATCGCTATATCTCCTTCATTTAGGATCGGATTTTGATGCAACTTTCACAGCCTGTAGGCAATAAGGTTGTGAGCGCTAGATCTCAAATATTTATAGTCGGATTTGAATGAAACTTTCAGAGATTGTAGAGTTTAGGGTCTAGTTGTGCAAGAATGTAAAACGTGTCTCTACGTAATAACGTCTTAACGTCAGTGACGTCATAATGGTATGAAAATCCGTTTTTTTCACCGATTACATTTTTGAAGTTGTTTTACTGAATAATCCATCAATGTCATTGTCTCAGTCGACGCTGGCATTTTTAACGTCATGACGTCATTTAAGAAATCTTGTTTGTCTATATCTTCTCTATTTATTATCGGATTTGAATAAAACTTTCACAGATTGTAGAGTTCAGGTCCGGTTGTGTAAGAACGTCATACGGTATCCCGACGTCATGACGTCATGACGTCAAAATATTCAGATTTTTTTTTTTCACTGATTGCATGTTCGAAGTTATTTTCGTGATACATCAATCAGTGTCATCTTCGACAACTCTTGACAGTTGTGACGGCATGACGTCATTAAGACAGGAAAGCCCGTTTGATCAGGTTCTGATCAAAATATAGTTATTACTCCTCTTCTTCTCACCGCCATAGTAAGACTAGTAGGACTGGTCGCACGGCCCCTAAATTTTAAACGGTGATAGAGCTCAGGCTGGAATAGTGTCCCGAAACTTTTGGGGTCATGACGTCATCCAAAATGGCCACCACTGGCGTTTGTAGGCAAATCTTGTTATCACTGTATCTCATACATTTAAGATGGGATTTGAATAAAACTTTCACAGATTGTAGAGATCAGGGTCTAGCTGTGCAAGAACGTAAAAACGTGTCACTATGTAACGTCATGACGTCAGTGTTGTCACAATGTTATGAAAAGATGAAAAGTTTTTTTTCAGCGATTGCATTTTTCATGTTTTTTTACTGTAAAATCCATCAGCGTCATTGTTTCAGTCGACGCGGACAGTTTTAACGTCATTCAAAATGGCCGTCAATGACGTCCTTTAAGAAATCTTGTAATCGCTATATCTCCTTCATTTATGATCGGATTTTCATACATCTTTCATAGCCTGTAGGGAATTAGGATAAGTTGTGCAAGAATGTAGAAAATTGTCATGACGTCATCGAAGATGGCCGCCAGTAACGTCAAAATACAATTTTTTTTAGCGCTAGATCTCAAATATTCATAGTCGGATTTGAATGAAACTTTCACAGCTTGTAGAGTTCAGGGTCTAGTTGTGCAAGAATGTAAAAGCATGCCCCTATGTCATAACGTCTTGACGTCAGAATGTTATTAAAAATCTGTTTGATTTACTGATTGCATTTCTTAAGTTTTTTGGCTCTATAATTCATCAGTATTATTGTCTCAGTCGACGCTGACAGTTTTAACGTCATGACATCATCCAAAATGACCGCCAATGACGTCATTTAAGACATTTTGTAATCGCTATATCTCCTTCATTTGTTATAGGATTTTGATGCAACTTTTACAGTCTGTAGGGAATTAGGTTGAGTTGTGCAAGAATGTCACAAATTGTCAAGACGTCATCAAAGATGGCCGCCAGTGACATCATGATAAAAATGTTGTTATCGCTAGATCTCAAACATTTATCGTCAGATTTGAATGAAACTTTCACAGCTTGTAGAGTTTAGGGTCTAGTTGTGCAAGAACGTCAACACCTGTCTCAAAATCATTTGACATTTATGATCGGATTTCTATGTAAACAAAATGGCGGCTATGTTTGATGTTAAATCTAATGTTTTTAAGTACCACCTTCATGTCATGTCATTCCAGTCATTTCGGTAAGGTTTCCATTATTTCAAATCAATGCTGCTTAATGTATTTTGGGGGCGTAGTCGCCATGAAATAACCTAAATAGTCATTTCGGTAAGGTTTCCAATTCAAATCAATGCTGCCTAATGTCTTCGCGGGCGTAGTCGCCATGAGATAACCTAAATAGTCATTTCGGTAAGGTTTCCAATTCAAATCAATGCTGCTTAATGTCTTCAGGGGCGTAGTCTGGGGGCGTAGTCGCCATGAAATAACCTCAATAGTCATTTCGGTAAGGTTTCCATTTCAAATCAATGCTGCTTAATGTCTTCGTGGGCGTAGTCGCCATGAAATAACCTAAATAGTCATTTCAGAAAGGTTTCCAATTCAAATCCATGCTGCTTAATGTCTTTTGGGGGCGTAGTCGCCATGAAATAACCTAAATAGTCATTTCGGTAAGGTTTCCAATCCAAATCAATGCTGCTTAATGTCTTTGGGGGCATAGTCGCCATGAAATAACCTAAACTGGTTTAAACACAGAACAGTATAAATAATATTAAGCATAACAGTTTATTTCTTAGACATTTTAAAAGGTAATAGAAAACAAACATTTGATATAATATCAACAATATAACCACAAGCAGTTGAATTACAACTTTTGGCGTACCAACACAAAAGGTTTCTATGGCACCAACAGAAATTAACTTTCCAGGTCCACTCTCCATTTATAATATCAAGATAGAAATATGGAGAATGGACCTAGGGACTTCTCACCTGCAGAGTTGCAGCAAATTCTATAGTATGAACACCCCATTTCTTGATATTTAAAATTTCCAGCAAAACGTACGTGTTACGATCAAAAAGTGATAATATATAGCAAAAGGCATTTAACAACCAACCAACCCGCCAAATGATGACAAATTTACACTACAAGTAAGGTTTCCAATCCAAATCAATGCTGCTGAATCATTTTTTGGGAGCGTAGTCGCGATGAACAGATCCACCCTCCATTTATAATATCAAGATAGAAATATGGAGAATGGACCTAGAAACTTCTCAACTGCAGAGTGCAAATTCTATAGTATGAAAATCCCATTTTTTTATATTTGAATTTTCAAAAATGTTTCCAGCAAAATGTACATGTGTCACGATCAAAAAGTAATAATAGATAGCAAAAGCCATTTAACAACTAATCTGCCAAATAAAGACAAAATTACACTATAAATTCGTTTATCAAAACTTCTTCCAGGTCATAGAGTAATGTATATGTGCCGATTAAAAACATAGTTTTATTCACGGTTTCTTACACATCCGTAATCAAAAATGCATAAATCTTAAATGAATTATTAGTTGGAAACTCTCAGTTCGAAGCTCCAGTTTTGGGGTTTGGCCTGGCTGTTCCACTTCTGGGGATAGCCTGGCTGGTTATGGCCGTTTATATTGTGTCAATAGCATTGGAATTGGGGTTTTACGGTGCACCAACACAAGACAGGTTATATGGCGCCAACCAGGGATGAACATGCCAGGCTCATCCACTTTTGGGGTTTGGCCTGGCTGGTAATGGTCGTTTATATCGTGTCAATAGAATTGAATGGAATTGGGGTTTTACGGTGCACCAACACAAGAAAGGCAAACAGGGATGAACATGCCAGGCTCATCCTCCATTTACATCTAGATAAAATATGGAGAATGGGACTAGAACCTTCCAACCTGCAGAGTTATTGCAAATACTATTGTGTCCAATAGTTTGAATTCTCAAAATATGCATTTTTTATATATACTTTTGTCTGCAGTAGGTTTAGAAACGGTGTACGTATACTGTAAATTGTAATTGTTGGTGGGACAGCTGCATTAAAAAAAATTCTTATTAAGCAAGCATTAAACGTAAATTTCCTAAGTAATTTTGACAGTATGTAAATACAAAAGGTGACAATATTTCTTATAGAAACATAAATATATGTACAAGTCAAAGTCTTAGTATGCATGTACATAAATGACCATGCCAAAACGAAATACAAGAAATTAGGTCTGTACATTAACGCATAAACAAAACATAATTTATTTCCACATTTTAAGAAAATAAATAAATATATTATGACTACTCAAAACTATTTAACCTTATGCAATGAAGTTAAAATCTAGGTTACAGTCCTAGTCAATATTACCCGGTTTATGTCCCCATCCGACGGACGAGGCTAACCGGACATGAAATCACTTTTTACCTTTGACCTCCAAGTGTGACCTTGAAGCCACAGACCTGGATTTTGCGTGTGACATGTCTTATTGTGGTGAGCACTTGTGCCAAGTTATTTGCAAAAATCTGTCCAGGAATGTCACAGTAATTGACGGGACACGATTGGGACGGACAAACGAACGGACTGACTGACAGACGGTGCGACTACTACATAAAAAGCCTTAGGATTCGGAGGACAGACCGATATACGGGACCGCCCGGTTTACGTCCCCGACGGAAGAGGCTTACCGGTTATGAAATCACTTATTTTTTACCTTTGACCTCTAAGTGTGACCTTGACCTTGGATTTTTTACCATTGACCTCTACGTGTGACCTTGACCTTGGAGCTACGGACCTGGATTTTACGTGCGACACGTCGCCTTATTGTGGTGAGCACTTGTGCCAAGTTATTTGGACAAATCTGTCCAGGAATGTCAGTGTTATTGACCGGACATGATTGGGACGAACAAACGAACGGACTGACGTACGGTGTGACTACTATATGCCGCCCTTCGGGCGCATAGACAGCCTTAGGCCTATCAGTATACATATACTAACTAAATTAATGAAATAATAACAATAATTATAATAATAGATGTCCCAATGTATTACGACTACTCAAAACTATTTAACAATGAGGTTAAAATCTAGTCCTAGTCAATATCACATGCAAATTTATATTTACATTAATCATGACACATAAAATCTAGATCTTGCCGAAATGAAATGCAAGAAATTGGGGGTGTAGATTAACGCATCAACATCATTTTTCATAAATAAGTCAGTATACACAATGTTCAACTCATAGCACATACTTCCTAATCTTATTCAAATTAATCGAAAATGATGTTTAAAATTATTATGCAATCTGATTCTGTCTTAATTCAAAAAGAACATACTATTTCTCTTCAAGAATGCTTCGTGTGTATAGTTTGAAATATTTCTTTCCGTTTTAACATTTTCATTTTTAATTAATTCCATAAATTTTGGAATATTTGGGCATTTCCAGTAACAACCATTAATATATTGTACCCTAAGATCAGAATAATTGAATTGGGTTTGATGGCGCACCAACATATGAAAGGTTATATGGCGCCTAACAGGAATGAACATGCCAGACTCATCCTCCATTTACATATACAATATGGAAAATGGGCCTAGAACCTTCTCACCTGCAGAACTGCAGAGTAAATCTACAGAGCAAGGACTATAATCAAATAATTTGACCAATCTGTTACGAGTGAAATATTTTACCTTCGCGTTCTGGTAGGTGAAAACTCGGTGATTATGCTTAATGCTCAAGTGATTTTCAAATGTATAAATGATATTCTATGATACACAAATCTTTTCAATTCCCCTTGTGCATATAGTTTCTGCGAAACTGAGATAAAAAAAAAACATAAGGTAGGTTCTGCTACCCTTGTTGCTGACGGAAAAGTAACACGCATTGCATTTTCTCCACAAAAATGCGAGACGAATGTAAAACAATCACTGGTAATAGTACTTATTTTACAAATAATATGTCAATTTCCGTTATTTTCAAATCATAGTCCTTCATTCTTTAGAAATGGATATGTTGGATGGTATAGATGCCTCAAACATCTTTCTTCAGTAACATGTAGATTTGGTTGAAGTAATATCTCTGTACATTGTAACAATTCATGGCACAAAATAAGTTATGCAATCCTGGAATTGAAACACTTGAGATGTATGCGCTTTCAATTATGCTGATTATTTCTCTGTAACACAACACCAGACATTTGTTTCCATAGCAACAGATATGGCGCGCGTTAATATTTGTCGATATTTATTCTTCCTGTTAAAACGGTGACACCACAGTAACTCGAGTACATGTATGAAATCTCTTCTGTGTGATAAATTCTTCAATATGGAAATGATGGTAGCCTCTGCAGTATTATGCATCTAAAACATGCATGAACTTTGCAGCCAATATTGATTGGAACACAGTTGTTTTATGTATAGATGTGCAATCCTAGCTACTGGAACATGGAAAGTAATAAACATCTTCTTCATGTGTTCTGTACATTTCTGAACTATATTTGATTTCAGTTTCTTTGTAAATGCACAATCTCATAGTAGTGTTTGTTGCAGTTTGATAGGTCCAATTCGAATAGGTTTATTTTGATACACTAATAACTAAACCTCCAAAACAGAGTTCCTTTCCTTTACATGCCTTTATGTTGTAAAGTATATGCTTCATGACAGTTGTATTGCACTTAAGACAAGCCAGATTTTCCAACAGTGCAAGTGACAAGTTTCTTTTTTGCGGCGTCAACCATCCATTAATAAGTGTCCAAGTTTCTCTTAACACCAGATATTGAATACAATCCGTCGATTGCAGTCATTCCTTCAAATCATTTCAATGCTTCCATGACCATGAGATTCAGTTGATAGGAAAGTTTGAGGTTTTCTAACCCCTCATTACTTCAATACTATCCAACAGATTAGAGTTGATATGTGTCTTGCCTGTCCAACAATAACATTTTTCTATGACCTCGATTGCACAGTTGTTCCTTCTAATCATTTCAATGCTTCCATGACCATGACATTCAGTTGATAGGACAGTTTGAGGTTTTCTAACCCCTCATTACTTCAATACTATCCAACAGATTAGAGTTGATATGTGTATTGCCTGTCCAACAATAACATTTTTTCTACGACCTTGACTTTCAATGTTCATGTCATAATCACTGCATTTCCAATTTCTTGTGTCAACATCAGCATTTCCACTTTCTTGTGTTAACATCATAATCAGTAAATAATTTTCAAAATGCGCAAAATTGGTGACAAGTGTTTACAATCCAAGTGCTTGAAATCTGACCATAGCCATAGAGTGACATCACCATATTACATTAACGTCATCTTCGTCAAACTTGGAGTCTTCGCCAAACTTGGAGTCCCTCAACAAGGCATTAAAAGGGACTTCCTACACCATTCCCTATTGAATAAGCTGAAACGGTTATATTTTTATATCTTTTCTCAGGAATCATATTAAAATGTCTAAGTTCAAGGCGCACACATCATCCCTAACGTCTATTTATCCCAAAGTCTATAAAAGCGTCTTAGCTGCTTCCTACACCTGCTCCCTCACCCCAACCCCGTACCGTATGAATTCAATTAGCTGATTCTTTTTCAAATACCGTTTACTTTTTTCTTAAACTAATGGCATCTTACAAGTTTCGAAAAATAATGAAACAAATTCTACATTTTAATAAGTAATGTTAAAGAATTTAAATAAATTTATCTCAGTTACTAAAACTAAAAAGATAAAAACATAACAATAACTGAAATGTATACAACCAAGATGCAATGACATAATACATGTAGTATATTATGAAAGCAAATAAAACGTTGAAATAAGCAAAACATGATTTCACAATATTTCATTTACAAACTTCTTTTTTGGTTTCAACGTTAATAATGAGCAATATAATTCCCTTTGAGGTTTTAAAGGATTCGTACATTGCATTTTTGCCTCTTGCTGAAAAGACCAATTATTACAGTTAAAGCAAACATTATACATGTATGATTGCATTTCTGTTTAACGATGCAATACACATCAGATACACATTAGAAATCAATTACACTAAATAGCAAACACATTAATTGTCCATCATCATGAATGCATTACTGCTAATAGAACCTTCACACCCAGTCATTTTTTTTGGATTGTAATGTTAAAACGGACAAATACAATTCTTTAAAATTCTAAATAGTATAATTCACGTTTGTCCATTACCAAAACAAAACAAGATGGTAGAATTGAATTGAACTGAATTTGGGTTTTAAGGCGCACCAACACATGAAAAGGTTATATGGCGCCTAAAAGGCATGAACATGCCAGGCTCATCTTCCATGCACATCGAGATAAAATATGGAAAATGGGCCTAGAACCTCATCCTGAACTGCAGAGTTGCTGCAAATTCTATCGTAGGAAATCCATTTACACGGAGCCACGTTATTGATTTTCTGACACTGCTCTTTTGATGCAAGCGAGATAGCACCTGAAACAATGCAGGGATCATGATGAAGACCTTTAATGAACATGAACAAAAAATGATAAAATGAACATCAATTTGGGGGGATTCTACCCCTCTGCCTATCCCTCCAAAGGGATCTGCAGTGGCCCTATTCTTTGCCCCGTGACCAAACGGGGCCCCCCGAGAACCACATGGGGACAAGATGGTAGACGATACATGGTAGAGGATACAATAACATATGAGCCATAATGTCTTTGTTGTATGATTGATAAAACATTTCAGTTTAACCATGCATTATCTATACATATCCATATAAATCAATTATTCACTATTACAGCAAACACATGTATAAACAATCATTAAATCACTGCAAAAAAACTTACTTATATAATCTTTCACATCCAGTCGCTGAAGAACCCTCAGTCCATGTTACTGGTGAGTAACTGATCTATTGAATTGGTTTTTACAGCACACCAACACATGAAAGGCTATATGGCACCTAACAGGAATGAACATGCCAGGCTTATCCTCCATTTACATCAAGATATAATATGGAGAATGGGCCTAGTTTTTGATAGCTAGATCAGCATTTCTGTGAAGTTTCATGAAAATCTGTCAAGTAGTTTCAGAGGTGTAGTTGCGTTAAATTTTTACTATATAACTCTTATGTAAACAAAGATGGCCACTGACAGCCATGTTTAATGTTGAATCAAAATGATTTTCGACCAAAACCAACATCATGTCATGGTGATCGTTTTACAAAAAGTCCCATATCAATATCGCTTCCAGTTTTCAAGAAGTAGTGGCTACAAACATGTTTTTTAAAAACATTTTTTTTTAAATTTTGAATTTCACATCAACGTGAATTTTTGCTAAGATCAACTACACATCATGGGCAACATTTCTGTAAAGTTTCATGAGAATTCATCCAGAAGTTTCGAAGAAGTCGCTACAAAAAAAAAAGTTTACGAACAGACAGACGGACACCGCACCACGGCATAAGCTCTGCTGATCTTTGATCAGTAGAGCTAAAAACCGACAACATGTCATCCAGAAGTTTCGAAGAAGTCGCTACAAAAAAAAAAGTTTACGAACAGACAGACGGACACCGCACCACGGCATAAGCTCTGCTGATCTTTGATCAGTAGAGCTAAAAACCGACAACATGAACATGGAAATGGGGTCCTAACCCTCTGCCTCTAGCGAAATTTGCAGTGGTTATATTCTACCCTGGCAACTATACGGGAAAACTGGTGAGTAGATATAAAATATCCTTAGTAATCAATAAATAAAATATTAAAGTAATACACATGAAACCTGTTGGAGATTAACAGCAACAATATAACTATAACATTTTACTAAGCGCAGACCTATACCTTGTGGGTTACATATTTTTGGTTATGTGACAGAATGTTATTGTACTACCTCAGAAATCAACAGATAAATCATGAAAGCATTTTGAAAATATAAACAAATTAATGGATGGACAAAAATACCGATGGACAAGGCCAAAACAAATACTATACCTCCTACCAAATTTGGTGGGGGTATTATGACTAAAAGTTATTGTAATATTAAAAAAAAAAGTTTATGTATCAATAGATTATATATTATTCACACATGTTCACTACGAGACGATACAGCCAAGTCCTGGTTGCCAAATTCAGTCACCCTTTCCCTTGAAAGGTAATTGCTATAATAGAGACCAAGCTTCACTATAACTATCATATTTTTCCATACATTCATTCCTATGAAACTATCTATATGGTTTTGTCTTCTCGACATCACTATAAAAGAATAGAGCTTGCTGTAGTAGCTAGTCATGTGCTGTAGTACCTTGTCATGAGCTGTAGTACCTTGTCGTTCTGTAGTACCTTGTCATGTGCTGTAGTACCTTGTCGTGTGCTGTAGTACCTTGTCATGAGCTGTAGTACCTTGTCATGTGCTGTAGTACCTTGTCATGAGCTGTAGTACCTTGTCATGAGCTGGAGTACCTTGTCGTTCTGTAGTAACTTGTCGTGTGCTGTAGTACCTTGTCATGTGCTGTAGTACCTTGTCGTGTGCTGTAGTACCTTGTCATGAGCTGTAGTACCTTGTCATGAGATGTAGTACCTTGCCGTTCTGTAGTACCTTGTCATGTGCTGTAGTACCTTGTCATGAGCTGTAGTACCTTGTCGTTCTGTAGTACCTTGTCATGAGCTGTAGTACCTTGTCGTTCTGTAGTACCTTGTCATGTGCTGTAGTACCTTGTCGTTCTGTAGTACCTTGTCATGTGCTGTAGTACCTTGTAATGTGCTGTAGTACCTCGTCATGTGCTTTTCTTTTATTTTCAATGTTCTGTTTTTTTCCTTCTTGATTCCTTTTTTTACATTTTTTTTTATCAAATTCTAATTCTGACTTTCTCTTTTAATGATCACTTTTTCTCGGTAATATTCTGATTTTCAGCTATTTTTTACTATAACATGTATGTTGCCCAGTTCTAATTCCTGTTTGTTTTATCATGTCGTTTTCTTTTCCATCAGTCTCCCTTTTTAGTTACCACTAAGTTCAGCTTTTCAGGTAAATCAAGATAGATTCATGGTAACTGTAATATGTAGGACGGACGCACACTGCAGCTATATCTAAACCTTTTATGTATACATGATCAATCAGTGTTCCCTTCCCCGTTGTTGGCTCATTTACATGCTGTGTGTATCCTTCACCTTCCATGACTTGTAGAATATTGCACGCAGGATTTAATATATTTTGATTGAAATCTCCAACTATAATACTACCAAGATTCTGTTTTTTCAGTTCTTCGATTAAGACTTTCAGTGTCTGAGTAAAGCTATCCTGTTTGTAGTGCGGTGGGCGGTAGATATTAACCACTATGAAATGTTTTGCTTTAAAGGCAATGTACTCCAGATTAAAAACATTGAAAAAAATACGATGAAATTCTGCATTGTGTTTTGAAAGAACAGCCACTCCGCCCCGAGATTGTTGTTGTAATACTGAATCCATGTAAGAATCTTTTCTAAGCTGGCTGTGCATTTTAAAACTCCCGATTTCTAGATCCATATCTATTTCATTGTTTATCCATGTTTCAGCTAGACACACATAATCTGCATTCATAATATCCTTATTTTGTCTCAAGTCATTTAAATGCGGTATAAGACCTTCAATGTTGTGAAATGCAATAGATGTTACATTTTCAAAATTGGACAAAGATTCCACACTAAATTTTGGTAATTTCTCCAGTGCTCCTTTAATGTTTGTGTTGCAATATATGACTTTCTCATTAAAGCCAATCAAAGTAAGTCCACTTAGTGCAGTAACACGACTTAATGCCACGTATGCTTGTCCTGGTGCAAATATTTTTTCAAGTGAAACCACAGCTTTGTTAGTAGTCAAACCCTGAACTTTGTGAACTGTGCACGCCCATGCTAATTTCAGTGGAAATTGTCGCCTTGTTGTTTTTCTTTTCTGCCCAATGTTTTGCTCTTGACGTTCAACCACAACACTTGTTTCCCCTCTGGTTTTCAATCTGTTCTTTTTTCCGCAGTTTTCATTGTCAAAATTTATTTCCACACACTTGGCCCTATTACTATCAGATTCCATCACCACTTTTGTAACTGTTCCAAAGGCACCATTTGTAAGTCCATCTGAAACATCTATGTTCATTGTAAGCATTACACGTGCACCAACTGCAACCCAAAGAGTACGTGGCAATGAACCTGTGCTAGATTGTACATGTGGTTCTTTCTTTTTTTCCATCTTTCCACTACGTTCATCTTTTGTCCAATCCTCAGCTTGAATCGAAACTGGTTCGCTGCAGATTTCATGTAGTTTTTTAAAATTGTGCTCATCCACCTGAACGTTTGTAGCAAATATATGAACTGAATCAATCTTCTCTCCTGTTTCCCTACTACTTAACAAGTATCTGCTGTTTTCAGACAGAGTGTCTCTTTTTGATTTTATCCTACACTGGTTCAAAATGTCTGCAAATTGTTTGTCTTCCTTTTGCCTCATTATTTCATTTAATTCTACAATGGAAAAGTTGTCATTCCACAGATCATAATAATTTTCACTACTGTACAATGGTTTCCCTTTTACAGGAGGTAACTGATAAAAGTCTCCAACAGCAACAATACTGACATTACCAAACGGGGATTGGTCACCATTCTGTTTGATTTGTCTCAAACGTCCGTGAATGTATGCAATTAGCTTTTTGTCAACCATTGATATTTCATCAATAATAAGTAACTGTAACTGGCACAGTTTATTTCGCAATGTGTTTAATTTTTCCTCTCCAAGTGGCTGATATGGAAGTGAAGCTTCAATTGAAATAGAAAATACACTGTGAATTGTAGATCCACCTATATTAAAAGCTGCTACACCTGTTGGAGCTGTAAGCAATACAGATATATCGTCAGGGCTTGACATAGTCGGTGCAAACAATCTTGTAGCTTCAAAGTAAATGCTCTTAATAAGATGACTCTTTCCAGTTCCAGCACCACCAGTTATAAAAACATGAAACGGTTTTGGATTTTGCCCGTTAACTTTTAGTAGACACCATTTTCTAATCTTGTAAAAGACATTTCTTTGTAAATCATTCATTGATCTCATCAACATAATCCCTTCCTGTCTGGATACAACCGTTTGACAAATTTCTACACTTGTGTTACTCTCCTTTTGCAACAGATCTGGTATCACACTGACCTCATCCTCATCATTGGCTTCCGCTTTGTTGTGCTGTTTTTCTTGGAAACATTCAATACGTTCAACTTCTGTTTCAGGACATATTTGCGCCCATGCATCTTCATGTGGACCATTCATTTCTAATGCCATTTCTTCTGCACTATTCAGGTCATCTATATCTCTTTCAAAGGTTGACTTATTTCCTTCTACAATTTCCTGCACAGACACTATTTCATTATTTTTGCCATACGCAACAAACCCAGATCTGAAGAAATCTTCATATGTGTCAAATCCGTTTGGTTTCAACTGCTTTTCATGTCTATAAGGTAGAAATAGTTGCATCATACATAGATAGTATTGTTCTGGGGATCGAGTAACAGAAAAACGTGGATATCGAATTACAGCAACATCTGTCCTTGTTCTTTTCTGAATGAATCCTAGATTTTTTTGCAGTGCATACACAGTAGAATGTTCTTTTTCTGACTGTTGTATTTGTGATGAATATAAAACTCGGTATTGTGCACAGAACAAAGCTAAACACATGAATTTGAACTCCTGAATTGTTGGTCTTGCAAGATATTTTTCAACCAGACTTGTCATCCATATACTACTTTCATCACTTTCCGATCTATTTTGTATCACGGCCAGGGGTAAACTCATTCTTACTGGATTGTCTCCAACTGGTATAAACTGAACTTTTCGTGAACATTCCTTCAAATGGAGACCACATGCTCTGTATACGGCTTCTTGTGCACTTATCTCTCGATGATGCAGATATGCACTACCAATTTTTTTCAAGGCCTGTTTCGCATCCTCGTTACCCTCTTTGGCTTCTGTCTGTGCATGATCTAAAATCTGACTCATTTCTCGTTCTGCCTTTGAAATGTACGAAACAATATAAACTACACAAGCATATGCATCAGTAATATACTGGATGTCCATATTGGCATTCCAACAATGTAATAAATGGGTGTTGTATTGATTAATCCAAATATCTTGTAGACGTCTCTTTAAAACAATTTGCCTGTTTTTTGAAAGAGTTGCATAAGCCTCTTCAAATATGCTTTGAGTCAATCCTTGCTGTAGAAAAATGTCATCAATGGAAGACACATTTGCAACATCATTTGTTATGCTTGCCCATATGTGTTCCAAAATAGTTCTTGCAGTGTCAACACTCATGTGCTTTTGTTTTGAATTGTGTTCCATCATGTCCATTATGCTAATAACCTCATCTGGAGACATGTCGGGATCAATAGGTTTTATATTTTCCAATTCATTAACTGGTCTTGCAATGAATGACTGTTGACTTGGTGGTCTGGGAAAGTTAAATCGACATTGTTTTCCAGTTTTTTTGCATGATTTGGAATGATTTCTACTGTGTTGTTGAACACTTGTTACGATTTCCTTCAAGTCCGATTCCTCGGGAGGTACTTCACAGGTAACGTATTTGTCTATAAATGTTATGACTGCTGCATCATCATCTTTTCCAAGTTTTGGAGCATCTTCCACCCACAACAAACAGTGAACATGTGGTGAGCCTCTTTGTTGGAATTCAATTCTGTAAAAATAGTCTACAACTTTACCAACTGGATTTGAATTGGACAGAATGATATTTTTCAGGAATGTATGAAATCTGTGGTCAAACATTCTGGCTACAGTAACAGGATTGCTCTTCAATATATCACACTTTGTTCGCCAGTCCATGTCTTCAGGATTTCTGTTATCACCCTGCTGTTTTAAAATAGCTTCTATCATTTCTGGCCACCTCATCTCTGCTGAAGAAAATGAACAAAACCAAGATGGCAGTCCAAGTTGACGAATCATTGCAAATAAGTCTTTTTGTGTTGTTTGCCAATATGGTGGAGTTCCACGAATTGCCTTTAAAAATATGTATCCTTCATCATTTTTAAAAATTGTTTCCAGGTTTTCTTTGTTTTTAAATGTATTTGCTGTAATATTTTCTCCAGTATAACCTTTCTGAGAGCTTTTCCTCATTGCAACTGATACACTAGATACTACTTGCTGTAATTCAGACATATATTGTGCAAAAAATATAAAATCTGTATCTCTTGCAAATCTGTTGTCAACATGCATCAAACGGTTATGAAAGTACCGTGTCAGAGTAATTGGAACATCACGATCGTCACTAAACACGCTATTTCCATCTGGAAATAATGTAGGAAAGGATTTGGCTTCAATGCCTTTTTCCATCAAAATACTAACTGGATTGTTTCTTTCACATGGTGCAACAGAAATGATACTGTTAAAATGCTGATCAAGAACTTCTTGTCCTATGTCTACAGGTTGAAGACATGTATCTAGCAATAAACCATGCATAATTTCATCCGAGTTGTCTGTTAATATCTCAAATCCATTTTCCTTTTCTGCAATAAATTTACTGCCATTCTGCTCAGCTTTGGCATTTTGGCTCTCATTTTGCTCTTCTGTGACATTTGTATTACTAATTTCTTGACAAATAGGATTTTCCCACAATTGATCAAACTCTACATCTGAATACCACTTGTTCTCTTTTTTAAGGAATGAAACAGCCTTTTCTAAATGTGCTGTATTAACAAACTGATAATCATAGTGACCTTTATAGGACAGCTTTCGCTTCAGTTTAACCCGAATCATTTGATTATCATTGACACATCGTGGTAAACTAGCTATTGACTCGTGCGTATTGGAAGGTACACAAATAACTGGTCCATGAACTCCATGCTGCCCTCCTTTTGGTAGTGCCAGTATTTTCATGAAAGGAACAACTATAGCAATCAAGTGTCTTTCGACTGAATTTAAACACCGAAGTTCTTCTGGCACTGGATTGACTTCCAGTTTGTTTGCAGCTGCTTCTGAGGGCAAGTTTCCCTTCAATAACTTTCTATGACAGGTATAACAAATCCATAGGCTACATCTACTTGAACATGTATGTCCATCTTCTTTTGAGCATGGAATGAAGTATTTATCTAAAATACAAATACCAGCTAATTTAGAAACACTTTCTTTTTTATTACTGTAAGTTTCTCTTTTACAAATCTGTACTTGGTTTCTAAACAACAACTTGCAACAAACAGAACACACATGGTCTGGATATTCACGTATCTCTTTTAAAAACAAATTTATTGCATTGCAAATTTCTTTCTGATTTTCCTGTTTTAATGTTCTGCATTCATACACCTTATCTTTCACCTTCTTTTGATGTTCTTGGTCATATTTGTACTTCTTCGCAGACACTTGTTTTTTAAATGCTCTGTGAACTACATCTTCAATATATTTTCTTTTTGAAGCATGTTTTAACGATTTACTGAATTCTTCATCTAATGCATATTTTGTTATTGAAGCAGTTTTGACAGCTGTACGATGCTCTTCATCTAATGCATATTTTGTTATTGAAGCAGTTTTCACAGCTGTACGATGCTCTTCATCTAATGCATATTTTGTTAATGAAGCAGTTTTGACGGAAGTACGATGCTCTCCATCTAATGCATATTTTGTTATCGATGTATTGCATTTTTTACTCCTGTATTTTTCATCAATTTTGTACTTTTTAGCATCATACTGAATTCTTGATTTTCTATGTTGTTCATCAGTTTTGTACTTCTCAATCTTTGTTTTTCTATATTGTTCATCAGTTTTGTACTTCTCAATCTTTGTTTTCCTATATTTTTCATCAGTTTTGTACTTCTTTGCATCATTCTCAATTTTTGTTTTTCGATATGTTTCATCAGTTTTGTACTTCTTTGCATCATTTTCAATTTTTGTTTTTCGATATTGTTCATCCGTTCTGTATTTCTTTGCATCATTCTCAATCTTTCTATATTTGTATTCATTGTTGTCATTGTATTTTCTTTTCTCTCCTTGTCTTTTTTTTATACAAGTTTTTCTATAATTTGTACGCGTTCTTCTCTTCTTCCCTGCATACTGGCAGTCAGTAGTGGTATGCTTTTGTCCAGCCGTGAAAAGCAACTGTTCTTGGAATGTGTCACAAATAACATCAGAATTACCCGAGTTTACTAAAGAACAAGACTGTGTTCTATCATCAGTCATCAAATTAATGTCCGATTCAAAAACTGTCTCATATTCTGAATAATCCAAGCTCATTTCATCTTCAGATTCACATAAAACATGTCTTTGTGTATGCGACACTGAACCAATATTGTTTCTACCATGTTTTGTGGTACAAGATGGTGTGTGTGTACTATCAGAAATATGCACTATGTCTCTATTAATATTAGTCACTAATAAAGTTATTCCAGTAATTTCAAACTGCTCTCTATCAGCTGCATTCATTGAAGCTGCTAAATTAAGACAATGTATAACTACATCATTTATGCACATACATTCCAGCAAAACACTTCTTCCATTAGGCACTTGCATACCATATTGATTCCTTGAATGAGAGTCAAAAACGAAGTATCTACTATTTTCGTGTGTGATAGCAAAAGTGCTTCCTTTGAAAGTTACCAAACATCCATCATTTTCATGTAGAGAAATAGTTAAAGCATCAACAAGACTAACCAGCTGATAGATTTCTAAATCGACAATATTACTCTTCAACATACCAGACAAAGATTCTTGAATCTGAATTGTAAAAAATCTGTTGTAACATTCTAACTGTCTTGGTATTTCTGCTATAGATATATATGCATTATTCATGGTAGAACTGTTTGTAAGAAAGCCATACATTTGATTTCCAGTGATCAGTACATTATCAAGGTCAGCTGATGTCCATGTGGTCATTGATTTCACTTTACTGTACATCAGAACTGCAAGGCTGTTCATTACACACTGTCTACCAGCATTCTCTAGAAATCTTTGATCTCCTTGGTTAAACGTTCCCTGCACTGAATTAATGTTTCTTTCATCTAAAGGTCTAGCTGAATACAAGTGTACCTCAGTGCCAGACTTAGTTAAGTTTTTTTTATTTTTAAACATTAATCTCTCGGGGATATCACAGCAAGTTTCAGTATCATCACAGATTGTTTTTATATTTATTCCAGTAACTTCAAACTGCTCTGTATCAGTTGCATTCATTGAAGCTGCTAAATTCAAACAATGTACAAATATATCATCTATGCACATACATTCCAGCAAAACACTTCTTCCATCAGGCACTTGTAAACCAAACTGATTTCTTGAATGCGAGTCAAAAACAAAGTATCTACCATGTTCATGGATGATAGCAAAAGTGTTTCCTTTAAAAGTTATCAAACAACCATCATGTTCATGAAGAGAGATGTTTAAAGCATCACGCAGGCTAACCATCTGATAAATGTCTAGATCAACATCATTGTTGTTTAACATTCCAGAGAGCGATTCTTGACAATGAATTGTGAAAGACCTATTATAACATTCCAACTGCCTGGGTATTTCTGCTATAGATATATATGCATTATGCATGGTAGAACTGTTTGTGAGGAAGCCATAAATTTGATTTCCATTGGTCAGTACATGATCAAGGTCGGCTGCTTTCCATATGGTCACGGATTTCACTTTACTGAACATCAGAACGGCAAGACTGTTCATTACACACTGTCTACCTGCATTTTCAAGAAATCTTTGATCCCCTTGATTAAAAGTTCCCTGTACTGAATTAAAGCTTCTTTTAGCTAAAGGTCTAGCTGAATTCAAGTCTGCCTCAGTGCCAGTCTTAGATATATGTTTTTCATTTTTAAACAATCTCACGGGTATATCCCAGCAGGCTTCAGTATCATCACAGACTGTTTTTATATCACAGATATTATGCATATCCAATACAGAGGCAGTATCACATTCATTCATAGAAATATTACAGCAGCTTTCACTTGTATTACAATCTGTTTTCATATCACAGTCACCATGAATACCAAAAGCAGAACGTGAGTCAGTGTCCCGGGCATTTATAATATCACAGTTGGCTTCAGTAGCTTCACAATCTGATTTCATATCACAGTTACCACACATACCAAAAACAGAATCTGAGTCAGTGTCACAGGCATTGATAATATCACAGTTGGCTTCAGTATCATCACAGCTTGCTTTCATATCACACTCAACATGCATATCAATCACAGAATCCGAGTCAGTGTCACAGGCATTGATAATATCACAGCTTGTTTTCATATCACACTCAACATGCATATCAATCACAGAATCTGAGTCAGTGTCACAGGCATTTATAATATCACAGTTGGTTTCAGTATCAAAATTCAATTGATCGCATGATGTTTCTCGCTCATCTTCAACAGACAGAACAACTTCATAATGTGCCCGATAACAATGTTTCAAATAAATACTTTCTGTTTCAACTATTGCATTTTCACGGACATTCTTCGCAGAAAAGAGCATCCAGGACAAATTGTCTTCATGAATATAAATATCTGTTCTAAAGAGATCTGCAGCAGCCAGGATTTCAAGCTCTGTAGCCCATGTACCAGCATGTGACATTCTTTTCTTGAAGATGTAATTACCGACAGATTTATAGCCGGACCGTAAATGGCTTACAAATAAATCATTGTTCTTCAATATGTGATTTACAACTTCATTACGCATTTTGAAATGATTGTCTTCAGTGCCAGTTACTGCAAAAGAAACAGCTCGAAAAAAACAGTTGCCGTCACTATCAATGACTTTAACTTCACTTGGCAGAGTCAACTTTTTTGGTCCTTCAGCAACATGTTTATCAGCAATTGTATTCAAGCCAGGAATTTTGTCAACGAGCTTCTTTCTTGTTGCCCATGTTAAAGGCTGAAAGCTGTATGAGGCTGGTCCCGTTTCTGTTATATATATAACATCATCATCTATACCTTTCTGAGATCTCTGTTTCTCACATTTTCTACTTTTACTACTATCAGGGGATGCCTTTTTCAAATCACTACCTTGTTCTTTACTTTTATTATAAACAGGCAAGTTTTCTGATGAAACCTTGCCCTCTTCAAGTTGTTTTATTTTTCTTTCAATCTGCGCTTGCATTTCTGGAGTAACATTAGCCTTTTCTACTGTGCTTGGTATCCGATATGTTTGTTTCTCTATTGGTCGCTCGTTACTTTTTGATGATGCTTTTGTTTGAAGAACCCTTTTTGTTTCCGTTTGCTTTCTGTTTTGTCCATTTTGTTCTTTGTTCTTTTCTCTATTTTGTTCATGTTGTTCATTTCTAACCATTTTTGAGATTTTATTTTGTTCATTTTGTATTTGTTCATTTTTCCATTTTCTGCTTTGTTCCGAATTCCTTTCGCCTACATTATCTTTATTGCCTACCTTTTGTTTTCCGTTTTGCCGATTATTTTCTTTATAGTTTATTGTTTGTTTGTTTTGTCTTTTTTTCTCGTCATGTTCATTTTCATTCTCATGCTTTACATTTTCTGTATATTTAGTTCTATTATATGTTTCTGTATTTTTTTCTGTATCTTTAGTTCTATTATATGTTTCTGTATTTCTTTCTGTATCTTTAGTTCTATTATATGTTTCTGTATTTTTTTCTGTATCTTTAGTTCTATTATATGTTTCTGTATTTCTTTCTGTATCTTTAGTTCTATTATATGTTTCTGTATTTTTTTCGTTTTTTTTTCCATGCCCCTTTTGCTTAGCTTCTATCCCAGCTGCATCGCCCGCTTGTGACAGCGATGGTACGCTCACGTTTTGAGCATGTGTACAAAGGCACGGTGGCCAATCAGTGGGTTTCGTCTGCCCTGCATCGCCCTTCAGCGATGGTACACTACATGTTCGTGTACACTGGTATGTTTGCCAGTCAGACCGTGCTAGGATATCCCTGTGTGGGATAGGCAGACTTCCCAGAGGAGGTGCCAACCTCTGGGCATTCAGAGATTCTCCCCGTGAAGGGGCATGCTCTCCAGCTCCTGGGGTAGATTTTTCCCCCAATGGGGCAGGTTCTCCAAACCCGTATAGTGACCCTCCATGGCCTGGTGATGCCTCTCCATGGGCATCACCACTCCTCCTCTGCCTCATCTTTTCTCTTGCCGCTTCCCTCTTTGCCCTCTCAGACTTTCGTCGTGCCATGACCTGAAAATATAAATAAAAGGTCTTATCGCTCTACTGGCAAATTATTTAAACAAGAGACAAACGACTGATGGTATTAAAGCCAAATTTTCTAAAATGTGAAAGATGAGTGGCTGTGTGTTTGGTGAAACTATTTAATAGAAGTTTTGTAGATTGGACTTGGTAATGCTGAGATATAAGAACAATAAATTCCCCCCAACCCCCGGCCGCCCAAACTTAAACAAAAAGGCACATATTTTGGAGAAAGTAGGTCATAGTGACCTAGTTTTCTGTCATTGCTTAATGTCAACTTTCGATTTAGGTGATTGAGACTCCATTAATACTGTTAATAATTGTATGCAAAAAAACACAAAACAAGAAATATCCCTGTAAGTGACAAATGCCCCCAAAGTGACCTTTGACCTCTAAGTATGACCTTGACCTTGGAGCCATAGACCTGGATTTTTTGCGTGACATGTCGTTTGGTTGTGGTAAGCACTTGAGCCAAGTTATTTGAAAATCCATCCAGGCATGCAAAAGTTATTAATCGGTCACGATTTGACCTTTGACCTCTACGTGTGACCTTGGGGCCACAGACCTGGGTTTTGAGCGTGACACATCGTCTTGTTATGGTGATCACTTGTGCCAAGTTAATTAAAAACCCATGCAGGGGTTTTGAAGATAGTCTGGACCCGAACTGCGGAAGGATGGACGGACAGACGAAAGGTGCGATTTCTATATGCATAAAAACTGCTAGTTGACAAGGCAAACTATAGAAAATAAGATGAAAATTATATAGATTCCCGATAAAAACAAGAAGTGACTGTTGAGGACTAACTACATGTCATGTCAGTCATTTTAGTAAAGGTTCCACATCAATACCACTTGCGGTTTTTGATAACTAGTGGCCACAGTTGTATTTTTAAAATCTATTTATAGCTATGAATGCCATTCTGAATTACCATCCAATCTGTTTTTTACTTAGGACCAACAAGAGCAACATTATCTAAAAAAGTTTCATGAAAAGCCATCAAGTACTTTCAGAGGAGTAGTCGCTACAAGTGTTTACAATATAACTATATGTAAACAAAGATGGCCGCTGGCAGCCATGTTTAATATCGAATCAAAATGATTTTCGACAAGGACCAACATCAGGTCATGCTGATCATTTTAGAAGAAATCCCATATCAACATCACTTATAGTTTTCAAGAAGTAGTTGCTACAAACTTGTTTCTTAAAAATCGATTTTTAGCTTTGGCGGCCAGACATCATGGGCAACATTTCTGTAAAGTTTCATAAAAATCCATCCTGTAGATTCAGAGGACTGACTAGTCACTACAAAAAAGATTTACAGACATACAGACGATTTACGGACATACAGACGCACGGACGGACAACAGACACCCCACCACGGCATAAGCTCTGCTGATCTTTGATCAGTAGAAATAAACACAAATGTACGCCATTTGAAATTGTACCTAGACAACATCTGTACAATTTCCATCTTTTATATTTGAACAAGAATTAAAATGTATAAATTTTACAGTGTAATCGTTCTCTTTTAAATGAAGATAAAGAGCAATGACACTTGTGCTCTGCACTTCTTCTCCTTGTCCTCTATCATTGAGTGAAGTTTTATTCCAGTCCATTAGTGGTTTTCAACTTCTGCTCCAGACAAGAACTTAAACATTACAAAGGTCAATACAGCCTAATAGGAATGAAGACAGCTTATATGGTGTTTGAACTCTGCACTACTTCCCATCGTCCATTACCATTCAAAGCAGGGTTCAGACAAATCAATTCATCCAAAAGTCCACATCATTTCTCACGATAGAAATCTCATTCCCCTCACCCCTTACCTTGATATTATTTACCTGTTATTTCTTTTGTATTCTTATTTAGATTGTTCATAAATTTTACAGGGCATAATTAATTTATTAATCATTTATTATTCAAATGCATAAATGTAGGAGATAAATTTGTGTGAAAAAACAACAACAACAAATTCATGTAGATATATATGTTAATAACTGATATAAGCAATACATGCCCCTATCTGCGAACATTTCTATTCATGTAGATCGATATGTTAATATCTGATATAAGCAATACATGCCCTTATCTGCGGACATTTTGTGACCTTGACCTTCTGACCAAATTATCCGAATAGCAATCCCAACCTTTCATTCAACCTTGTGGTAAGGTTTCGTTGAAGTTCCTCAAGGGGATGTAAAGTTATTGTGCAGAAAATACTTTTCAATTTATGTAAGAGCAACCTTCACCTTGGATGAAGCAAGCCAAAAAGCAAGCATTGTGGTGAAGTTTCTTTTAAGATCTCTCAAGAGAAACTAAAGTTACTGAGCAGAAAAAATAAATGGACTTGATCGATAGAGTACAATCCTACAGTCCCTGTGGTCACTTACTGGTAGCGTACTTATATAACTAAATGCTGGGGGAATCCAGGTACGGATGGAATTAAACTGAATTGGATTTTATAGACACATCAACAGCTAAGGTCATATGGCAATTTTCCAGCTTCCATTGGTGGAGGAAGACCCCAGGTGCCCTTCTGGGCAAATTTCATTGGAATCCCATTTTTGAAGCTTTTAATTATGCTCTGGACAAGAATCCAGACAAACAGACATACATAGCTGCAACTATATGCTCCTCCAAACATTTTGGGGGAACATAAAATTGTTGTCAATAGGTAAGGATATTTCTTTGAAAACCATTTAGTTCTTTCTGCTTCTTTCACTGTGGGTTTACCCGGGTCTAGATAGGTGTTTTGGCTTCCCAGTATACAAGAAGTATTTCAAAAAAAATTCTATGGTGGCTACACGTTTAACTTATTTTAACAAATTTGGAAAATATTCATCTAAGGATCATCCATGTAAAGTTTGGTCAAAATTGACCAACCTGTTTCTGAGAAGACGATTTTTTAAATATTATCGCTTAAAAACATGTGACCCTGGAGCGGGGCCAAATGTGACCCCAAGATCACCATTTGAACAAGCTTGGTTTGATAAGAGGATGATAAGCTTATAGCATATGCAAAATATTCAACCTCTTGCTCTTGCAGTTTCAGAGAAGATTTAAGTTTTTGCAATTTTTCCTATACAAGTCTATGTAAAACATGTGACTCCTGGGGCGGGGCCAAATGTGACCCCAGGGTCACCATTTGAACAAACTTAGTTGAATTGGGGTTTTAAGGTGCACCAAATCATGAAAAGGTTATATGGCGCCTAACAGGCATGAACATGCCAGGCTCATCTTCCATATACATCGAGATAAAATATGGAAACAAATCATAATAATGTGTAACTATATACATGTAGCTTTCTCTGTAGATCTTGCAGATGAATTTCTGGATTTAACACACATTTATCAGACCCTCCAAACATTGATCCATGAAGCCCACACATGGTATAAATTCAAGCAAGTTTCAGTGCGTTTCAATGGTTATATTCTTTACAATTTCATAACTTCTTTCTGTCATAACAATGTATTGAAATGAATTGGGGTTTTAACAACACATGAAAGGTTATATGGAGCCTAACAGGAATGAACATGCCAGGCTCATCCTCCATGTACATTGAGCTAAAAAATGGAGAACAGGCCTAGAACCTTCTCACCCTGAACTGCAGAGTTTCTGCAAATTCTATTGTAGACACTCCATTTATGCTAGAGCCACGTTATAGTTTTTCTGCCACTGCTCTAGTGATATGACCGATGAATTTGGGGGGGTTCTACCCCTCCATCCCCTCCAACAGGATCTGCAGTGGCCCTATTCTTTGCTCCGTAACCACACGGGGCTCATAACAATGTATAAATAAAATATTATTCAACAAAGCTTCAGCATGCCTTCATAAACCTAACAAAACACAAGAAATAAACATTTCCTTCAAAAACCTAACTAAACACAAAAATAAACATTTCCTTCAAAAACCTAACATAATACAAGAAATGAGAACAAGAGGGCCACCTAATGGGGCATTGAATGCCCTTTTACTAAGGTTTTTAAGCTAAAAGCATATCCTACGTGTTAATATGATTTTGCTCTAATAAAAACAAACAAGAACACTATTTAAATACATCTATAAGATTGTAGATATAAGCCAGGAAACATTAGGAAACAATGTTTCCTGATCAGAGATCTTCACATGTGCCTACAAAGTTTCATAAGTGTGAGTGCAACGGCCTCAAAGTTATTTAGTGGAATGTGTGTTTCCATATAAGGTCACTGTTCTTCTTCTCACCTTTGGAAATGTACCTATTAAGTTTTATCAGTGTAGGTGATATAGTTTTAAAGTTAGTGTGCGGAATGCATATTTCATAAGGTCACTATACTTTTCAAGTGCGGAATGTGAATTGCTTACAGATGGATGTACGGATATCTCCATACCATAATACATCCCATTTTTCAATCAGGCAAATACAAATTGTCCTACAGAAACCACATATTGGAGACTCACTAATGCAAAAACGTATCTTGGAAGCAGGAACTGACTTTTACAGATCATTCAAAAATCTAAATCTTTGTAGAGAAGTTTTAAAACGCATTTCAACAGGTCACATCTCATCAAAGTATCTGGATGTCAACATATCAGTCCTACTTTCACAGATTTCTAAGTTCTGACTTTCAGTCTGAATATTAAACTGATCTTATAGGTAGTCTTTTAAGACACTAAACAATCAGTGTCAGATGCAGCAGATTTTCAACCATGGCTACTATTCTCTATAGGTTTCAGAAGAAGACGACTGTGCAAGCAGTTACTATGGTTGTCAAGGTCTGTGACATTTCCGACTGTCAATGTCTCTGACAGTCGCTGATCATTCAAATTCTTCGACACTGTAACCTAAAATGGATATAAAAGTTTGAGTTAAGGCAAATGTTTTAAAATTTAAAGACATTTCTTTTAACTATATAAGATTTTTACTTTATATAATCAGAACTGCAACCATCGAACTTGACCGCCCTCGGTTGCAACCATATTGCTAAATATAAATATACTGAATACCATGTTAATTTAAGGAAGTTTGAAGGATGCATATTATTTTGTTTATATATATATATGCACTACATTCAAGGAAACTTACATACATGTAAGTAAGAGGCATATAAAACAAGAGGTCAATGACATTGAGGCGAAATATAGCATTTTTAACTAAATCAACGGCCACAACACTCGTGGATATGGTCCGATCTGGCTCATTTTCGAACTTGTCCAAGATTTCATTGAAATTAACAATTTGGTCAAGTTTGGTAAAGATCGGATGCAAAAATGAAGGCCCTAATATATTAACAAGGCAAAAAATAGCATTTTTCTATACAACGGCACATAACTCTGGTGTTCCTGATCCGATACAGCTGGTTTTCGAACTTGTCCGTGCTTTTATTGATATTAATAATCTGGTCAAGTCTGGTCAGTATCGAATGATAAATGAAGGACCTAACGAGGCAGAATATAGCATTTTGAACTAAATGAAGGGCCATAACTCTACTGTTACTGTTCCGATCTGGCTAGTTTTCAAATTTGCCCCGAGCTTTCATTGATATTAACAATCTGGTAAAGAGCAAATGAAAAAGAAGGCCCTATCGTCTTAATGAGGCAAAATATAGTTTTTAACTAAATCAAGGGCCATAACTCTGCTGTTACTGGTCCAATCTAGCTGGAGTTTGAACTTTCCGAGTTTTCATTGATATTTACAATCTGGTAAAGTCTGGTAAAGATCGGATGAAAAATGAAGTCCCAAATGTCTTAACGCGACAGAACATAGCATTTTTAACTAAATCAAGGGCCACAACTCTACTGTTACTGGTCCGATCTGCCTGGTTTTCGAACTTGTCCAAGCTTTCATTCATACTAACAATCTGTTAAAGTTTGGTACAGATCGGATGAAAATGAAGGTCCTACTGTCTTAACGAAGTAACAGTTAACGGACGGACAACAGACGGACAACAGACGAATTGTCATCCCATAGTTAAGCTGAAAACGACAAAATGAACATGGACATGCGGTTCTACTCCTCTGAATCTAGTGGAATTTGCAGTGGTTCTAGTGGTTGTATTCTAACCCGGCAACCACACAGGGGAACATACATCTCGAACATATCTGAACCAAAGCATTTTGTTGAAGAGCAGATAACTTAAAATGGTCCTTAGGTAGCGATGAAAAGTCCAAATTATGGATTTTTGTTAATTCAAGGGCAGATAACTGGATGTTAATTCAAGGGCAGATAACTGGTAGATAAACGGTCAACATTTTATTGATAAACAACTACTGTATAAGTTTGGAAAAGATCAAATGCAAAACGATGGCGCTACAGTGACGACTTAGCTAAAAAAGTTGAATCTGGCTGCTTTAAGAACCCGTCTGAAATCTCATGGATATATAACTACTGCATAAGTTTGGTAAAGATCCGATGCAATAAAAAGAAAGGTGCTAGTCATGAAAAGGCAATTTTTGGGTAAATTTCAGAACAAATAACTCAGCTATAAGCAGTTAAATCTGGCTGGTTCAGAAACTTGTCCGACATCTATAGATATATATTTACTGCAGTTTAAGTTTGCTAAAGATCGGATGCAAAATGAAGGTCCTAGAGTGAAGACACCATTAAGTTCATCTGGTGAGTTAAAAACAGTATTTGCTAGTGACAGAACAACGCAGAAAATAGTATTTCAATAAATCAAAGGCCATAATTCTAGTATCATGAATCTGTTCAAACTTTCATTGATTTTCAAACTTTTAAGTACCTCAGAATAATAACTGGATTTTTTGTATCAACTCAAAGGCGTGAAAGGTAATATTATCTGACCGAAAGTAAATAGGTATGAATGATGTCATTTACTAATTTACTCATTTAATACACTGTTATTGTTTTTCATACATAGACAAAACTATTTATCAACTTTATCAAAAGGCAGTAATTGTACAGCATATGACAGCACGTTTTCAAAATGAAGTATACGCAATCGTTACATTTCATATTAAACAGTGAAAACACCACATTGTTTTGGATTATCGTGTCTTAGTATCACCATCAATTTTAATAGAATTATTTAATTTCAACAATTCCTCTTGCTGGTGATTTCAAGTTGCTCACCGAGATGGTTTGTGGTTTACATAGAAAAACAGAAGCTAAGGCGATACCAGAGTGCTAAGACTCAGAGACAGGAACAAATCCTGTGGTCTTCTGGCGCAAATGCATGCATATTTGCTATACCCCTCAACTTACTATTTTACCACAAACCTATCTAAATGCCAACGATAAAGTTTCGACAGTGGTCAAAGGTGGTGACAAAAACATTTTGTTCCAATGTTATTTTGTTTCAATGTCATAAAAGAAGAATTAGAAACTAAAAAAAACAACATTTTTTTTCAATGTTATACAAGAAGAATTAGAAACTATGAAATGAAATGTCCAAATCTACAGTTTCAAATGTGTTCGCAAATTCAATCACCTGCATAAACTATCTACTGACGTGTCATGATGTGATAGTCAGCAGTCAAGACCATTCCTCCACAAATCACCAACCAGATCATTGAACAGTTCCACTTTCCTTGTAATGCCATCTTCAATATCAGAGCTGTATTAAAAATATAGATGTTAAAGACAATTGCATTTGTGTAAAATAAATGAATTTTCCTTTCCAACATGAACCTTGGACATTACTTTTGTACTTACTATTCTATACAAAACAAATATCTTTCTCAACTTTAAATATATAGCTTATAAATATATATATTTAATAATACAACTTTTCATACCTCCAATTCCAACTTACATGTAGATACTAGTAATAAAGCAAGCAGCAATTTACTATTCACACACAAAATAAATCACAGAAAAAATGCATTTCTTTATATCTGTGAAATAAAAGATAACTCCATCAAAAATCATTGAACTGGAACACAAACATGATATGTATAACTAGGCATCTTACCGATGCTTCCTGCCAAGTTCCTTCACAATCCAACAAGCGGTTTAGGATAAGTAGTGGCAACAACAAATTTAAAGTTGAAATGTCAAAGGACCATAGTAGTTTCTTTTGGGCATATTCCCAATTGCAAAACATATATTTTTTTCCACAATTTTAAGACAAAAGTCCCAACTGAAAGAAGGAAAAGAAAAACACAGAGAAAAGTATTGAGTTTGAAATGCTTTTAAATGCTGCTGCTGATCATGTAAACAGTATTAAAGATACAATTATCAAATTAATGTTTTGTTGTTTAGTTATGAAAATTCACGCTGTAATTTCCAAACCTGACGGTATGGGCTATGTTCCTAAAATATAGACAAAAACAACTGCAAAGGTCCTTCATACAAACCATTAAATCGAAACACAAATGCGTTATGCATAACTATACATCATAACAATGCTTCCTACCAAGTTTAGTTGAAATCCAGCAAGCAGTTTAGGAGTACAGGTGCCAATGCATGCATATCTGCTATAGCCCATTTCACCCCGACATTTGCCGAAAGATCACGGATAATAACGAGCTATCTCCGAGTAGCCAAATAGGTCGACCAATCAAACGCTGGTAGGCACATTAAATATTCATTGTAACGGTGCCAATGTGAATTAAAAACAATGTAAACATGTTATTAAATGTCAGACTATAACTTGAACGCATGACAAATATATGTTATTAATGTGTTTGGCACTGTAGAAAAACAAAAAGTAAAGCGTGTTTGTTGATACAATTAAAAAACGGGATTGTCAGAAAACAATGAATATTTCTATCGTAACACCGGTTCCAACTTACGCGCACATGCTCAAATGTAAACAATTCAACGCGTGTTCGTATAGCCTTGAAATCCGATCTAGTTTCCAAGGAATGAGTCAAGATGGCTTCTGTGTAGAATAGCACTAACGGCTGCGGTGTTTTAGCGAACAAATACGCATATATAAAGACTGAAACTAGTTAATTTGTGAGTGTTGATACTGTTATGACTACCAGCATTTGATTAGTTCTTGAAATCATGTGACTTTGCGCCATGTGACTGAAATTCCGAACTTTGTACGGAGATTTCCGAAGTACCGGTGAAATGGGCTATACCCTCAACTTACCATTTTCCCACAAACCTACCTAAATCCCAATGATAAAGTTCCAAATACACAATAGTCAAGGTGATGAAGAATTTTAAACTACGAAATGAAATGACCAAATCTACAGCTTTAAATGTGTTCGCATATTTACGGTATTTACCTGAATAAACTGTTTTCCAGCTACTGCCGTGTCATCATGTGATTGTCAACAGTCAAGACCATTCCTCCACAAATCATCAACCAGACCATTGAACAGTTCCTCTTTCCTTGCAAGGCCATCTTCAATACCGGACCTGCATTAAAAATATAGATGTTAAAGAAGATGGCATTTGTGTAAAAGGAATGAATTTTCCTTTCCAACATAAACTTCGGCCATTACTCAACATGTATCTTTCTCAACTTCAAATATAAATATAGCTTATAAATATAACTTTCATAATACAATTTTTAATACCTTAATCCAATTTCAACTTACATATAGATCTGATATAGATACTAGTAGTAAAGCAAGCAGAAATACTATTCACACACAAAATAAAACGTAAAAAAAACATGCATTTCTCTATCAAAAATCAGCAAAGTTGAACACAACGTGATATACACAACTAGACATCATACCAATGCGTCCTGCCAACTTCCATCAAAATCCAACAAGCGGTTTAGGAGGATTGATTAATTGAATTGGATTTTATAGTCGCACCAACAGCTAAGGTCATATGGTGACTTTCCAGCTTCCATTGGTGGAGGAAGACCCCAGGTGCCCCTCCGGGCAATTTTCGTGCAAGGGCGGGCACCTGGGTAGAACAACCGACGTTCCGCAAGCCAGCTGGATAGCTTCCTTACATAAAGATTCCTAGGCCCCTCGGTTTAGGAGGAGTAGTGTCGACATCAAATTTAAAGTTAAAGTGTCAAAGGGCCAAAACTCCATCATAAATACCATTTAGCCAGAACACAAACACAATATGCACAACTATACATCATAACAATGCTTCCGGCCAAGTTTCATTGAAATCCAGCAAGCAGTTTAGGAGAAGCTGCGATAAAATAATCAAGTAAAAAAAATCAAAGGGCCGTAACTATGTCACAAATCACCGAACCGAAACGCGTTATTCATAACTACACATCATGCCGATGCTTCCTGCCAAGTTTTGTCGAAATCCAACAAGCAGTCTAGGAGCAGTCATCAAATTTGTATTGAATTGAATTGGATTTTATAGTCGCACCAACAGCTAAGGTCATATGGCGACTTTCCAGCTTCCATTGGTGGAGGAAGACCCCAGGTGCCCCTCCGGGAAATTGTCGTGCACAGGCGGGCACCTGGGTAGAACCACCGACATTCCGCAAGCCAGCTGGATAGCCTCCTCACATAAAGATTCCTAGGCCCCTGAGGGATCGAACCTACAGCGGTGAGGGGCAAGTGATTTAAAGTCAGAGACGTAACCACTCGGCCACGGACGCCCCCGTCATCAAATTTAAAACAAAAAGAGAAAATCAAAAAACGTGTTTCAGGACAAAACAAGACGTTAATTATTAATTACACCACGATTCTAATATAGACCCCACTTCTTTGAAGCATGAGTATAAAAATATTTTTTCTTTCTTGGATAAAAACGACTGGCAATTACTCATATGCTGGCATCCACAGCTTTTCGACTAGCATCATTTCATATTTCAGCAAACACCTTTCTGGCCAGGGTTGAATCCACATTGATCTGTATTCCAAAAGTAGAATTTACAACCTTTGACCAACTCTGAAAATCACCTGGAAGGTATTACTGACCTAAAATAAATTGTTTTAAAATACAAAACAAGTTGTAACAAAAATATATTAAACGGACTGCAGCGACACAGCCAAACAAGCTCTATTATTGAGAGTTCTGAAAAACTTGGAAAAGGGATTTAAAAATTATCAAAATCCGACGATTTAAACATAAAATATATAACCATTTAAAGGTTGTTCTAAAACGAATATGGGAGCCGCCATTTTTAAAACTATGACATCATATTTCCATATTGCCATATATGGAATATTGATAAAGAAAATCACTGCAAATGAATGCATTTGTTTAACGGTCATAAAAAGCATTATTGCCATGAAGTATTACATATTTTTCATACAGTTGCTGTCATTTTCCCCAATAAATCAGTAAATTTTCATATTTATAAATATTCCATATATGGTCATTTAGAACCGTGATGTCACAGGGCTTTTTTACCTTATATAACAGAGGCCTGTAAAGGGCCTCTTCCCAACAGAAAATTGGACTGTTTTTTCCCAACTGTGGCAGAAATATTTCCCAATCGGAAAACAGCAGTCTGTCAGAATTTGAGAAAAAGCATGAATTCTGCAGTGTGTTTTTGGCTGCCAAGTAAATTCCGACTTCCGAAGTTAATAATTATGGTAAATAATGGATGACAATATAAATAAAGTATAGTAAGGTCATATTTACCCAATTTATGAAACCTTGTATTTTACCCAAAATGAGAAATAAGCGTGTTCTTTTTTCCCAAAATGGACAGGCCTGGGCCTCTTCCCAATTTTGTTGAAAAAAGCCCTGTGTCATAGCTCTCAAAATGGCCACTTCCATGTCCGTTCCAATAGAAACTTCAAATGATCATAATTATCTTCTACGTCTATCATCCGATTTCGATAATTCTTTCAACCTTATTCCAGTCTTTCAGAACTCTCAATAATAATAGATGGTCGCTACATTCCCTTTAAATGCCGTATCTTTCAATTTTAATTGTGATTTCAACAGCAGCAAAACTCTTCTGTTTAATATGACTTGTAATACAGACCTGAATGAAATATGGAGGAGTAGGGCATGAACATACTACTTGTCCTCTCGCTCATTGATCATTGATGCAGGACAAGCAGATTTTCTGATAAATATTCCTGATTATTTACGAACAACTTTCAACAAATAAATAACGCTATACAAATCTGTATTTATTTTACAATTACAAAACAAGAACTCTTTGAAAGTGATTGATTAATTGAATTGGATTTTATAGTCGCACCAACAGCTAAGGTCATATGGCGACTTTCCAGCTTCCATTGGTGGAGAAAGACCCCAGGTGCCCGTCCGGGCAATTTTCGTGCAAGGGCGGGCACCTGGGTTGAACCACCGACGTTCCGCAAGCCAGCTGGATAGCTTCCTCACATAAAGATTCCTAGGCCCCTGAGGGATCGAACCTACAGCGGTGAGGGGCAAGTGATTTCAAGTCAGAGACGTTAACCACTTGGCCACGGACACCCCTTTGATAGTGTTTTGGCGCTAAAGTTTGTTGGACACCGAGAAAGGTTTTATGTCCATCTGAATTACATTTTACATATTTTACTATAATGTTATGTCATAAAAAAGATCTTAAACTCGTCCCCATTCCATGTAAGATTTATAAAACTTGTTACTGATTATTTTTAATTTCAACTCACCAAAATCTTGTTAAAATTAAAATATTGTATTGTTTCTAATCAGTGCTCGCCCTCTTATTAGCGACCCCACACCCACCCCCACCTAACTTTAAAAAAAAATAATCTTACCTTGAGCTGTAAAAGTGGTTAATCTCCAAGAAAAGTGGTTAAAATCAAAGAAACAGTATACACTCACTTATGAATTTAACTCCATATTTCAGTAACACATTTTTTTAGCATTATATAAGAAAATTAAAATGAGTACTGGCTTACGAAAAGCGTTCTAATAAGCATCCCCCTTTCAGAGAATGTCACGCCCCCGGGGGCGCTAATCAGAAACAATACGGTATTTCACTCATTTCATAAATCTTACATGAAATGGGGACAAGTTTAAGATCCTATATTTATTAACTGTAGATAAATAGCACTAAAGACATATTTATATATATGGCAGAATCAGACAAAACAAGAAGTACTGCCCGTCGGTGCAGATGCTCGACTTTCGAGACCTTGTCTATTTATTCATTAACAGAGTTGGAATGCATATTTCTGCTGAACTAATAGAATTATGGCACTTGTCTCTGAGCTGTTGATATGGAATTGATTGCAGGTGTGATGTATGTTTCATTGAATTCTTTAACAGGATTCTAAGATACAAAGAAAAATTTAAATTTAAAAAAGGCGAAGTTGACACGATCACATACAAAACTGCTATCAATTTTTTCTAAGCAAAAAAGGAGCCATAATGTTCTTCAATTGAAAGCAAGAGTTTTAGAACCTGGCAGTATGATGTTGTCTAATGATGCTAAATACATCTGTGAAGTTTCAATCCATTATTAAAGGTAGTTCTCAAGGTACACGCTTAAAAACACAACTTTAACACAACTTCTAAGTATAAAAGGGTTCATAATTTTGCTAAAATAATTGCAAGCTTGACTTGTAGAACCTGCCTGTATGGTGATGCCGAATACATCTGTGAATTTCCAATACATTATGTAAAGATACAAGCTTACATAGAAAACTTTAACCGGACGCAGATGACGATCAAGTGATGACAACAGCTCTTTTTTCCTTGGAAAAAGTCGAGCTAAATATGAAAACCCAAAATGTTACTTAATTATACACAATCACGTTTAATCGTCAGTTCAGAATATTCACTCCACCTAATACTTCAGTGTATTTGTTCAATAGAATCTAGATCATATACAACGCTTGCTTTTTTAAAAACAAATGGAAACGTTAAAAAAGCAAGCGTCCCAGATGAGCTACTATTCAAAAGAATTGCAGCAGACGGTGGAGTCAATATTCTAAACTGACGATTTCTCGTCAAATACAGCAATTTTGAAAAAATAAGCGTCATATTTATGATTATTACTTGCTCCGTTGTTGAAATTACCTTAGATTGAATTGATGACACTGGTACGTTCGGGGAAACAACACCAATAACGGTGAATATGTGCTTTATTTGGTTCCAGTCATGTAGTCATAACTTTTACATGTCATCATCAAAATAATTTGACCAATCACTAAAATATCAACCTTTCACATTCTGGTAGGAGGTAAACTCGACCTTTATCGTTGATGCTCAACTGACTTTAGCCCTCTATAAAGCTAATTTATACTGATAATAATATTAAAAGCTTCATTTTCTTTTTATACAGCTATGAATATTCTTTCGGTGCTGCCTGATTTTAAAACACCAAAATGGATACATTTAATTCCAATTATTGTCTACGGTTTTGATTTTTCATATAGAGATTGAGGATAAAGTCCGAGTAAACCCCTGTTTTTACCTACTGAATATCTCCACTTACTTGAATATGAATACATGCTCCCCAGAAATCGCGTTTTTCAAAGCTTTTTGACTTGTCACAGAAGAACGGCTTGCTCAAATCGTTTTCGATTTCGAGAACGACATACACCTGCAGTTCCAACCAGCGAAGATTTGAATATAGATTTGTGGCTAATTCTCTGAATTTGGCCATTGTAATAATTGATGAAAACAGTTACTGTGCATTTCAGTGATCCTATGCGGCTAATGTGAATCGAGATTTTTTTTTTTTACTTGCAATGTTTTCATACCTGGTATGGATAGATAGAATAAAAATAGAAGCTTCTGGATCTGTTTACAATCTTGCCGTAGCTATCCGTTTAGCTTCACAAAGCCCAAAACTCATTTTGGTACCCCGTGTTTACATTGTAAAAAATCAACAAAATGGTCATGGCTTAGTTTCACTATTCGCGATCTCCGTTTTTAAGTTTGGGTCGTACCAAGTAAAACACAGGGTATGCAGCGTATTGTTGTTGTTCAATTGTCAATTAACCGCTAATTCCAGCAATCGGTCGTACTTTTCTTTTGGAATAAATTGAATTTGGGTTTTAAGGCGCACCAACACATTACAGGTTATATGGCACCTAACAAGCATGAACATGCCAGGCTCATCCTCCATGTACATCAAGATAAAATATGGAGAATGGGCCTAGAACCTTCTCACCCTGAACTGCAGAGTTTCTACAAATTCTATCGTAAAAACTCCATTTACGCTGGAGCCTTTACATTTTTTTTCTGAATAGAACCCATCGATATATTAATAATAAACAGGAGAATAGTAAAAGTGTGTAACAAATAACGAGTATTTAAAAATATAATTATAATTTCAAGTATAATAATTACTGATTGAATTTTATGTTCATTCGCCACGAAGCCGGTACTAGCAACCGCCATATAACTGTCGTGACCCAGTATACATAATCCAGGCATTCGTATTTTACCAATCCGCTTTTCCAAAACAAAAGTAAAATTGTCTTCTGCTTCGATTTTTTCTATAGTTATTGAATAATTATGCATTAAAATGACTGCAGTTAGAAAAAGTTGCACCTTTTACCTGTGCAGTTTCGACTCGGCAAACTCCGAGTTTGTCTACGCAAAGTGTCGTGGCATATTTAGGCCCAGAGCTTTTTCAGTTTTCGCGTAGCTGATTCCCACGCTGAGTAGTTATATCATCCAAACTCCGCGAAAGTACGCGATTAGTACATTCCTCACTCGGCGTGAAAGAGTAAAGTGTGGGTTTCGCGTGAGCTGTACTGTAGGTTTTCGACTGTTCATAGAATTACAATGTAAACACATGTTGGCAAAATGAATTTTGGGCTTTGAGAATCTAAACGGATCGCTACAGCAAGATTGTAAACAGAAATAGGAGCGTCTATTTTCATTTTATCTATCCATACCAGGTTTGAAAGCAAGTAATAAAAAAAAATCTGGATTCATATTCGACGCATTGGGTCACTGAAATGCGCAGCAGGTATAATGCTGACCAGAGATTCACACCTTGTGACATATTTTCAGGAAAACTTAAAACATGTTTGTTTTCAATAATATAACATTGTCACGACGTCTGTAAAGAAACACAACGAAAGTTACCGTTACGCTGGTAATAGTAATTTAAATATCACCTTAAAAATTTCGTTCAAATCACATATTTCTTATTACATCTGCGAAAAACACGTTCACCATGCGTACCAATTTGCCCAAATGAAACCACCAAGAACAAAACCACGCCGTTTCACCGCGGAGTAGGTCCAACAGGTTTTACGTCCATAATATGTTAACCTGGTCTTGATAGTCAGTCCTAAAACATACTTACTCAAAGTAGCTAGCGACTAAGATCTTCTTCCACACAAACCGATGCCAAATAAACATACAAACAGAATCAAAACGTAGACTATTTCACTGTAAGTCAAAGAGTCAAAATGGTTGCCGCCGGAAATAACATTCGATCAATCAACGGTGGTTACTAAAAGCCGGGACGTTTAAAAATATCGGGAAATTGTGTAAAACCACACAGAAGGTGAGAATGCTAGGATACTAAATATATGCAATAATTTCGAAACGGGGGTACGGTATTACTTGAAAATGGTTTGTATTGACGCAGGATAATTAATTGTGATATTTATTTTAAAGCAAATGTATAAAACATATGTTTTTTACTTTGTAATTTAACAGAAACTTTTTATTTCAAAATGTCATTGCCCTGACCCAGTCATACTAATAATAAAGAATTCATAAGATTACTCTTATCAAAACTGTTCTATATCAATGAAGGATGGTATAACGGTGATAACTCAGCCCTGTTTATATGAAAACAGAGTAAATAATATGACTTTGCAATTAATGATTTACTTTCCGGTACTTCTTAAAACAGAAATCACCGAGTGTCCATGTTCTGCAATTAAATCCTCATGAACGACCAAACTTTATTGACTTAACATGTTTTATATAAACACAGTGTTTAAGATTTTGATATTATTGCTAGGTCCTATACTATCAGAGATGGCCGCCAGTGACGTCATAACGGAAATCCTGACGGTGTTTATTGTGGTCATGACGTCATGACATTATATTCAGACATTATATTCAGAAATTCGGTTTTTTCACTGATTGCTTTACAAAGTTATTTTCGTGATAAATCAATCAGTCAGGAAAGCCCGTTTGATCAGGTTCTGATCAAAATCTAGTTCTTATTAGGGCTTTCCACCTTCCAGTGGAAAGACCTATTGTTGTTGTTCGGCAAGATTTTGACTTTATTCTTCTCACCGCCACTTTTCATAGTAAGACTGGTCGCACGGCCTCTAAATTGTACACAGTGATAGAGCTCATTCTGGAATAGTGCCGCGAAGCTTTTGGGGTCATGACGTCATCCAAGATGGCCGCCAGTGACGTCATGATGAAAATCTTGTTCGAGCTAGATCTCAGACATTTATGGTCGGATTTGAATGAAACTTTCACAGATTGTAAAAGTCATGGTCTAGTTGTGCAAGAAGGTCATGCGGGGTCATGACGTCATAACGTGATGGCGTCAGAGACGCCAGACGCTTAAAAACTTGAAAAAATCGTCAAAAATACAATTATTGCATGACCATTTTGAAACTTTACCACAATCATGTTTTCATCATCTTCTATCGATCGTGTGAAAAAGGTGTTGATGACGTCATCAAATATGGCGGCCATAGTGGTTTAATTTTAAACGGGCTAAAATAGAAACTTCTAAGTATATTTCGAAAACCGAACCAGCTAGCGCCAACAATGCCCTCATATATGTGCCACTATGTGACCTTGACCAAGTCTGGGAAAATCAGGTCACCAGGTCAAAGGTCAAGGTCATAGGTAAGCGATAGGTGTAAACACCAATAACCACCTATATCTCAGTAACGGTTGAAATTGTTATCAAGAACATATGTACCATTTGTAAGGCCTTTCAATTTACTTTTCAAAAATAAAGTCCACTCAAAACGCAACGTGGTAAATTGTTGCCATAGGAACCAAAATACGATGACGTCAATGACGTAAAATGTGAAAAATTGACGTAGACGCGCAAAATTTGTCAGTTTTGTAGAACTTATGATTGCAAATACGAACGCGAAGTTTATTTTTAGCTGACGTCATTAATGACGTCACAGTAACGTAGAAACGAAAGAAGATTAAAATCGCTTCTGCTCAAGAACTACCTGTCTCTTCTCGGTGAATCTTTGTCAAAATAATGTTCTTATCTTGTAGTTGTGCATTGCAATGTTTTGGGTCTCGGGGTCATTCAATATGGCCGCCGGTGAATATCTAAGAAATACCTTGTTCACGCTTCTCTTCCTAAAGATTTCCAGTCTGATAATGATGAAACTTCGCCAAAAAATGTGCGTATGGGTGGGACGTGGGGCAGACGAATGTATACACGTGAAGACGATACATAGCTCAGACCTAAATATTTAGTTTCGGGCGTAACGCAGTTCCCATCTTGCACGCACATACAGATACGCGAAACCATTATTAGGGCTTTCCACCTTCCAGTGGAAAGACCTATTGTTGTTGTTCGGCAAGATTTTGACTTTATTCTTCTCACCGCCACTTTTCATAGTAAGACTGGTCGCACGGCCTCTAAATTGTACACAGTGATAGAGCTCATTCTGGAATAGTGCCGCGAAGCTTTTGGGGTCATGACGTCATCCAAGATGGCCGCCAGTGACGTCATGATGAAAATCTTGTTCGCGCTAGATCTCAGACATTTATGGTCGGATTTGAATGAAACTTTCACAGATTGTAAAAGTCATGGTCTAGTTGTGCAAGAAGGTCATGCGGGGTCATGACGTCATAACGTGATGGCGTCAGAGACGCCAGACGCTTAAAAACTTGAAAAAATCGTCAAAAATACAATTATTGCATGACCATTTTGAAACTTTACCACAATCATGTTTTCATCATCTTCTATCGATCGTGTGAAAAAGGTGTTGATGACGTCATCAAATATGGCGGCCATAGTGGTTTAATTTTAAACGGGCTAAAATAGAAACTTCTAAGTATATTTCGAAAACCGAACCAGCTAGCGCCAACAATGCCCTCATATATGTGCCACTATGTGACCTTGACCAAGTCTGGGAAAATCAGGTCACCAGGTCAAAGGTCAAGGTCATAGGTAAGCGATAGGTGTAAACACCAATAACCACCTATATCTCAGTAACGGTTGAAATTGTTATCAAGAACATATGTACCATTTGTAAGGCCTTTCAATTTACTTTTCAAAAATAAAGTCCACTCAAAACGCAACGTTGGTAAATTGTTGCCATAGGAACCAAAATACGATGACGTCAATGACGTAAAATGTGAAAAATTGACGTAGACGCGCAAAATTTGTCAGTTTTGTAGAACTTATGATTGCAAATACGAACGCGAAGTTTATTTTTAGCTGACGTCATTAATGACGTCACAGTAACGTAGAAACGAAAGAAGATTAAAATCGCTTCTGCTCAAGAACTACCTGTCTCTTCTCGGTGAATCTTTGTCAAAATAATGTTCTTATCTTGTAGTTGTGCATTGCAATGTTTTGGGTCTCGGGGTCATTCAATATGGCCGCCGGTGAATATCTAAGAAATACCTTGTTCACGCTTCTCTTCCTAAAGATTTCCAGTCTGATAATGATGAAACTTCGCCAAATAATGTGCGTATGGGTGGGACGTGGGGCAGACGAATGTATACACGTGAAGACGATACATAGCTCAGACCTAAATATTTAGTTTCGGGCGTAACGCAGTTCCCATCTTGCACGCACATACAGATACGCGAAACCATTATTAGGGCTTTCCACCTTCCAGTGGAAAGACCTATTGTTGTTGTTCGGCAAGATTTTGACTTTATTCTTCTCACCGCCACTTTTCATAGTAAGACTGGTCGCACGGCCTCTAAATTGTACACAGTGATAGAGCTCATTCTGGAATAGTGCCGCGAAGCTTTTGGGGTCATGACGTCATCCAAGATGGCCGCCAGTGACGTCATGATGAAAATCTTGTTCGCGCTAGATCTCAGACATTTATGGTCGGATTTGAATGAAACTTTCACAGATTGTAAAAGTCATGGTCTAGTTGTGCAAGAAGGTCATGCGGGGTCATGACGTCATAACGTGATGGCGTCAGAGACGCCAGACGCTTAAAAACTTGAAAAAATCGTCAAAAATACAATTATTGCATGACCATTTTGAAACTTTACCACAATCATGTTTTCATCATCTTCTATCGATCGTGTGAAAAAGGTGTTGATGACGTCATCAAATATGGCGGCCATAGTGGTTTAATTTTAAACGGGCTAAAATAGAAACTTCTAAGTATATTTCGAAAACCGAACCAGCTAGCGCCAACAATGCCCTCATATATGTGCCACTATGTGACCTTGACCAAGTCTGGGAAAATCAGGTCACCAGGTCAAAGGTCAAGGTCATAGGTAAGCGATAGGTGTAAACACCAATAACCACCTATATCTCAGTAACGGTTGAAATTGTTATCAAGAACATATGTACCATTTGTAAGGCCTTTCAATTTACTTTTCAAAAATAAAGTCCACTCAAAACGCAACGTTGGTAAATTGTTGCCATAGGAACCAAAATACGATGACGTCAATGACGTAAAATGTGAAAAATTGACGTAGACGCGCAAAATTTGTCAGTTTTGTAGAACTTATGATTGCAAATACGAACGCGAAGTTTATTTTTAGCTGACGTCATTAATGACGTCACAGTAACGTAGAAACGAAAGAAGATTAAAATCGCTTCTGCTCAAGAACTACCTGTCTCTTCTCGGTGAATCTTTGTCAAAATAATGTTCTTATCTTGTAGTTGTGCATTGCAATGTTTTGGGTCTCGGGGTCATTCAATATGGCCGCCGGTGAATATCTAAGAAATACCTTGTTCACGCTTCTCTTCCTAAAGATTTCCAGTCTGATAATGATGAAACTTCGCCAAATAATGTGCGTATGGGTGGGACGTGGGGCAGACGAATGTATACACGTGAAGACGATACATAGCTCAGACCTAAATATTTAGTTTCGGGCGTAACGCAGTTCCCATCTTGCACGCACATACAGATACGCGAAACCATTATTAGGGCTTTCCACCTTCCAGTGGAAAGACCTATTGTTGTTGTTCGGCAAGATTTTGACTTTATTCTTCTCACCGCCACTTTTCATAGTAAGACTGGTCGCACGGCCTCTAAATTGTACACAGTGATAGAGCTCATTCTGGAATAGTGCCGCGAAGCTTTTGGGGTCATGACGTCATCCAAGATGGCCGCCAGTGACGTCATGATGAAAATCTTGTTCGCGCTAGATCTCAGACATTTATGGTCGGATTTGAATGAAACTTTCACAGATTGTAAAAGTCATGGTCTAGTTGTGCAAGAAGGTCATGCGGGGTCATGACGTCATAACGTGATGGCGTCAGAGACGCCAGACGCTTAAAAACTTGAAAAAATCGTCAAAAATACAATTATTGCATGACCATTTTGAAACTTTACCACAATCATGTTTTCATCATCTTCTATCGATCGTGTGAAAAAGGTGTTGATGACGTCATCAAATATGGCGGCCATAGTGGTTTAATTTTAAACGGGCTAAAATAGAAACTTCTAAGTATATTTCGAAAACCGAACCAGCTAGCGCCAACAATGCCCTCATATATGTGCCACTATGTGACCTTGACCAAGTCTGGGAAAATCAGGTCACCAGGTCAAAGGTCAAGGTCATAGGTAAGCGATAGGTGTAAACACCAATAACCACCTATATCTCAGTAACGGTTGAAATTGTTATCAAGAACATATGTACCATTTGTAAGGCCTTTCAATTTACTTTTCAAAAATAAAGTCCACTCAAAACGCAACGTTGGTAAATTGTTGCCATAGGAACCAAAATACGATGACGTCAATGACGTAAAATGTGAAAAATTGACGTAGACGCGCAAAATTTGTCAGTTTTGTAGAACTTATGATTGCAAATACGAACGCGAAGTTTATTTTTAGCTGACGTCATTAATGACGTCACAGTAACGTAGAAACGAAAGAAGATTAAAATCGCTTCTGCTCAAGAACTACCTGTCTCTTCTCGGTGAATCTTTGTCAAAATAATGTTCTTATCTTGTAGTTGTGCATTGCAATGTTTTGGGTCTCGGGGTCATTCAATATGGCCGCCGGTGAATATCTAAGAAATACCTTGTTCACGCTTCTCTTCCTAAAGATTTCCAGTCTGATAATGATGAAACTTCGCCAAATAATGTGCGTATGGGTGGGACGTGGGGCAGACGAATGTATACACGTGAAGACGATACATAGCTCAGACCTAAATATTTAGTTTCGGGCGTAACGCAGTTCCCATCTTGCACGCACATACAGATACGCGAAACCATTATTAGGGCTTTCCACCTTCCAGTGGAAAGACCTATTGTTGTTGTTCGGCAAGATTTTGACTTTATTCTTCTCACCGCCACTTTTCATAGTAAGACTGGTCGCACGGCCTCTAAATTGTACACAGTGATAGAGCTCATTCTGGAATAGTGCCGCGAAGCTTTTGGGGTCATGACGTCATCCAAGATGGCCGCCAGTGACGTCATGATGAAAATCTTGTTCGCGCTAGATCTCAGACATTTATGGTCGGATTTGAATGAAACTTTCACAGATTGTAAAAGTCATGGTCTAGTTGTGCAAGAAGGTCATGCGGGGTCATGACGTCATAACGTGATGGCGTCAGAGACGCCAGACGCTTAAAAACTTGAAAAAATCGTCAAAAATACAATTATTGCATGACCATTTTGAAACTTTACCACAATCATGTTTTCATCATCTTCTATCGATCGTGTGAAAAAGGTGTTGATGACGTCATCAAATATGGCGGCCATAGTGGTTTAATTTTAAACGGGCTAAAATAGAAACTTCTAAGTATATTTCGAAAACCGAACCAGCTAGCGCCAACAATGCCCTCATATATGTGCCACTATGTGACCTTGACCAAGTCTGGGAAAATCAGGTCACCAGGTCAAAGGTCAAGGTCATAGGTAAGCGATAGGTGTAAACACCAATAACCACCTATATCTCAGTAACGGTTGAAATTGTTATCAAGAACATATGTACCATTTGTAAGGCCTTTCAATTTACTTTTCAAAAATAAAGTCCACTCAAAACGCAACGTTGGTAAATTGTTGCCATAGGAACCAAAATACGATGACGTCAATGACGTAAAATGTGAAAAATTGACGTAGACGCGCAAAATTTGTCAGTTTTGTAGAACTTATGATTGCAAATACGAACGCGAAGTTTATTTTTAGCTGACGTCATTAATGACGTCACAGTAACGTAGAAACGAAAGAAGATTAAAATCGCTTCTGCTCAAGAACTACCTGTCTCTTCTCGGTGAATCTTTGTCAAAATAATGTTCTTATCTTGTAGTTGTGCATTGCAATGTTTTGGGTCTCGGGGTCATTCAATATGGCCGCCGGTGAATATCTAAGAAATACCTTGTTCACGCTTCTCTTCCTATAGATTTCCAGTCTGATAATGATGAAACTTCGCCAAATAATGTGCGTATGGGTGGGACGTGGGGCAGACGAATGTATACACGTGAAGACGATACATAGCTCAGACCTAAATATTTAGTTTCGGGCGTAACGCAGTTCCCATCTTGCACGCACATACAGATACGCGAAACCATTATTAGGGCTTTCCACCTTCCAGTGGAAAGACCTATTGTTGTTGTTCGGCAAGATTTTGACTTTATTCTTCTCACCGCCACTTTTCATAGTAAGACTGGTCGCACGGCCTCTAAATTGTACACAGTGATAGAGCTCATTCTGGAATAGTGCCGCGAAGCTTTTGGGGTCATGACGTCATCCAAGATGGCCGCCAGTGACGTCATGATGAAAATCTTGTTCGCGCTAGATCTCAGACATTTATGGTCGGATTTGAATGAAACTTTCACAGATTGTAAAAGTCATGGTCTAGTTGTGCAAGAAGGTCATGCGGGGTCATGACGTCATAACGTGATGGCGTCAGAGACGCCAGACGCTTAAAAACTTGAAAAAATCGTCAAAAATACAATTATTGCATGACCATTTTGAAACTTTACCACAATCATGTTTTCATCATCTTCTATCGATCGTGTGAAAAAGGTGTTGATGACGTCATCAAATATGGCGGCCATAGTGGTTTAATTTTAAACGGGCTAAAATAGAAACTTCTAAGTATATTTCGAAAACCGAACCAGCTAGCGCCAACAATGCCCTCATATATGTGCCACTATGTGACCTTGACCAAGTCTGGGAAAATCAGGTCACCAGGTCAAAGGTCAAGGTCATAGGTAAGCGATAGGTGTAAACACCAATAACCACCTATATCTCAGTAACGGTTGAAATTGTTATCAAGAACATATGTACCATTTGTAAGGCCTTTCAATTTACTTTTCAAAAATAAAGTCCACTCAAAACGCAACGTTGGTAAATTGTTGCCATAGGAACCAAAATACGATGACGTCAATGACGTAAAATGTGAAAAATTGACGTAGACGCGCAAAATTTGTCAGTTTTGTAGAACTTATGATTGCAAATACGAACGCGAAGTTTATTTTTAGCTGACGTCATTAATGACGTCACAGTAACGTAGAAACGAAAGAAGATTAAAATCGCTTCTGCTCAAGAACTACCTGTCTCTTCTCGGTGAATCTTTGTCAAAATAATGTTCTTATCTTGTAGTTGTGCATTGCAATGTTTTGGGTCTCGGGGTCATTCAATATGGCCGCCGGTGAATATCTAAGAAATACCTTGTTCACGCTTCTCTTCCTAAAGATTTCCAGTCTGATAATGATGAAACTTCGCCAAATAATGTGCGTATGGGTGGGACGTGGGGCAGACGAATGTATACACGTGAAGACGATACATAGCTCAGACCTAAATATTTAGTTTCGGGCGTAACGCAGTTCCCATCTTGCACGCACATACAGATACGCGAAACCATTATTAGGGCTTTCCACCTTCCGGTGGAAAGACCTATTGTTGTTGTTCGGCAAGATTTTGACTTTATTCTTCTCACCGCCACTTTTCATAGTAAGACTGGTCGCACGGCCTCTAAATTGTACACAGTGATAGAGCTCATTCTGGAATAGTGCCGCGAAGCTTTTGGGGTCATGACGTCATCCAAGATGGCCGCCAGTGACGTCATGATGAAAATCTTGTTCGCGCTAGATCTCAGACATTTATGGTCGGATTTGAATGAAACTTTCACAGATTGTAAAAGTCATGGTCTAGTTGTGCAAGAAG
>JAWPHD010002549.1:0-251604 GCA_037043455.1 Cyrtodaria siliqua
TCATGACTTTTATATTTCAAAGAAAACGGCATTTCTTGCCTTGGACTATATCGATGTATTGTATTGAAAACATCGTTTACGTAATATTTACACATAATTCTAGTTACAACAAAAGTTTGAATAAATTACTTTTTTATGAATCCAACATTACGACCTATGTAAAGTCGATTTTTAAGACAGTGTATATGAATATGTCCCAAACAAACAGTCGTCATAGACTTATATCTTCACTGATTTTAATAAAATTATCAGAAAGTGTCGCTAAAGGTTCATTCTATAAGATCATTTTGAAATGTCGTCTGTTAATCTCACACAACGTGAATACGACGGCTAGTTGCATTATATAATGAACGCTCCTCGTACCATAGTCCATAACAAGATAAAAACATGTTATAATCAAAGCAGATTTCTGTACTCAATGACCATGTTTTAGTAGTAACAAATATATCTTCAGAGAAACTTCCTATGCATAGACCATATGTTGGTGGTAGCAGCTTTCGATACCTATGTATCATACATTGTTGTTAACCTTCTAGCGTCAAATCAGCTTTCTATGCCATATTTTAGTGATACAATTTTTTCGTCAAAGCAGATTTCTATTTCTGAAAATCGATGTTTGTTGTTTTATCAAATCTGTAGATCTGTTTTTTTTGGGGATTTTCTTGTTGTTTTGTTTTGTTGTTTTTTATTTATTTTATTTTGAAAAAGAGTATGATAATGGACCTTTGGAAACGGCCCAGTATACAACTGCGTGTTTTAATTATCTTACCATACATTTGATCTGTGTTGCAGTGTTTCCTTTACACGGGCATGTACGATCGGTTTGTGTTTTTGTGATATTTGGACTGGTATAGGATTTTCTCTAACATTGACATCACACGGTATAATTAGAAATATAAATATCAGAATTGTTAAGTCTCGATCTAACAGCACTCCATACAGGTTTGTAAGAGAAGGACTGAGTTACGTGTCAATGTTCAGTGCTGATTAAAATTATTTTTAATCTATTTTTATCATGCATTCTTTTATTTCTCTTGTCAGCATATAATATATTCTCCTGTAATAGTTTCCTTATGTTATAAGAGGCCCGTCTTAGCGTTTTAGCGTTTTATTGGCGGCTACAGACTATGTAGAATCTTCATCATAATAATGGAAGTAATAGTTACTAGTAGTAGAAGAAATAGTTCTAGTAGAAGTGGAAATAGTAGTACAAAACTAATAATGATGTCATTAATAATATAACTAACTAATAGCAAGGTTGTATGCAGGCGTAATATACCTGCCGAGTGAATATGGAATTATATCTGGAGAAGAACTGGAAATAATTTTAAAATAACAACAGATCAAGTTACGGTGGCTTAGCCTTAACAAATACTGAACATATTTGGCATGGAGACAAACGAATGACTATTAAGTTTTTTCTCCTACCCTAAACATCACTCATCCACAAAGTGCAAACCTTAGGAACCGACACATCGTTTTATTTCAATTACCAGCGTATGACTATCTTTATACGTAAAAATGCGCAAAAATAGATCTTTTGCCAGCTGAGCTCTAACTCTAACATCTCGCTCATATTGTTTGCGAAGACGCATGTAAATTGAGTGTGTAAACTATAGTTAATTCGATTTGCATAATACATTTAAATTTGTATTTAGTTGTATTAGTGCAAACGTCATTAAACATATAAAATAATAATAAATACTACTGCTACTAGTGGTAGTAGATGTAGTAGTAATAGTCGAAGTATTATAAGTAATAATAACACGAAAAGTCATAGTATACAATATATACTATGACGACGAGCGGCAATAAGAATGAAAATTGCAGAATATATTTGTTTTGATTAATTGCATTGGAATTACAGCATCATGTGTGGTTTGTTTCTGTAAAATTAATAGTGAGTTCTATTTGGTGTAGCAACGGCAGAGAACAAAATGGAAAAGCGAAATAAAGATGAAATGTTTTTATTTGAAATTAAACGTCCAATTTAAAGACAAAATGCCATTCTATTAAAATCAAGAGGCCCAAGAGGGCCTTTGGATGATCTACTGGCTAAAACGATTCTTATATCAAGGATTGTCAACAAAACATTTCAATCAGTTCTTTCTTTTAAAACATTTTAAAAACAACAGGGATAGGATAGCCTTAGATCGCTCACCTGGTAATCATGGGCAATAAGTCTGCTGTGTCTAGTCTGGCATGGGTATTTTTTAACTTGATCCACTTTCTTCTACGAATGAAATTTCATAAAAATGGGTGGGGATTTATATTAACATACTAAACAAATATGGTCAAGATCAGATAAAAAATGAAATAACTACAGATTTAACATAGGAAAATGCAATATAGCATTTTTCAACAAATCAAGGGCCATAACTCTGTCGTTACTAACAAGATCTAGCTGGTTTTCGAACTTGTCCATGATTTCATTCATATACCGCGCTCTGCACAACTAGACATCCTACTGAGGCTTCCTGCAAAATTTTGTAGAAATCCAACAAACCGTTTAGTAGCGCCGACAAGAAATTTAAAGTAAAAATATCAAAGGGCCATAAGTCCGTCATAAATCAGCGAACTAGAACAAAAGCGCGACATGCACAACTAGACATCTTACCGATGCTTCCTGCCAAGTTTCATCGAAATCCATCAAGGCGTTTAGAAATTCAAAGTAAATATGTCAAGGGGCCGAAACTCCATCAAAAATCAACGAACAGGAAAAAATGCAACAGGCACAACTAGAAATCATAGCAATGATTCCTGCTAACACGGCGTTAACACAAAAAGAATTTAAAAAATTAAAAAAAGAAAATTAAAAAGAAAATTTAAAATTAAATAAAAAAAGAAATATTCAAAAACAATAATCAAATGAAAAAAAAGAAAAAGAAATAAAAAGAAAGAAAAAAATAACCATTTAAAAAAATATACAAATAACAAAAAAGGCAAAATATCTGGTAAAGTTTGGTAAAGATCTGAAAAATTAAAGCCTATCGTATTAACGAGGCAAAATATAGCATTTTTAACTAAATCAAGGGCCATAACTCCACTATTACTGGTCCGAACTGGCTTGTTTTCGAACTTAGCCGAGTTTTCATTGATATTAAAGACATTTTCTATAGTTTTTTCTGCATAAGAGATTTTCTTTAAACTTTTTGTACAGTAAGTCTGTTATATATATAGACAGAAAATGCAAAAATAATGGTAGGTCACTATAATTGTTAAAATTTTAAAAAATAATGTGTAATGCCACCATCATGTCAATCTGTCCAAAAAGTTGAACAAGTCCATGAAATAGCTAAATAAGTCATTTTTGAAGTCTAATCATTTATTCATTGGTCACAATTCTGCTCAAATTGTATTAAAGTAAATAACATTTAATTGAAATACATTTAAAGCTCATCTTTATGTAAAACAAAGATATATTTTTACAAAATCTGTTGAGACCATTACCACAATTTATGCACAAATTAGTCCATAATGATATAATTTCCTCTTTTTATGTATGTTCCCAATAAGAGAATTTGTTTAAACTTTCTAAGCACATAGTTTAACATATATTAAAACAAAATGTGCAATAAAAATGGTAGGTCCCAATGCTTATTTAGAATTTCTTTTTGAAACCGTACCCCTATGCTAAAAGGCCAAGTTTTGTATGAAATTATATAGAAATGGTATATTTTCGTATTTTGTTATGTTTCTAATAACAGAGTTTGGTCCAACTTCCTAGGCACTTATTTGAACATATAGTAAGACAATAGATGCAATTAAAATTACAGGTCACAATGCATAGTGAGATTTAATATTGGTTTTTGGAACGTACCATTATGCTTATTTTTTTAATTTTGTTTGAATTTTTACAAAATGCTATATTTTTCCTATTTTTAAAAATTTAAAAAACAATAAAAATAAATAAATAAAAAAAAACTAATTCGATTTTTTTTTTCAAAGAAAAAAAATAAAAAAAATACAACTAAACTAGACATCAATAGCAACATTCCTGTAACTTTTTAGGAAAGTCCATCAATAGTTTTAGAAGAGAAGTCGCCCAAAATGCTGCGCATAAAAAACTACAGAAAATGCCTTTAACAGTCTGTTAAAAGTTGGTAAAGATCAGATGAAAAATGAATTTGACCAGTAGAACTAAAAATTATCAGCTCCAAAAGTAGGTCAAGGTCATAGATGAAATCCATGCGTCCAAAAAGATGCATTACCCAAAACACAACTATGTCAAAATAGAATATTTTTTCTTCCAAAGATTAAGCTATAAAATTAGGTTTAAAACATCTACTGCATTGTTATACTTCATGAGAAAGTGATGTAAATGTAACAATTAAGGTTATCTGCCCTTTGCTTCGAGAGTCAAGGTCACATCCACATATGCTTTGTCATGTTGCGATGTACCACCCTAGATACAACTATACACAAAGTGTGAAAGGTCTTAGTGCATACAGTTTGTGAAAAAGTGACCTAAACGCAAAAGTTGAATGTAAACATTATAAGGTTATCCAAGATACAACTATAAGCAAAGATTCAAAGGTCTAGTGTATACAGTTTGTGAGAAAATGACCTAAACGCAAAACTTGCCGCCGACGCCGCCGACGCCGCCGCCGCCGGTAAAGCAACACCTATGTCTCTTTTTTGATTCGAAAAGGCGATAAAAATGGTATGTACAATTCTGTGAGTCAGGTCCCTGCCAAGACTTGAACTCGGATCTCTTTTCTCGAAAGAAAAGCGTATTTCCTTACACTACTGAGATCGCCCAGATACATAAAAATGTAGATTAAAAATAATTCAAACTAAAGATATCACTGAAGGTTATTAACGCAGTCCCCACGACTACATGTATATGCCGGTATCACTTCATACTGAAGCTTCTCACAAAGTTTGGGGAAAATCTGTATAAAATTAGCATACAAAATATTTTTTCTGAGAAAAATATTCAAGGGGCCAGAACTCACATCAACAAGAGGTCAATGACCTGGAAGCTCTACTGATAGGTTTTTGATAGCTAGATCAACATTCTTGTGAAGTTTCATGAACATCTGTCAAGTAGTTTCAGGAGTAGTCGCTACAATTTCTTTACTATATATATGACAAGGACCAACATCATGCTGATTATTTAGAAACAGTTCCATAATAATATCGTTTATAGTTTTCTCGAAATAGTCGCAACAAACTCTTTTCTTTTTTAAATATTTTTAGCTTTGGCGCCAATCTTGCATTTCGCATCAATTGATGTTAGTTTGTGCCAGGATCAATTAGACATCATGGGCAACATGCCTGTAGTTTCATGAAAATCCATGCAGTCGTTTCAGAGATAGGCTGATCGTTCATCGGTAGATCTAATAAATGGCCAGGGGTGGCTCTTGATTTTCTTTTTTGTCATTATTAGGCCTGTATTGGCAATGCCAAAACACATATTTTCTGCAATTTAAAGGCAATAATTCCTGAATAAAATGATTGTTTCTAATGACTATGAGGCAAAAAGACATAGCTCTGTGAAATGCTATTCTCGATGACAGTGTTAGCGAACTGTAAAGAGTATTAAAGGCAGAATTAAAAGATTAATGGTTTATACTTGCCTAAATTGCAAATGAAACCCCTCAAATTCGTAATCATGACAGTATGGGTTATGTACGCAAAATTTAGGAAAGAAACTGCTCACAAACATTCGTCAGAAGGTACCACGTAAATGTGAATCAGAACCACACTGAAATACTAACCTGGTAAATATCGTCAGTCACTACTGCTGTCTCTCAACACGTGGCAGAATACCTTAACACTGGAAATACAACCCGCAAGACCATGTAAAGAGCACAAGACATAAATGAAGCAAATAGAATGTGGCAACGATATGTTTTGTTACATGTAAATCTGAAAACTTGTAAATGCTGGAATATTATGAAACATCAAACACTGCTGAATAGCACATAGCACCTTTCGTATGCCTGTTGCAAAAGTATGTTCTTTCAACCATGGTCCTATAAGGTTTCAGACTGTGAGTTTATATGCAATATGAACCTCGAAATGTGTTCATAGGACATGGGTGCCCCAACTGGCTACACTCAGCGAGGAGCATTGACGTGTAATCAATATCAGGCCTTTCTTACTTAATATAGCAGAGGCCTGTAAAAGGCCTCTTCCTAATTGAAGATTTGACAGTTTTGACAAATCTCTTCCATTCGCTGCTGCCGTCCGTCAACATCTGTCGCAGGATACACAACAAGGCAGAATACCTTTACACTGGAAAGACAAACCGCAACACCACGTAAAGAATAGCACAAGACATAAAGCAAGGAAATAACTTTGCAAAGTCAATGGCTTATAAATGCACAATTATGATACGACACGCTTTGCAAGATAGTGCGCAATACCAAATGCTTGCCTGATGTTAAAGTATCTAGCCTATAAACCACTGAACGCAAAATGCAATATTATATTTTAGTTTGACAGCAACCTTAAATGGAGATGAGATGGATAAAGACTTCCCATTTGACATAGCTCGACCATGGAGTAATGCATGTGTAAAACCGTCAATGTGAATGGCCATATAAAGCCATGAAGACCTTTATCTACAAACACAAATGCAACACAGTTCAACAGCGTACAACAGGACTTTTTTCCTTATATAAGCGGTATCGATAAACGGACCCGTTCCCAATCGAAAACACATACCATTTTTCCCAATTTGAAAAAAAAAAAACAATTTCAAGAAAACAATTCCCAATTTTGAACACGATATCGGCAATGAAACAAATATATTTTACAAACCGGATGTTTACAGTCTATCATAACATAGATTATTCAATTGCGCATGTGTATGCCTAGGGATCTGCGTATTGGCAATTGCCGCGATATTCAAGACAATATTGCGTTGTAAACCTTCGCCTCTCACCGCTGCGGGTTCGAATCCCTCTGGAAACTCGACTTGTTGCTTGAGCAGTGTGGCGGCAGTAAAACGTCTCCCCGCGCTTGCAATCAGTACTGTTATTCATTCGATCTTTGGAGATCGCTCAGCCGATACTTATATTTAGTTATATGTGGTACATTTTCAATTTCTTTTGTTTTCTTACTTAATTTTTGATTCGGTGGTTCCACTACTCCGGCCGATAAAAGGCTCTGGGTATTGTTTAACCACTTATAGGATATGTTGTCTGCTTTTTAATTTAGTCTTTTGGCTGTTACTTGTGATATGCAGGCTTCATAGCCGCTGCTCCTAACTAAATTCCATTATGTTTATTTCGCTCTTCGGGGCATTTAATTTTATTAGATACTGGGACCATACGCCGTACGACATTGGGAAGAAGTATACTCCATGTCCACCGCCATATGCATGCCATCTTCGGGATGGTTAAAATTGTGTACTATTGATTTTATGAATATTGCGTTCTGCTCAACCCGGGGCTAGAGGGCGTGAGCGGTAGCTAGCATATTTCACTACCGCTCATGAACAGTCTCAATCAAACCTAGACTGCAATATTTCGTATGTGTCGTGCTCGGCCGTTTCCAAAGGTCCATTATCATACTCTTTTTTGTAAGTGAAGAAGTGTCGATTCTTACGGATGGCGAAAGGTGTACAGTACTGGTTCTAACCAGGAAAAGTAGGTGGTCTTCCACCACCACAAAAAAATAGACCGTCATATATAATGTTAAATGTGTTAAAAATGGCAATAAGCATACTGCATAGGCACACAAACTACACCTTAAAACACAGTAAAATGATAAAGTTTCGCATATTACTTAAATGTGTTTACTACTACGACTCACTTCGTTGAATCGCTGAAACAAAATAACGCGCCCAACTGAAAATATGGCAGGAAAAGGACGGGTGTCACGAAACACCCAAATCTATCTATGTCTCCCAAATCCACCCAAATCTACCCCTAAACCTCTTAAATCCACAAAAAAAATCTACATTATTTACATCACAAATAAAATAATCATTTGAGAAAAATGAAGATATAACATTAGTTGTTAATTTATTACGGAATTAACGATTTTTGCATTATTTTTACACATCGTTAGTTAATAACATGAAATGTTTACAAATAAATTAACAACTATATCTTTATTTTTTTCATTTTTTTTTTTTTTTTGTGATATTTGTTACCTCTACATCGTTGTTATACCATATAATGTAGATTTGGTGTGAATTTGGGAGGTTTATGGGTAGATTTGGTGTTGATTTGGGGGTAATATGTAGATTTGACTGTTTCGTGTAACCGAAAAGGACACCCTCCTTTACTTTAGCTACCAAATACTTCTACTTCTACTTCTACCACATAACTGGCCACCTTCAACAAGTTGAAGCTATTGCCAGTGGAGGAATGCTTTACATAGTAAGAAAAAGAAATGGGTTTGAAATAAAAGGTGGAAATATGTACAGTGATAAGTTAAAAAAAAAATGCACTTAAGCAGGTTTATATAAAGAGAGTGGACAACTGAGTCCCTAGAACCGGTTTAAACCCCCAGTGGCCTTTGTTGCCACTGACCGTTCCAAGGCGGTAGCCCTATTGTCAACCCTTTTGTGTTTGTGATGTCGTTTGCATTTTTTTATTACTTTTGCCTTCTCGTTTGTCTGTTTGCGTGCTTGTTTTTGTGTTTTGTGGTTGACTGTCGTCCTTGAATGCTGCTTTCCCTGTCCGATATTTTTATATTTCTTTGAAAGACTCAAGATATCCATCATTCACTATATCTAGTGGCAGTCCCAAATAGTATGAAGGAAAAAAGACCACTTTCGGTAATCGATTCAAGACGTTGGTATTTGGTAGGATTTTGGATGCATATTTCTAGAGAAAATGATAATAATAATACAAAACGAAACGAAACGAAAAACAGAAACGTCACTGTAAAGTTTGTAAACATACTGCCCTCCCATATTTAACCATGCAGACAAGCGTTCTGGACTCTCTGTGATGTAGATTGGATAACAAATCAAGTTTTGTCAACAAGCGCAGTAAACTAGGTCACGCAAACATAAAAAATAACAACCATTCATCAACTGCAAATGTCTGCTAGCCTATCTTCAATATGACACTTACAACAGAAGACAATGTAAATTGTTTGCACATTTCTCTGAAACCGCTGGAAAGATTTTGATGAAACTTAAGCACAATGATATTTGGGATAGTCTCTCTCAGACTTATGTTTTTCGCGGTCACCTGTCATCCAAGATGGCCGCCATGTCTAAAAGTAGGTCAAATTTAAGGAAATTTTAAACGACAAGCTACACTTTTTTCACATATATTTAAAACAATAGAAATTCAAACAATACCAAGTATGGCGTTTTCAAATGTACTGAGTGTACAAAGTACAATTTAACAATTTAGGAGGAAAATATATGCAGTGATATGTTCATTATCGGGAAATAAAAGTAAGTATATAAAATATGAAACCATTTAAAGCAGCTATAACTAGTATTTCGTTTATTTATTTAAGGAATATATTTCAATTTTTCAAGCTGTATTGCTATAGAACTGAAATGAAAACCCAGTACCTTTAAAGAAAGCACGTGCAATCGAAGGGTTTGATGTTAAAATGTTGAAGCCAATCTTATGTAAACAACGTAAATATTCGCCAGAATTATTCGCCACCTGTACATTTCGACACTCCCTAGACTGGTCTCCTGTACATTTAGCCGCTCCCTGGACTGGCTGTTAGTATCGTGTGTATTTAGCCGCTCCCTATACTGGGTGTTAGTCACGTGTATATTTAGCCGCTCCCTAGACTGGGTGTTGGTCACCAGGACATTTAGCCGTCCCTAGAGTGGGTGTTGGTCACATGCACATTTAGCCGCTCCCTAGACTGGCTGTTAGTCACGTGTATATTTAGCCGCTCCCTAGACTGTGTGTTGGTCACCTGTACATTTAGCCGCTCCCTAACATATAGCCGCTCCCTAGACCGGGTGTTGGTTACCTGTACTTTTAGACCCTCTTTAGACTGGGTGTTGGTCAAATGTACATTTCTACATACCCTAGACTGGGTGTTGGTCTCCTGAACATTTAGACGCTCCCTAGACTGGCTGTTAGTCAGGTGTATATTTAGCCGTTCCCTAGACTGGGTGTTGGTCACCTGTACATTTAGCCGCTCTCTAGACTGGGTGTTGTTCACATGTACATTTAGCCGCTTCTTAGTTTGGGTGTTGGTTACCTGTACTTTTAGACCCTCTCTAGACTGGGTGTTGGTCAAATGTACATTTAGCTACTTCCTAGACCGGGTGTTTGTCACATGTACATTTAGCCGCTCCCTATACTGAATGTTGGTCACCTGTACATTTAGCCGCTCCCTATACCGAATGTTGGTCACCTGTACATTTAGCCGCTTCCTATACTGAATGTTGGTCACCTGTACATTTAGCCGCTACCTAGACTGGGTGTTGCTCACCTGTACATTTAGCCGCTCCCTAGACTGGGTGTTGGTCACTTGTACACTTAGCCGCTCCTTAGACTGGGTGTTGGTCACCTGTACATTTAGCCAATCCCTAGAATGGTTGTTTAACATGTGCTCGTCGTGTATATGTGTTGCTGTTTTGTCAAGCAAAACGAGTTACAAGACCAGTGTTTACTTCTTTTACCTTTCTAACGTTTAAAATTGAAATAAATGTTCAGTAGATTGTAATAAACCAAGTTTTTACTATTTATTTGTTATACAGCTGATTGTAGTTCATGCAGTGATCAATTTGGACCTAAATCTAATGCCTTCGTGTCGATATTGCAGGTACCAACACATTATCTATATAAGATAATAAAATACATGTTCAGTAGTGTTTGAGTTAATAATAGTAAGCATTTTAATATCACCAACAACAAACAGGAATAGAAAACATATTGTAATTACTATAGTATTAAATGTTAGTATGTGATATTTAAGTGCGGTTACGAATATATAACCTTTGAACAAAATATAAATTACTCAGCATACAGTTCACGCTATATAACGAATGTTACACAATTTTAAATGGTACACAATCAATCTACTATCAAAGAAGACTCAACACAATGCATTTAAAAAAAGCAATGGATGGGACAAGCATATGCTACAACACATGCACTTAATTTCAAATGATGACGCCAAGTGAATTTAGAAATTAAGCTATAAATGGTCAGTGACAAATGTGTTAATCAATCTAATATGACATTTAATGGAAATAAATATATGAAGTATGGTGTAGTTAAACATCATTGACAGTATACACTATTGGAAAATGCATATAACTATAAATGACTAAAACATATCAATCTAGCATTTGTACTAGTACCTTTTAAATTTAACTCTCACGAACACAATGCAAGTTTCTTATAACTAAACATATATTAATCATTTTTAACTGAACTATGCGCATTTATGTGTCTGACTTGTGACGCTATAAATAATATATTTTACCGAAAGACATGGAGGAGTAATTATTCATAAATGTGTTAGCTTACGTTATGTGACATGTATTCTCAGTTAGAGATCATCGTAGTGAAACATGTATTGTTTTTTTCTTTAATATGTTTCCTTTTCTACGACATCGCAAGTGCTCGCGTAAAGATGTCTAGAGATGAGGCCGAAACGAAATGTGAAGGTCGCGGTGGTTTGCTGTCGTACAAAGAGTTATACGAAGAGACTAGGATGGCTGACAAGTATCTTGGTCAACTGCGTGAGGGTCAATCAGCGTGGATATCTGGATATGCTGTACTATCGCAGTTTGTGGCATGGTATGGATGTTGTGAAAAAAATACATCAGCGAAAGAAACTACTATGGCTAACAATTCAATATGTTCTTGTTTACAATATTGTTTGCCTCAGCCAAGTACTAATACGGATTATAATTATATCGGCTTAAACAATGCATCTTGTTTTTGCTTGAATGTATCTGAGCAACACCAACTTGAAAGCAAATCGGATAGCGAATGTGTGAAAGAGTGTGAAACTTTGCTATCATACAGCAGCAGTGTTACGGCAAAGCTTATGAGCGTCTACGAAATTATAAAATCCAGTGCATTACAGAGGCCTTCTAATTATGTTACATCCTTACAGCAATGTGTTAATGCAAGAAAGAAACTAACTGCAGATGATGTGTTCATCACTGCTTCTTGTCATATTCTTGAATCTATAAATATCCATGGTCATATATGTACCGATGGCGCCACTGTGAACATGTCAGGAAATTGCATACAAACATATCCTGGCTTTTGCATTACGTACACTAGCTCAGCTTGGACAAAAGCTTATACGGACTGCATTAACGTGTCCGGAAAATTAATAAGCATAGCTTCCAATAATACTGGCGTTTCCAAAGTTCCAATTATTATGTCATTTTGGACAGGTATATTCCGCACATTCACCATCGAAGAAACAAAACATAGCAATTCAAGTACCTGCTTGGCGGTTGTTAAAGTAAACAATCAAGTGGTCGTAGAAACGGATAATTGTACAGCTAAAAAGTATCCACTTTGCAAAGAAACAAACGATGATAGCGACAGCATTCCAGCATATATCTTTGTAACTATATGTATTGGCTGTGCTGTATTTTTCAGTACGATTGTAGTTGTAGTAGGCATCACAGTAAAAATGTGTAAAACAAGTTCACAAAGAGGTACTAAAGCTATTGATTCAGTTCCGAATTCGGCTGACGAACGTAAAAGTAAATTTGATAAACAATTCGAGTCCGATCATTATGACGAAGTAATTATAGGCGCATCGTCGTCAGCAGTAGGTAATAAGTATGATGGAGGAGAACATGACCATGAACTTCATATATACGATCGTACACATATGGAGAATGAAGACGGCAATTATGATACTACACAAACAGTAACGTTCATACATTCAATAGACGAGTCGGATGATACGTATAGCAGAGCGCTTACAAAATACAGTAAACGTACTGCAGCTCGCTATGAACATGAGAATACTACCGGCAATAAAACAAGTTCACAAAGAGGTACTAAAGCTATTGATTCTGTTTTGAATTCGGCTGATGAACGTAAAAGTAGATTTGAAAAACAACCCGAGTCGGATTATGAGGAAGTAATTATAGGAGCATCGTCGTCAGCAGTAGGTAATAAGCATGATGGAGGAGAACATGACCATGAACTTCATATATACGATCGTACACATTTGGAGAATGAAGACGGCAATTATGATACTACACAAACAGTAGCGTTCATACATTCAATGGACGAGTCGGATGATACGTATAGCAGAGCGCTTACAAAATCCAGTAAACTTACCGCAGCGCGCTATGAACATGACAATACTACTGGCAAGATAGTTGAGCGTGATACTGATCTAGAAAATGAATATGAATGTATCGACATACAAAAGAGCAAAGCAGACGATGGGAATTTAAATGCAGATAATACAAGCAGAGTTTTAGAAACAGCGGTTTAGAAACTGTATATAATGCAATCGGCGTTGTTTACTCTCTGAAATAAATGATGACTAAGATATCGTATTTAGAAATGAAAATACTGTAGGGTGTAAGGCAGTTTAGGGTGATCCTGTTGTTTAACAAATTAATAACAAATACACAGATAATCATGATTGATAGAGAAAAGTAGAATCTGATTTAATATCTTAGTCATGAATATATGTGTATGTGTTATTAATTTGTTTGAGAAAATGATATCTTCGTCATTTTTTCTGGAGAAACATAGCAATTCTACAGATAACCAGACAACGAACGAACTTAACTCTGCAATATAAATACTTCAGGAGATAACCAAAATTCTTGTTTCGGCAAATCCAAAAGAGTCAGTTAATTTTATCAAACAATACTATTAAACAATATGATTAAATAAAGTTAGGAGTTAAGCTTGTTGGATCAAACAACTAGCCACAAATGGACCTTTCGTTACATACTATTTGAATGTAAGGCATAGAATGAAATTAATAACTTCTACTGTTTTGTTATGAATAAAATAGTTATGTGATCTCTAAGTGAGCAAATGAATACAGTAAAGAAGCATCGTCTGAAGCAATAAACACAAACACTCTGAATTATTGAGTCCGTTCATAAGAGGTACATGTAATATAAGATGCAACACTGATCTCGCCCACTATCACCGGCTAAGGCGTACGAGTGCAACGATTAATCGCGATACGATTATATCGCGACACCTTCTATCACGACACACGTATCGTATCGCGGGGTTTGTATCGCGATACGGTAACGATACACAAATAATTACGAACTTGCTATTACTCACAAAACTAATCTCACAATTAATTGTAAAAAATAACCTTTCTTACGGTTTTTATATTATTTGAGGTTGTTTGAAGGATTATTAATGTAAGTAGCTACTGTGTATACCCCTTAAAGTTATGCTAATATTTTGACTTATTAAGTGAGAATAAGGTACTATTAAATGTAACTGTGTATCGCGATACGTATTGTATCGTCATTCAAGTATTTTAAAACTTATTTTAATTTTCTCACTTATCAATTAATATCACCAAGATTCACACGCCATTTTTCTTTTCTTTTATCTACCAAACTATTCTCAACATGGAACAATGTTTTTCTAACAAGTGAATGGACTTATATCTAAAGTATTGTACAAAATTAGAAAAACAAATATAATTTTTATATCGGACAATATATGCCATGCAATAGCTCCTCCTAAAAGAAGGATAAACATATCGGACAGGGAAAGCAGCATTCAAGGACGACAGTCAACCAGTTGTATTTCGTGTGCAGATTGGCAACTGCAGATGCTCTTCGTGATTGGAAGTTATATTTTGTATAATCAAACCTACGATAAACGATACGATCAACGATACGATACGATACGATTAAAGATGCAATACGATACGATTAACGATACAATACGATCAACGATACGATACGATTACCTGTAGATTTATATACTTGATTTATTATTTTTTCCGAATTAGTCATTTCCAAACCAAGAATATGTCTTTCATTTAATTACAATGTTAGACGAAACAACCCACCATCAACAGAGCAGATAATTATGCCATGCTTTAGAACTTACAAGGAACAACATGTCATCCACAACATCCACAACATAAAGCTTTCCAGTCATTTGGCGTAGATAATATGCTTGCATGCATGCAGTAGGAGAGCTGTATGTAGTGACAGTGAACCAGTGATTCGGTACTCATTTGCAAAGTTAATAAATTAGTACCGTATGATACAAATAGCGAGAGTAAATACAAAATGGAGAATTTGCAATTCTCTAGAAGATGAGTTTCATCTTCTATTGGAATGTAGCCTGAATTAAGAAAAGAGCACTCCAAACCTTACTTCACTAAAACTTTGTTCTGTGAAAGCTTTTCGCCTTTCATACCTACTTTAGCATGTACAAACCTATCAATCTATTGCAATCGGGTTGTAAAACAATATTAAGAATCTAGCATCCTATGTTTACAAAGCGTTTAACATAAGAAACGAATTATTATTTGACGAGTAATAAGCTCTCCTGTTGTAAAGTTATATTTACTGTTTTACATTTGGAAAATTGACTGGTAAATATTGATTGTTTCATACAAGTGTGTATTTAACAATTTCAATACTAGTAATGATAGTAGTGAAACAATATAATGATATCATGCTCATGTATTAACAATTTAAATAATAGCAATGATAGTAGTGAAACAATATAATGATATCATGCTCATGTATTAACAATTTAAATAATAGCAATGATAGTAGTGAAACAATATAATGATCTCATGCTCATGTATTACCAATTTAAATATTAGTAATGATAGTAGTGATCTCATGCTCATGTGTATGATATCTTGACTAAGTCAAAGTACAAACGAGCACGTTGTAATCATGCATGTATACATGTTTACTGATACAAATGCGTAGTGTAATCATGCCACTAAACTTAACTATTTGCTATCTATTTATATTTGCTCAAGGGTCCATTATGACGTTTTGCAAATTATGTATGAAACTATGTACGGTTAATTGTGGATGGCTGACACCGATTGACCTATGACGAGGAAACAAAATTTTAGTTTTCCTCTATGCTATTTAATTTATATTTAATTAAAGCTAGAGACAACTATACTTAGATCGTATAACTCCTTTGTAGACGTGTCTTTATTTGTAATTCATGTTCACTAGCTCATGGCGAATTTAAGTAGCTTAATTTAAACGATACCAATTTAACGAAGGACATCATTTGCTTTATGGACATTGAGTAGTGCACAGCGTAACTGAATACAGGTAGCACTATACTAATTTAGTATTTTGACTGTCACTTGTGAGGCTTCATAACCGCTGCTCCCAACTAAATTCCATTTTGGTTATTTCGCTCCTCAAGGCATAGAATTGTGTTAGATACTGGGACAATACGCCGCCGGACATGGAATAATTACAGTAAAAGGAGCATGTCCAACGCCATATGCATCCATATGTACTATTGTACTATTGATTTTATGAATATTGAGTTCTGTTCAACCTGCGGCTAAGGGGGCGTGAACGGTAGCAAACATATTTCACTACCATTCATGAACAGTCTCAATCAAACCGAGACTGCAATTTTTCGTATTTATCGTGTTCGACCGTTTCCAAAGATCCACTCTCATACTCTTTTTTCTAAACACAAAGATTTTCCTCGTGTCTCGAACACATGACCTTCTGATTTACTGTAAGGTGTTCTATTCACTGAACTTAAGATATTTCTTGAGATCAATGTATATTAAGTACCATTAATTATGATAAAAAAATAACTTAGCATAGGTGAAAGCAACTCAAGATGTATCAGAAAATAGTATATCAGGTCGCACATGTAAATTAACCTGACGTGGTATTTTATCTAATGAAAAACTATTTTTCGGTCTTAAAATAACTGTTTCTTCAACTTTTATTTAGGAATTAGTACGCTCGTGAGTGCTAGTTATTGTGTAAAGCTTACATTTTTATTAGAATTGCTACACCGCATCAATACCGGTGGTGTAGTGGTTATCTGTAGGTATTGATACATGCAAGGTATTTGGTTTACATTCCGTTCCGGGAAATATTTACACATGTATCAATGTATTCGGAAGCCGTACGAGGGCGAGATACACATTTGAGATTTTACGCATCGATTTCTGACTTATATATCGACTTATTGGATTTTCGTCGAACTGAAACTAATTCACGCGTGACTCATATAAAATCGTTTTTCATGAGAACAATTTCGAGAATTTAGGTACCTGGGGTCTTCTCCACCAAGTGAAGCTAGAAAAGTCGCCATATGACCTTAGCTGTTGGTCCGTCTATAAAATCCAATTCAATTTAGTTCGAGACTTGTGTCTGTATCTTTAAGCTATGAATTTCATGCAAGTAGTATTTAATGTGATTTGAATCAATAAATTATGGTTTAACATTTATATAACATTATCATAGAAGAAGAACTTCATATGTATACATGATCACGGTTGTTTGCTTTTTGGTTGATTTTTTGTTGATTTCTTCTTGAGATGTAATATTGGAAAAGCGGTAAAATATATTTACCTTAACATTATCGAATGCTAAAATACATTATGATGTAATGTTGTTGTTTTTCCATGGTAATATATATTCTTAGACGAAACGTTCCATTCTTTGGTAATAACTGTTTTGGTGTTTTCCGGGTACGTTATATTAGCTGATTGTCAGTATGTTATACCTCTTTGTCAGTCTTTAATAATCAATTGTTTAACTTGAAAGTGCCCTTTTTTTATTCATGGTACTTTCTAACTTCAACAGGGGCGTAGCTTGGCTGAATATGATGTGTAGGCCGAGTTCTAGTGGGGTCCGGGGGCATGCTCCCCCGCAAATTTTGTTTCAGCTAGACTGTCGGAGGTGCGTTTTGGCGTATATTTTGTACCGGTGAATATGTCTATAGAGCATCAATATCCTTACTATTTACCGTAAATTATATATCTTATAACTAAAAAGAAGCTGAAAACATTTAAAGTAATTTAATGTTATTTATATTAAACGAAGTACTAGTATACAGTTTATATGAACACATTGTATGTTTTATTGCATTTATGGCATTTTTATTTTTTCGATTTCTCAGAAAAAATGTGTAGGCCTACGCGGCCTATAGGAAGCTACGCCCCTTTTTAAGTAAATATGTTATTATAATATTTCTTTTTACTTTTAAACATAGACTTTTCATATTCTTTGATGTTACCTCTGCATTCAGTACCAACTTCAAAATTCGATTGTTTTCCCAATTAACTTTTCATTTTGAGATTATATAGAGGATATTTGTTGTTTTGGAGCGAATACAAATGCATTTTTGGTGACGTCATATATTCAGTGTTTGAAGTTGCTAGTTCTAACTCATCATAACTTCTAAAATAGTTTATTGCTATGAATTTATTATTTTATTATCTTAATTCGCAATAACTTCTAGAATACTTAACCGATTTCAATAAGCTACGACTCATTTTCTTAGTTATGTCCAAGCTAATGATATAACTGTCATAACAACTCATTTTTTAATTAGAACCTTTCAAAGTTAGAGCTATGAATCTAAAAGTTATTTTCCAAATCAGATTCTTTTAATTTTGATAAAAAATGTAGTATACACACTACAGTATATTTGATAGTAGTTTTTCAAACGTCCTGTACTCCTTTTACTCGAGTGCGCGCCTCTCTTACAGTGTACAGTATATACGCGTAAAGGGGGAATATATTTCAAGTAAGTTTGAATATTACCGGAAATAAAAGCAAGTATGTATGATAAATGTTAAAGCATCTAGAACTAATATTGAGTTTGTGAATACATTCATAATAGACAATTGAGCCGCCTTGCGGATAATATGAATAATAATAATATGATCTGAAACCTGTTATTATATGTGGTTTTGTAATGTTTGTGCTTTAGTAAATTCATTGCATTTATAGTGGGATCCTGAAGTATGTACATGTTAAACTGATGCAACTAGGCCAAATATAATGATAACAGGCCAGTCCAGGTTCCTGGTATTACATTTTACAGATGACTCAAAGTTTTCAGTCATAGAAAAACAATATTTTTGTTATTTTTTGTTGAATTTATAATTTGTCTATATTTTTAGTTTTGATCGCTACAGGCGATTATGTTCTCTCATGGGTATCCGCCAAAGATCTGGAGTTCTATCACGAAATATATTGTTTTTTATCGAAACCAAGGCTCTGCCGAGGTTTGAATTTTATTCCGAGAGTTGGAAGTTCCCTATCTGAACCGGATACCAATGTTTTTGCATAACATTGACATTTTCTACGTTGACGTGGCCAACTACTTACGTTTATCGTGTTCATTTTCACATTCACATTATGTAATTGTTGACTGTTAATGTGCGTGGATTGTACCTGCCACCCATGTGTAGAATCAGGCTTTCCATCACGCGGATAACCTTATCCGATATCCAAGATACGTCCATACTGCACGTGATAAGAGGACTGGTTTCATTGAATTTGCATAACGACATATATTTTGTACTACAACAATTACACTTCACATTTTTTTTATTAAATAATAACGTTTCAACCACGCCACAAAACAATACATCGTTTTAATGTAAATATCAATCGAACCTGATCAGTATTTATCAGTGGCGAGGAAGTTACATTTTTGTCTCGCCTTTTCGAAGGAAAAAAGAGACATAGGTGTTGCTTTTCCGGCGGCGGCGGCGGCTGCGGGGGCGGCGTCAACATTCAAGTTTTGCGTTTAGGTCATTTTCTCACAAACTGTATGCACTAGACCTTTCAAGCTTTACTTATAGTTGTATCATGGGTGGTACATCGCAACGTGACAAAGCAAATGTGGAAGTGACCTTGACCCTCCAAGCAAAGGGCAGATAACTTAATAATGTTTAGGTTCAACTTTTGCGTTAAGGTCACTTATCACAAACTGTATGCACTAGATCTTTCAAACTTTGCTTATAGTTGTATCTTGGGTGGTACATGGCAACGTGACAAAGCAAATGTGGAAGTGACCTTGACCCTCCAAGCAAAGGGCAGATAACTTAATAATTTTTAGGTTCAACTTTTGCGTTTAGGTCACTTTTTCACAAACTGTATGCACTAAACCATTAAAACGTTGCTTATAGTTGTATCTTGAGAGGAACATCGCAACGTGACAAAGCAAATGTGGAAGTGACCTTGACCCTCCAAGCAAAGGGCAGATAACTTAATAATTTTTAGGTTCAACTTTTGCGTTTAGGTCACTTTTTCACAAACTGTATGCACTAGACCTTTAAAACTTTGCTTATAGTTGTATCTTGAGTGGTACATCGTAACGTGACAAAACAAATATGGAAGTGATCTTGACCCTCCAAGCAAGGGCAGATAACTTAATAATTTTTACTTTCAACTTTGGTGTTTAGGTCACTTTTTCACAAACTGTATGCACTAAGACCTTTCAAACTTTGCTTATAGTTGTATCTTGAGTGGTACATCGTAACGTGACAAAGCAAATGTGGAAGTGACCTTGACCCTCCAAGCAAGGGCAGATAACCGTATAATTTTTACCTTCAACTTTGGTGTTTAGGTCACTTTTTCACAAACTGTATGCACTAAGACCTTTCAAACTTTGCTTATAGTTGTATCTTGAGTGGTACATTGCAACGTGAAAAGCACATGTGGATGTGACCTTCACCATCCAAGCAAAGGGCAGATAACTTTAATTGTTACATTTACATCAATTTCTCATGAACTAGAATTATGCACTAGATGTTTTAAACCTAATTTATAGCTTAATCTTGGAAGAAAACATATTCTATTTTGACATAGTAACTGTTGTGTCTTCGGTAGTGCATCTTCTTTTTGGATGCCTGGATTTCATCTATGACCTTGACCTACTTTTTGGAGCTGATGATTTTTAGCTCTACGGGCCAAAAGCCTTCATTTTTCATCCGATCTTTACCAAACTTTACCAGATTGTTAATATCAAGGAAAGCTCGCAAAAGTTCGAAAACCAGCGAGATCGGACCAATAACAGTGGAGTTATGGCCCTTGATTTAGTTAAAAATGCTATATTTTGCCTCGTTGATACGATAGGGCTTTCATTTTTCATCTGATCCTTACCAAACTTTACCAGATGTTTTGCCTTTTTTTTTTATTATTATTAGTATTTTTTTTTATTTTTTTTTTAATAGATGTATTATCTTTTTATTTTATTTTATTTTTATTTATTTTATTTTTTTTTTCTTAAAAATTTCTCATTTCATTATTATTATTTTTGAATTTTTTTTTTTGGTGTTAACGCCGTGTTAGCAGGAAGCATTGCTGTGCCTATTGCATATTTTTTTCCAGTTCGTTGATTTTTGATGGAGTTACGGCACTTTGACATTTTTACTTTTAATTTCTTGTCGGCGCTACTCCTCCTGAACGGCTAATTGGATATCTACAAAATTTGGCAGGAAGCCTCAGTATGATGTCTAGTTGTGCAAAGCATGGTATATCAATGAAATTTTGGACAAGTTTGAAAACCAGCTAGATCTAGTTAGTAACGACAGGCAGGTTATGGCCCTTGATTTGTTGAAAAATGCTGTATTGTGTTTTCCTTTGTTAAATCTGTAGTTACTTCATTTTTTATCTGATCTTTACCATATTTGTTTAGAATGTTAATATAACCCCCCCACCCACACACACACACACACACCCACCCACCCACCCACCCACCACACACCCATTTTTATGAAATTTCATTCATAGAAGAAAGTGGGACAAATTAAAGAATGCCCATGCCAGACTAGACACAGCAGACTTATTGCCCATGATTACCAGGTGAACGATCTAAGGCTATCCTATCCCTGTTGTTTTTGCAATGTTTTAAAAAAACTACTGATGGGAATGTTATGTCGACAACCCTTGATATAAGAGCCGTTTTAGCCAGTAGAGCATCCACAGGCCCTCTTGGGCCTCTTGTTTTTAATAGAATGGCATTTTGTTTTTAAACAAATGCACTTAAATGTCATCTCAGCAAACCGCAAACTCGATTGTTTTTAGCGCGACTACTCCTCTGAAACTACTTGATGGATGTTCATGAAACTTCACAGGAATGTTGCTCTTGATGTCTAGTTGATCCTAGAAAAAAAATCAGGCTGGCCACGGCTAAAAATATATTTAAAACAAATAAATTTGTAGCGACTACTTCTTGAAAACTGTAAGAGATCCTTGTCGAAATTTATTTCGATGCCACTTTAAACATGGCCGCTAGCGGCCATCTTTGTTTACATAGATTTATATAGGAAACACTTGTAGCGACTACTCCTCTGAAACTACTTGACGAATTTTTATGAAACTTCACAGGAATGTTGCTCTTGATGTCTTATTGATCCCAGATTTTTTTCGGTCGGCCGGAATTTCAAGATGGCCGCCATAGCTAAAAACAATTTTTTAAAAAAAAGTTTGTAGCGACTACTTCTTGAAAAGTGTAAGTCATACTTTTTCTAAAATGATCAGCATGACATGATGTTGATCCTTGTCGAAAATTATTCTGAATCGACATTAAACATGGGCGCCAGTGGCCATCTTTGTTTACATAGAGTTTGTATAGTAAAAATAGTAGTGACTACTCCTCTGAAACTACTCGACAGATTCTCATGAAACGTCATGTTGCTCTTGATGTCTGGTTGTTCCTAACACAATTTCAGGTTGGCCGGAAATTCAAGATGGCCACCACGGCTAAACATAGATTTTTTTTAAAAACAAGTTTGTAGCGACTACTTCTTGAAAACTGTAAGTGATATTGATATGGGACTTTTTCTGAAATGATCAGCATGACAAGATGTTGATCCTTGTCGAAATTTATTTTGATTCGACATTAAACATGGCTGCCAGTGGCCATCTTTGTTTACCTAGAGTTATATAGTAAAAACATCAACTTTTAGCGACTACTCCTCTGAAACTACTTGACAGATTTTTATGAAACTTCACAGGAATGCTGATCTAGCTATCAAAATCTGTCTGATCTAGCTATCAAAATCTGTCAGTAGAGCTTCAAGGTCATTGACCTCTTGTTAGTTACTAAAATGTTTACAAATTTTCATTTAAGCCTCATTGACCTTTTTATTTTTATGTCCAGCTCCCGTTAGGCGAGACATGTGAATCCACGGATTTCTTGTTTTATTTAAAAGGTATGTCTTGTTTGAAAATGCACAACGTAAGCTTGTTTTCTTGGTGAAATATGATTAATTTAACCCTTAACTCGCGAAGCACGACTATAATAGCATTTGCGTTCATTGTGAACCCAGATCAGGGTTTACAATTTCCGGCTGCTGATTGTTTTCCCAAAACACCCCTTTGTCACATAAATGGAATGGTCTTAATTTAAAGAAAGAACAGTCCATTATATATATGTAGCGGGTTAAGGGTTAATATCATGTTAATAAGAATATCCTGTGCTATATGGATGATGCGAGGCCTGATCTCACACATGGGGGAAGATAAAAGTCGCGCCCTGATATCAACAATGACAGTTACATGACGTCATTGTATGAATAAACATGCAAAAAGTTAGTAGTTGGCGACGTCAATGCCATGAATGCGCAGAATGTAAATGATATGCAAGAAAAATAATAAAATCATAGGTACACGGTTCAGATAGGAAAATTCAAACTCTCGGTATAGGTTATAATAGCGTAAATGAGTCTCCATGCCACTTCCATAGTAAAGTTAGAATGATGACAACTTAAAAACTCAAACCTGATTAGAATTTTGGGAAACTTACTTTAACATGCAAATAAACATGTCTGCTATTAAACATCAACAAGGAAATAGGGGATTTAATACCTTCTAAGAAACATTTCCTCACTTGTATACTACACCGGGTCAAAGGTCAAAGCTATTTTTAATCTTGCAATTTCGTACCCTGTCTAATTTCACTTCTGAAATTTATATCAAAAACTGTCAAAAACATGACGAGCTCCCTTTTCAAATACCAACAACATGTCCAGAATACAGTTACAGCCAAAAAATAACAGGAAATTGCAGAACTACTTTCGACTGCACCAGGCGAGTACGAGTGATTTAGTGGAATTAAACCTATAACTGTTTTAATCGGAACCTCGGTAGAGCCTCGGTTCCAATAAAAATAATTATTCCCGATCTACACAGGATACCAATGCTGATATAATCAACATTAATTGAATTTTCAGAGATCGCGCAGTGCAGAATTGATCACGTGACTATAGTGCTCGTTACACTGCTAAATTTAGCAGACCCATAACCAGATTGGATCTATCAATTTGAATTTTTACTTAACGTTTAATGAGGCAGGGAAATAAAGAATTTTGGAATAGTCATAACTATATTGCTATATATATTGTCCATGTTTACTATATAAGTGTAATAAAAACATCAAAAATAAACGTACACGAGATACTCGCAAATAGTTGTGTATTAAAAGGGCAAATCCAGGTATAGATAAGATAAAAGTTACACATCATAAACATGTTAAAAACATCTCTTTGGATCAGTCAGTGACAAAAACAATAAGTATATAAATACTAGAAAAAGGATCCGGGCTTAAGCGATATTCTACTTTAAGGTCACACAGATTGGACTTGATGATCACAAAATACCAGTATGTAATAATACCACTAATCTGCAGTCGGTGCTACGTTTTACAGCCGCCCCACAGCACTTGTGTGTGTGTGTGTAGTTCTAAGGTTTATAGTCCGTCCGCCAACGAACACGTCAAGGTATACCTGACGCGATGGGCACAATAGAGTCTGGACTTGCCCCACAGCACTTAACAAACACTAGTGTGAGTGTCAATAAATACTTATAAAAGGTGATCCCTTTAAAGCAACGAACAAGGACAAGAGAGAAAAGGAGCAGACTCGGTTGTATTGAGCCTGTCCATGAGAGGTAATATAAGGTGCAAAGCCTCTCACGACCTCTAGCACCGGCTGAAGCGGTATTCTACTTCAAAGTCACACAGTTTGGTCTTGAAGATTATATGTTCATATCTGATCTAAATAGTATATGAAAAGAAATCTTTATTTAATAATAGTTTTACTTAAGAATGTGTTTGCATATTTTCACTTTTAAAAGCCAGTAGAAAATTCTTCTTCAATAGAAAGTATCAAGCGAATGTAAATACATGTATATTAATATATCATTTAAAACTCGTAAGGATCGTTAGTTACGATAAATGACTTATAAAAATGTATATTAAGCATTTGAAATAGTGCCTTTAAACACACAAACGGAAGTGCGCAATAACTTATTACATTATCAGTTCTCACCAACTATACACATATTTATCATTATACTTATACTTGTTGTACATACTGCAGTATATTAATGCACACGGTGGAGTAGTTATTGTAATGTAAATGTTAATCTACGTAATTCGATGGACATGTATTCTAATTTGAAAATCAGTGTGGTGAAACATATGTTTCTTTTATATTTAACTGTGTTCCATTTGGCTGAAAGCGTTAGTGCAAGCGAACAGATGTCAAGGGATTCAGCAGTAAGAACATGTCAGTATCGTGGTGGTTTGGCCTCGGCAACAGAGCTGGGCGAAGTGACTGATATTGCTAACGCGTATCTTAATGAACTAAATATTGGCCAATCAGCGTGGATATCAGAATATGCTGAACTGTCGCCATTTGTGGCATGGCATGGGTGTTTTTCCAGAAGTACATCTGGGACACAAAATACTATTTTATTTAACTCAATATTTAATTGTTCACAAAAGTGTTTGTCTATATCAACGCCAATTTTGGATTACATTTACATTGGTTTGCTCGATGTGTCTTGCTTTTGCATGACGGCAAATGACAGAACTGCATTGCAAGGAAAACCTAATGGAGACTGTGTAATAGATAGTGAAAGTATGGTATCGTACGACTATAAATTCAAGGGAACGTCAATGAGCGTCTATGAAATTATAAAACAAAACTCACAAATGTGGACATCGAATTATGTCCCATCACTAAAACAGTGTGTTTACGTAACGAAGAATAGACGCGCTCAAGTGTACACGACGTCTTCTTGTCATACCCTCGAATCTATAAATATCCATGGTCACATTTGCACACATAGCATCTTGTCAAGACTGTCAGGAATATGCAGTTATGTTGTTAATGTTTGTGTTGTGGACGTTTCATCAACCTGGACAGAAGCTTTTATGGATTGCTTAAACGTATCCGGAATATTGATAAGCATAAACTACGTTCAAGCTGGCCTAAGTTACATGCCAGTTAATATGAACTATTGGACAGGTATTTTCCGTACATTCACAATCAAAGAGAAAAAAAGTAGCGATGCACTTGCCTGTTTGGCAGTTGTTAGAATTAAGGACAATTTAGTTTTAGAAACTGACAATTGTACAGCTCAAAAATATCCACTTTGTAAAATTAGTGACGCAACGCTGGAGCCGACAGAGACAACAATACAAAGCGTGCCAGACTTAGTATCAACTACCGCTAACGAAGACAATGATGCTTTTCCAGCATATATCTTTGTAACTATAGGTCTTATCTCTGCTATAACTTTGATTATAATTGTAACAGTTATTATAGTAAAAAGACGTAAAACAAGTCCACAAAGAAGCCATGCCTTAATTGAAAATGAATCAGACTTCACTAGTGATGGCAATAGAGGTACCGAAGCTATTGTTAATACTTCAAATGCGGCTGATGAGGAAATTGCTGTACCAGAATCTCGATTGCCATCTCGAAAAATAAAACCATACAAGCCTATTCGACAGACATTGAAACGACAACAGGTAAATACATCAGCGTACGAAAACGTTAAGATTGGTGCAGAGACGAAATCCACAGCAAAAGGTAATAACGGTAAACGAAAAAATAAAAATGACAAACAATCCGAGTCGGATTATGACAGATTAAACTTGAACGTATCATCCGCAGCAGTAGCATCTAAAACGGATGAAATTGATTCTGACCATGAGATTCATATCTACGACCGAACACATCAAGAGAGTGAACAAGACAATTATGATACTATGAAATCAGTCAAGTCCACACATTCCACGGGCAGGGCAGATAATACGTATAGCAGAGCGCTAAGCAGACCTATGAATAGCACTGCAGATAACTCTGAAAATAAAACTGAACTGATAGAAGAACGAGATAATACTGGCCACGTGCACGAAACAAAATATGCTTTCTGTATAGTTGAGAGTGAGACTGAAATAGAGAATGAATATGAATTAAATGACACACAAACAAGCGGATTAGAAAATGGAAATTTAAATTCAGACATTCCAAGTAGTGATCAAAATAGTCAATCGACGAATGATAAGCTTGTAGACTATGAGGCGGTTTCGGAAGAGTCAGCAAATGAACATTACTCAGAAATAGAACTGCTTGATGACGCCAACGACAAAATCTGTTTCAACAAATCAAAAATGAGTTTATTGATGTAATCAAACTTATATTCATATAAAAGTAAATGTAATTATGAAATGTATTTGTACATTCGTACATTATTTTTAATTCCACATGCATATTGCAATTATTATTATTATACAAAGTCTGCATTTTAACCTTCCAACGTCAATATGTACTTACTCAACTAACCAAGATTACCGTTCTAAAACAATATGTATTCAAGAAATTTGTGAACAGTATGTCAAATACATGTAATACATGAACAGGATTTGAAAACAAGCTTCCGATGAACATTTATATAAATTCATCTCCTTAAGATATTCTACGTTATGTATGGTAAATAGTATGCGCATGTGATTTGTTTGAAATGTTAAAAGTTCTTTGTGTAAGTAATATTGGATATATATAAAAACGTTTGTTTCTTGTATATGTGTATGTAACTTGGTTATAATGTGTCTTAGTGGGAGAGGGGGGAGGGGGAAGGGGAGGGGGAGGTCCCAGTAATCTGCAATTATTATCAGGCGGAAAAAACACGTTGTCTAATATATCTGGTTTGTTATTGTCGACCCTAATCTTATAAAAAAAACGGCGCTATTTTATTTTATCATGCAGATATGCGCTTTTCTGCCTAGCAAACGGGTGACCTAATAAAGAAATATAAAATGATCGGACAGGGAAAGTAGCATTCAAGGTGGACAGTCAACCACAAAACACAGAAACAAACACGCAAACAGACAAACAACAAGGCAAAAGTAATAATAAATGCTAACGACATCACAAACACAAACGGGTTGACAATAGGGCTACCGCCTTGGAACAGTCAGTGGCAAAGTAGGCCACTGGGGGGGTTTAACCCGGTTCTAGGGTGCACCAAACCTCACACTTATCCTACTGTCATCCCATAAGATTATCTTGCACTGACTGATAAAGCAAAAGCATACATTTATAGTGCGTAATATTATCTGACGTCATAATTAAACGTTATGAAGGAAACAAAACAATATGGCGGCGTCACGTTAAACGTAACATTTTGTTTAACAAATAAACTAGTAAACTTTACTGAAAATGTGGATCTACATGCTAAAAAAAATAGTATTCAGTGCCTTTTACTATAAAACGTATTAGGCTCAGCACGAAAACGCCAGAATAGCGAGGCTCTATTATAATCCTTGGCGAACAAGCTTGAGGCATAAACATAATATTCTGAGTGTAATCAGCCAAATTCTAATTATTTATTCTTATCGCGTGTTGCTTTGAATACGTTTCCGGTAGCCATTTGTGATGTTTATGTCCAATACATTGTGGGTTGTTTACTATAGCAACACTATGCGCGCTAAGTTTTAATCGATTTGTAATGCTTTTGAAACACTCATTTCACGTTTATTAAAGGTCAGATTGCTTATCCAATGTAAGTGTTTTATGTAAAAATCATTCGTTTAATACAATTTAATGTAATGTCGGTCTTTTTCATTGTGCGGTTTTGTGCGACTTTGACGTTGCGCGTTTTACTTTGTATTTCGTTATGCAATGTTTGTGCGTCGTTCCTCACACATGCAATTCTTGTGCGGTGGACAGTTTTAGGATGCTAAGTATATAAGGAAAGGTCAACTGCGCACAAGGACTCCGACCTCCATTGAATTTCCATCATCACTGATTCATTCACTCATTGTGAATTTGTTTATCTAAATATCTACTGATAGGGAGCATTTATTTACAAATTTTTTATAATAATAAGTATTAAAAGACCCTTGGTCTGTTTTAAAGAGCAGATCTTTTGTTTATCATATTTTGAATTAAATAAAGGGACACTTTGAATATTACTCTTTAATCTAAGTCATTTGATACACAGGACCGCCCGGTTTACGTCCTCATCCGACGGACGAGGCTAAGGGAAAGTGTCTTGCCCAAGAACACACCGACGAAACTCAGTGGCACCATGGAAGATTGAACCCGGGGCTTGATAATATCTATTAGATTCATTATTCATAATCTGCTGAGTCTTATATCTAGTCAAGAATTGTTACATTCGTTAAATATTATATTTATTTGTTGTTGATACTGATATTTTAGCATTTCCTAAAGAGAGTATTAAATGAAGGAAACATTCACATGAGTAGTTCAGTTATTTAATTTCCTTTTTATTTTATAGCGTTTTATTTATTTACAAATATACTATCGGAGTGCATTTTATTTAACACTTTAACGAGGCTACGGCTACAATGTGCTGGTAGGCTACCACTTGAACCACCAGCCCGTTACAATATTCTCTATATAACTGCAAATATACACAAGTGTGTACATGTATAATTATTGCAGTATTAAGCTCACATAAGCCGAAGGCTTAAAATGAGCTATTGTGAGAGCTGTTATTTTGTCGTCGTCCTTTGTTCTTAGCTCTTTATTAAGACGAATAGTCCGGCATGCAACATGTTATATATGTGAATGCTGAAACAAACGTGTGTTGGTCTGCAGTGAATATTTGAAAACGTTAAGGTGTACAGCTGCGAAGTGGCGTTTTTCTCACTTTGAGGTGCTAAGTGAATCTGTTGTGCATAATACAATGTTTAACACAGTTATGTTTTATTCAAACTGGTGTAGATATAGAAATAGGTATTTTTAACATCCCTGAATTGACAATAAAAATGGAGCTTTCATCGACAGGAATTCTATTCTATTTCTACATATACATACAGTTTACCTAATATTAGATTAATATGCCGTTTCATCATGTACGAATATTACTAATACTTCATAGATTAGTAATACAGCTTTGGACACACTTAACTTACTGACAACGTAAACAGGAACTGTCGCGTGTTCTCATCTCTCATACATAAGTACAAGGATGGAATACATTTTATCAATTACCGGATATGAAAGCGAGCATGAGCCTATAGTTTAAATCCACTCATGTCTGTGTCATACCGAACGGAAACGGATCGGAAAAGCATTAAGCATCACAAAAGTGTTAGTATATATTATATTGCTGGGTTTTTTTTCTTTATAAAGGGTATCAAATGTTTAGTAAATCAAAAGGAAAACTAAATCATTTACATGTAAAATATGACAAAACATGGTACAGTTAAAGTACAGATATATAGAGTCCTTGTACTGAATTACCCCGTCATTGTTTTTAAACTGATCATCACAACAAACAAGGCATTATTTAGCTTGTACAGAATGTGTATACTTCGCTTATCTGAATAGCAACACTAGACATCATAAACATGTTAAATAATAATTAGAAAAACACACGTGACATTACCTAATAAGGGTAACATCATAGTAGAAAAATGGCAATATCTCAATAACCAAGAGTAAATTTCTATCATTCTAGAACTTGTAATTTGTAAAAAGTTAAACTAATTTCAACACTTACTGTTCAGCAACACTATCTATAAACCTTTAATGAATGTGGCATATAGCATGGACCTATATATAGGTACATACATATATGCAACATAACATTTCTGTTATGTGTACAGAAAGCATTTCTTAAAAGCATTCTAGTAATATGCAACCGGGGATGGATATATTGTTATATAACTATGAGTTTATGTTATTGTCTAAATTGAATAGAGTATCTTACATGAGTGACTGTGTATTATTGATTTTAATAAACGAGTTGGATAAAATAACAGGATACGAGGCTTTATCGATATCTTATTTTCTTATTCAACGAGTTGGTTACAGTCATTAATACACAGTCACGAATGTAAGATTCTATGTATCAAATAACACACCTATGGCGTGATAGTTTCAGTTTAATGTTCTCAGTTTACAATGTATACGGCGGCAATTTGTTACATAAATCATGACGTCGTGTTTTTGTTTACATGCCGTCAGCTCGTTATGGGGGCTGTAACGCGTTCGCTCTACTAATAATGCGACACCTTAAATCAAATTTAACGTAACAAACATACATTTTAGGAATATAGATTTTAAATAATGATAACTATTTAAGGCTTCTTAACGTATCATATGTAAATCTACTGCAAACACTTGGGACTTAGTGTTTTACTGTATACAAACACAGTGATTCGTCTCATTTACATGTGTAATACACTAGTGTATCACGATAAATAAGTCAATTAAATATGTAATGGTAGTATTGAAGATAACCTACACTTTTTCTTTACTTGTTCTGCTTACAACGAAATACGTACTGACCTTGCAAACACTTTTAACCCGTTAGGGTAAATATAATTGATGTCTGATCCCCAGTGTCCACCCGTTATTATCCTGTTATCCAACAAAACTATATGCAGTCCTTTTAACTTTCATACATTTTATAATATTTTGTTGAGTGGGTATGCCTATTCGAATTAGTTTTGTTTATTTTTTCCTTCAACATCTATCCTCCTATTTGTTCAATTTCCTTTTGCATGTGTTGTTTCTTTTTTAATTTCTTTAAGCAAATATTAATTGAAACCGGTGTGACACTAAATAATCATAATAATTCCAACCAAATGGTTTATATCTATGTATGTTCCTTAGCTGTTATACATACTTGATTTGTAAACACGTTTTCCAAGGTGGGGAACTTTGTAAGTTTTCTTCTTTTCAATCTTTCTCTTAATATACTGTTAAATGTATGTATGCGCTAATTCGAAATAAAATATGTTTAAACCATTTTAATTTAACTTTTCTTTTAATTTCAAACAGCTTTACATATTTATAATAGGTTTGTATTTTCTTATACAAAAGTGTTTTGTGTATTACTGCTATCCCGCCAACAACAATCCAATTTTACAAAATATGTACACCGTTTCTAAACCAACGAGGTATGTACCGTACAACCGGCAATCCCGACGACGGCCAGCTCACACGACAGCAGCCCGTAGACTTTCTGCCGTTGGTTGTATGGGTAAGATATGTTATAAACATAAATTCACTAATAACACTGGTTTGTTACCAAAAGTAAGTTGGTAACATTTGATCAGGATTAGGTTCTATCGCGTTCCGAAATGCAAAAGTTTGGATCTTATCATGAAACTACTGCCATTTGCTCTCATCAATGCATCTCTTTGACGGGTTTGGTTCTGTTTCAAACCACGCAGTCACGTCAATATCTTAGCATCACTTGTGCAAAATAGCATGTCTGTACGCCCACAAACAAACCATATATTGGCTTCCAAAAAGGTCATGGTAAAACATTTTGGCTATCCTTCCCTACAGTTAAGTTCATATAATGCTATCACGGATACCAGTCAGCGGCTATCCCGATATAATGTAAAATAACAGGCTGTGCATTGTTAAAAAGCTCGACCTGTATACATATTGTTGAAATATTAGTCAATTTATAGTTACATAAACGTAATTAAAATCTAGAAACCTAAAGTTATAATCCGAATATGTTTTCCTCCAAACCGAACATTTAATAGTGTTCAACAAGAAATATAAACCATAACGTGATGTGACTGGTCAGACAATAGTCTAATTTTAAGGGGTGGGTGGGGGCGAATGAAAACGCGTCTCAAAACAAGTTAGTTTTTGAAAGTTAGAATTTGAGGCTTTTTGGACAAAATATGATATAATCCACATAACGAGTCGACATTCAACATTTTTTGACGTGCATATCTAGGTTTAGTGAATTCAACATTGTTGTTATGAAATGCACGTGCATTTTCGGGTTTCTTCAGTTACATCATACAAAGAAATCATTTTCTCGGAAACGTTCATTGCAAAATACTGTCAGCAGTCAAACAATAAAAAGGCCAGTAAAACCAATTGGAATTTATTCCGAGACAGATTAACACAGCTTGAAATTTAGTGGAACAGATTTGTTATGATAATTATCCGAAGTAAACAATTTTAAATGACAAAGTAAATAACTGCATAACTACTCATCATAAAAGCCTACCAAGAAATATGTAAGACAAGTTCGGTTAGTCAGTTAGTTAGACCATTTAACTTTTAATTTTGAGAATATATAGAGGATAGTTGTTGTTTTGGAGAGAATAACATTTTTAATTCATCGAGAAGTGAGTAAACTTTATATGTTCATGAATGTGAAGCATGGTTTAATCTATAAGAGTTTGATCACATCGAGATGAAATAAATGTTTATGCCTTATACATTTTTGGTGACGTCATAGGTTCAATTTTTGAAGTTGCTAATTCTTACTCACCATAACTTCTAAAATAGTTTGTTGTTATCTTAATTCGCAATAACTTCTTAAATACTTGACCGATTTCAATAAACTACATGACATACTTTTAAAATCTATAGCCATTTTCTTAGTAAGAACCTTTACAAGTTAGAGCTATAAATCGAACAGTTATTTTCTAAAACAAGTTTTATCAATTGACAAAGGTAGTTCCGGCAGTGAAAATAAAAATTTCACAGTATGAAACAACACTTTTAATTCACTGCTAAAACGTAGTAGTAGTCCATTGCTTATCATAAAACAAGACATGTTATTACGAATGCGTTTTCATTTGTTTTTGATCATGTTTTTCTGTATTGGCATCTTTTTTTTAGATATATCAATAAGATATTCTCTAATCGTTAATCATTGGTCCTAATATGTTAATTATCATAAACATTTTATTCCTTTCCTCGTTTGTTTGTTTATTGTTTTTTTACTGCGGGGTGGGGGCTAACATCCCTACATTTCAACTGGATTTCGGGTATGTTCAAAGTAAATAACAGCTGAAATTGATTTGCGCCAATTGCTTTTGGATCAGTGGTTTGTTTAGGTGAACTCACGAGTAGACATATATTATACAACTATGTAATTCCTTAGATGTCAATGGTAAGAACTATTTATCAAAAATAAATGACTTACCGTCTCGTGTAATAGTACCCTTCTCGGGTCTGTAGTAACTTCATCTAATGAATAGTTCTAATCCATTGACTTCTAAGGATAAAATCAAATAGTTGTTATATGGGATAAAATATAACTTTTTTGAATATTTTACTTATGAAATTGAATTCCTTTTTGAAAAAGTGTAAGGCCATGTAACAAGAAATTGCTTTGTTTGTTCAATTCTGAACATAATATTTATATTTCAGGGGTCAAGCTAGGGGAGAAGGAGAGCACAACGAAGTGGGAAATTCACAATTATTTATATTGGCTTAATACAATTGGATGAATTATTTATATAATATGATGTCAATTTTTATTTAAATATATGATATATCTAGGCCTGTTGTTTCATTTCAATTTAGTCTTTTAATTTCGACAGACATGTTTTTAATAATTTAATTTTGAGTGGTCATATTTAATATGCATATCATTATCAGAGAATTTAAAATGAATGCCATTAACGGCTCATCAAAACATTATAGGTTATTTAGACCCGTCCTTGAGAGAGGAGAATGATACATGTATAGGCCCATACCCTTACTCTTACCGAAGTTTCTTTGTTTTCTATATGACCTAATGTGAATTCTAGTGCATTTTAAAAATAGTTAATTGCTAAATACTATGATACTATGATAATGACCCGTGCGAGGCCCTTAAAATCTGACAAGCTAACACTGCTTGTCGAATTTTAGGGGTGTGATGGTGTGGGGTGGGTGGGATGAGAGTCTCTGGATCGCCCTTGTTATTTGGGGATAAGCCAATTCAATCTGTAAGGTATGAATTGAATGTTGTTTAATGGCATAGTAACACATTATAGGTTATTTGGAGCCGCCCGAGAGAGGATATCACACATAGGAATCTGGAACCTGACCAATATATTCTTATATAAAGTTCTTTAAACTAACGTGCTTGGAGGATAGACCCCGATATACAAAACCTCCCAGTTTACGTCCCCATCCGACGGACGAGGCTAATGAAAAGTAAAATGAAAATGAAAAGTTTTTCAGCAAGTATCTTGCTCAAGAACACAAACACGAAACTCAGTGGCGATGGTGAGGCTTGACCCCGGGTTCACCAGATTTCAAGTTCAGCGGTTATCCATAGGGCCACGCCAGCCCCTTTATAAATTATGAAGCGGTATTTAAAATACTTCTGTCAAACATTTTAATGAAATTGAGACCCGATGCTCGTTTGCGCTCGCAATCATCTTGTGTGTGTTTGGATGATGGAGACTACAAATATGCGTAAACAAGTAAGCCTTTTGTGAGATACACACATCTTGTTAAATTGTTGTTATACACCTTTGCATTATTTTGGCGTTTACAGCTCCATTTCACCATGTTTACCACACTCATATGTTATAAAATATGAATTTGAAGGGATTTGGGGTTCCGCATCTGGAAGCTTATGGCAGCATGTGATATATGATTTGTTTTAATGTTCAGGGTCTCGCTTCGTGCGAAACTTACAATGCGAACACGCCTTGCTAGTTTATATTGTGTTTGCTATCCATTTGTCCAGCATTGTCCAGCATTGTCGTCCAGCATTGTCCAGCATTGTCCAGCATTATTATCGGTATGATTTAGACACATATTCTTTTTAGATCTCTAGATAAATGAACATGAACGAATGCACTTGTAACATTGGAAATGTCAACTAAGGTTAACTACGAAATTGAAGAACGGGACGAATCATGGCCTGTGGGCTTCGCTTCGCGAAGCTTACCAAAATATTATTGTTTTATTTAATTTTCGGGCTTCGCTTCTCGCGAAGCTCAATACTTTATAATTATTACATTTTCACGAATTGCATAAAAGTTTACTCCGGACTTCATGTACATAGCCAGGCCCAAATGACAGCATAGGCCCGATGTTTAACTTGTCATATTGTTGGCGTGGAGACATGATCCTCCGGACATTTTATTTCATTTTAGAATACATTAATAAGGCAAGTCAAACAAATACCCCCATCCCCTTCCCCCATTGCCAGACTGTATCATGCATTTGTCTAACTTTTACTTGCAAATATTGTAGACCAAAGCAATTAGCACATGTTCACGCACATGACTTTATGTTTATAATATCGTATGACGTCATGTGTAACGTCAATTATCTATCTATCTTCCTTTAATGCCAAACCCCTGCTGGGGACCTAGGCATGCGTCGTCATACCGACAAAGACTGTTAGTATTTTAAAAATATATATAAAAGAAATTTAAGAAAAACATTGAGGTTTTTGGATGTTAGGTTTAAAAATAAAAACAAACATTGAATTTATGGTGAGATATGTTCAATTCTGCTGACTGCAGAATTGAACTGTTCTATATTGGGTAATATAGGGATGTCAGGAGCTAATGAATTCCAGTGGAAGACTGTTCTGGGGAAAAAGGAGAATTTGTAGTAGTCAGCGGTTGCGTCAATTAATTTGAAAGCAAGCGAGTGTGAATGTCGGGATTGTCTGTTCGTCAGTGTCATGTAGTCTTCTAGAGGGATAGCTACCAGGTCATTTGTGATCTTGTAACAAAGTGAGAGTCGACTGTCGATACGTCTTTGGTCTAGTCTTCTCCACTGTAGGGACTGGAGCATCTCAGTGACACTACTGGTCCGTCTGTAGTCGTGTTTTGCCCAGCGTGCTGCCCGGCGCTGTACGGCCTCGATCTGGTTTATGGCAGTCTCAGTATGAGGTGACCAGATACTTGAGCAGTACTCCAGCTGAGGGCGGACAAGAGTTTTATAGGCCATGGACTTTAGATCTTCAGAATGAACCTTGATGTTTCTCCTTAAGAACCCTAATGTTTGATTTGCTTTTTTGGTGATGTTGTTGATGTGTGTGTTCCATTGTAAGTCCTCTGCAATAGTGAGGCCTAAGTATTTTGCAGAGGAGGTAGACTCAAGTTTAGTGTTATGTAAGTAATAGGTTGTGTCGATGTGTTTCTTTAACCTTGTGATGTGTATAACTTGACATTTTGACGGGTTAAACTCCATGTCCCACTGTTTTTCCCAATGTTCAAGAGTGCATAAGTCTGTCTGTAGTGTTTGTGATTGTTTTTCTTGAGTGATTGCAAGGTATATGGCAGTGTCATCTGCAAATAACCGGACCCGAGAGTTTATCTGAGAGGGAAGATCATTTATGTATGCAAGAAACAGTAGGGGGCCTAGTACGGATCCTTGGGGCACTCCAGATGAGACTGATATGCTTGATGACTGGGATCCGTTAACAACTACACACTGTGTGCGGTTGTTGAGAAATGACCTGATCCACGTTAGGGTGGTCCCTCTTATTCCATATTGGGACAGTTTGAGAAGCAGTTTCTCATGGTTGACTTTATCAAATGCTTTGCTGAAGTCAAGTAGTATAAGGTCTACTTGCTTCTTGGAGGTCACTGATTTGTACAGTTCATCCACAAGCATTGTTAGCTGCACCAGTTACCCCAACGCAAGTCTTGACGTTATATATGCATGTTGCTTCTCACAAGTAAAAAGTATGAAATTTACATTTAATTAACTTGAAAATACGCTTATTGCTGCAAGTCTGAATCCGCGTACCATACGCCGTACTGAAAAATCGGAAGCAGGCCGGACGAGGTAAACTTCGGACTTGAAGAACGCGGTCAACACAATGTCGTAAATATGAATAATTTAAGGGCTTCGCTGCGCGAAGCTAAGTGATAATATAAATGTGTGTTTTTTAATTTCGGGAGCTCTTTGGCACGTTTGTCGGGCTTTGTCTCGTCCGTATTGTTTTCACCACTTCCGCGAAAGTTTACTTTGTGGATTTTTTTACTTTTTACGGTAATCGCCGCCATTACCGAAAAAGTGATTACTAGTGGACAACGTCGACGCCGCCGGGCTACACCCGGCGAGAATTGTCCAAACAAGATATGTTTCCTATGCGGTCACACGCAGCTTTGCCGTTTTTCAAATAACGCGCCAATAGCATACACTAACTATTGCACACTTAATTTACTATTGCATGGTTACGGAATATGAACTATTGCACGGCTGGCCTGTTTCCCATCAGAATGGTCAAAACTATTTAATCACATGTGACTGCTTCAAGGTAAGTGCAAATCTCTTATATCTTATGATATACATGTAGGAATATTGTTAACGTGTATACTATTCTATACACTGAGCGAACAATTGACAAGCAAACAGCGATTTGATCAATTCTTGGTTATCCGAAAAATGCCCTTATATGATTTCAAAACAAACACACTATATTTGATAGGATTTTTTTTTTCAAACGTCCGTACTCCCTTTACTGGAGTGCGCGCGTCTCTTAGAGTGTAAACACAAGTACAGGGGAAATATAGTTCAAGTAAGTTTGAATATTACCGGAAATAAAAGTAAGTATGTATGATAAATGTTAAAGCATCTAGAACTAGTATTGAGTTTGTGAATTCCTTTATAACTGAGCTACCTTGCGGATAATATGCATCATAATAATACCATCTGAAACGTGTTACTATATGTGGTTTTGTAATGTGTGTGCTTTAGTAAATTTATTGCATTTATAGAACAAAAATGGAATTCTGAAGTTCCTGTTAAACTGATGCAACTAGGACACATATAATGATGACTGCCCAGATGATTAATTGAAAAAAGTATTTTTGGTATTCTACGTGATGATTTAAAAGGGCCAGTTAGTAATAACACTACCGATCTGTAGTCGGGGCGACTTTTTACAGCCTGCACACAGCACTAAACAAACGCTAGCGTGAATGGCAATAAATGCTAAAAAATGGATTCAATGGAAACAACAAATATAGATAAGAGAGAAAAGTATCAGACTCATTTTATGTAATATAAGTTGCAATACCCCGCACGCCCCCTAGGAACCGCTTCAGCGGTATTCTACTTTAAAGCCACAACGATTGATATTGATGAGCTTACAAATCCGAACTGAATAGAACATGAAATTAAATCTATATATGATAATATTGTTTACTTACGAATTTATTTACATGTTTTCAGTTGTAATGCGCTTTTAAAAGTCGGTAGTAAATTCAAAAGTATACGTTGCTTTTGAAATAGTGCCTTTAAACACCCACTCTCAATAACCAAACGGAAGTGTGCAATAGTTTATAAGATAATCAGTTCTCATTAACTACACGCATATATCATATTTCGCATGTAGCATCATACGTGTCGTATTTGTTGTGCATAAAGCAAACTAATAATGCACACGGTGGAGGAATTATTGTAATATAGATATTAATCTATGTAATTCGATGAACATGTATTCTAATTTGAAAGTCAGTGTGGTGAAACTTATGTTTCTTTTATATTTATTGATGTTCATTTTGGCCGAAAGCGTTAGTGCAAGCAAACAGATGTCAAGGGATACAGCAGCAAACTATTGCCAAGATAGAGGTGGTTTGGCGACGGCAACGGAGATCGACAAAGTGATTGATATTACTAACGCGTATTTTAATGAACTACATATTGGCCAATCAGCGTGGATATCAGGATATGCTAAACTATCGCCATTTGTGGCATGGCATGGGTGTTTTCGTAAAAGTTCAACAGTGGCGCCTACAACTATTTTGCTTAACTCAATATTTCATTGTTCACAAACTGTTTGTATATATCAACGACAACAAAGTTGGATTATATTTACATTGGTTTACTCAGTAATCTTGCTTTTGCATGACGGCAATTGACAGAACTAAAATGAATGTTCGACCTGATACAGAATGTATAACAGATAGTGAAAGTATGGTAACGTACGACTATAATTTTAAAGCAACGTCAATGAGCGTGTATGAAATTATAAAACCAAGCTCACTAATGTGGCCTTCCAGTTATGTCCCATCACTAAAACAGTGTGTTTACGTCACGAAGAAAGGAGGCGGTCAAGTGTACACAACGTCTTCCTGTCATACACTGGAATCTATAAATACCAGAGGTCACATATGCACACACAGCGCCTTCTCAAGAATGTCCGGAAATTGCAAGTCATCCCATGACATCTGTTCTGTGATTTTCCCATTAAGCTGGACAGAGGCTTTTATGGATTGCTTAAACATATCTGGAATATTGATAAGCATACACTACGTTAATACTGGTCTAAGTGTCATGTCAGATAATATGAACTATTGGACAGGTATATTCCGCACATTCACAATCAAAGAGACAAAACGCAGCGATGACAGTGCCTGCTTGGCAGTTGTTAGAATTAAAGATCATTTGGTCTTAGAAACTGATAATTGTACAGCTAAAAAATATCCACTTTGTAAAATTAATGACGCAACGCTGGAGCCGACAGAGACAACAATACAAAGCGTGCCAGACATCGGATCACCTACCGCTAACGAAGATAGTGATGCTATTCCAGCATATATCTTTGTAACTATAGGTCTTGGATCAGCCATAACTGTTGTTATTCTTGTAACAGCCATTATAGTAAAAATACGTAACAGAAGTTCAGAAAGAAGTCGTACCTTAACTGGAAATGAGTCAGTCCTCACTAGTGATGGCAACAGAGCCCCCGAATTTCCCGTTACTGCACTGAATGCGGCTGATGATGATAATGGTATAACATTTCCCAAACATATATTAATACCATTAAGTAAAATTCAATACAAAGTTAGTTTGTTTCCAAAAACAAAATTAAACATTTGAGCTAGATATTTATGTTATTACACTAACAACAGATAAGTAAAGTTTTTTATACCTGACGTCAGCATAATGGAAACCAGTTTGTTAACGTCATGTCATAGGCACGTAATTATATCAGATACATACATCATATCAGATACATACAGCACCAGCATGTACTTTATCCGTAGTAAACAAAACATATCTGTGATTGAATATACGCTTCTTTCCCACCGAGAAATACTTACTTTTAATGTTAAGCATTACGATAATGCTGTATAGACAAACAATACACGTTAATAGTTATATAGATAAAACGGTGTATACTGTTATTTAATTGTTTTGTTATTGTTTTGTTGTTGTTGTTGTTGTTGTTGTTTTTGGGGGGAAGGGTGTGGGACTGTTAAGATTTGTTTTAAGAGTTCCCCATATACATTTATTTTATATAGAACTGCTGTAAACCCGAGACGGCCAAGTTATTTATACCTCTGGGACTTCACTTAAAACCAGTCTTGCTAGTCTTACATATAAAGATCATTTCTAAAAAAATGCACGTCAAGGTATTTGAGAATAAGACTGCTTAAAGTTTTTCCTATACTTTTAAATATATACAAACATTGAACCATATGTGGCTACGCCGTTTCCACTCCTGAGACTTTTTTTAAACAAACTGGGAAGTCTAGGTTAGCATTTTATTTACGCGTATTTTCTTCAATCATATACAATAGCTTGCAGTCGTACTTTCATGATAACCGTAGTAACGTTAAATAATAAAATAGCACTTCTTAACTCACGAAAAACCCGATTAGAAGTAAATAGTGTTGTATCTTCATCACAATTTTACATTAATTAACCATCTGAGCAATTGTATTCTTATGTTACATATATACTGACAAATCAACTGCATTAAACAGTACAGTGTCTAATAAGTTATACAAATTAGAATGAGAAATATCAATAAACGAGAAATCAAATTGCATGCACATACAGTACAGACGTTCAAAATATGCGAGCACAATTTATATGAAACACATTTTGAAGATTACAAATATATTACATCACATTCTTTCACTCATTAAAGTGGCAATGCTACCAAGTAGAGAGCATCAACATGCAATCTTGGTCCGCTTTTATTAAATTGTATTTCGTAAAGCCTGATTTTATTTACTGTATATCGTTGAATTTTCAGGTGAAGTCGAACATACATATGAGAATGAAACTAGGTATGTATAATGGATGTGATATATCCCCAACTATTACCACCTATCAATACATTTATTAAAAGGGGGTAGGTTGTCAGGTACTCATTACTACGTTCAAGTATTCCGTTACCGCGTATTTAGACACGTATTTTGTTTTAAATTGGCAATTAAAAAAAAGTCTTCTATATATTTCTCTTAGATTTTTTGACTTGAGACCTGCATATTCAGAATATTGTCCTTTATTTCATTTCCGCAAAGCCCTCGTTAAAATGGCTGTTATTAAAACAGATGGTAGCAAAGAACAATTCTCAAAATACATATCTTAACCATTGGTCCAATTTCAATTAAATTTAGCATGTATTTTGGGGAGTTGACCTTACTGGAATATGTGTTTTAAGGTCGCAATATGGCCACACATCATTAGTAACGAAACGTATGCTAAGATTTATATGGAAATATAACCTTCAACTTCTATAAACCGCATTTAATAGTTCATCAAAGCTTGGTCATTATATTTAGTGATGCCCTAGATCTATTAGGATTGTGTTTATCGTTGCAGTGAATACTATTCCAATATTTTAAATAAGAATGTTCATTCTTTTTTACCACGATTATTGAAACTATGCATCTACTGTTCAGACACTGTCAATCGTATGTACATTATTGAGTGAACTTACGATTGGGTGAACAATGCGTCTTTGAAGAAAACATAGTTTAATTAAGTCCAATTTGTCAAGAATTAAACGTCTTATCATCAACACAATTAAATATTAAGCTTTATAAAATGGTTATACTAATGTACATGTTGGCCATACCTTTTTCGAATAGGGGAATAGCAACACAGAGTATGAAACGAGAATTAGGAAGTCACTGAACACGTTAAATACAAAGGTACTGCAGTCTCGGTTTCATGAACGGTATTGAAAAATGCTTTCTACCGTTCACGCCGTCTAGCCCCGGGTTAAGCAGGACTTAAATATTTAAAATATCTATAGTATAAACATTTGAGCCTTCCCGAAGATGGAATGCGTATGACGGTTTATATGGAACGTCCACTCCATGGCCAGCGGCGTATGGTCTCACTTTCTAACAAAATGCTTTGGTGACAACAATGAGCGAAATAATCAAAATAAAATTTAGTTGGGAGCAGAGATTATGATGCCTGCGTATCACAAGTAAAAGACAAAAAACTAAATTAAATAACAGACAACATGTCTTAAGGGTGATTAAACAATACGGACACCTTTAAAGGCTGGAATAGTGGAACCACCTTTCGAAATTAAAGTAAGGAAACAAAGGTATTGAGAATGTGCCACCAATATATGTACAGACATACATGCAAACACATACTAAGAGATGTTTTCTTTCTTTTACATCACAGTGAACAAGGTCTATCAACAAATACACAAACAACTCTGCCAAGTCGTCTTTATATGGACTTAAACACGGAAACAAGAACTGCTGAGGTATACGATGTTATACGTCACGGTGAACCAAGTATATCCGGAAATACACAAACAAATCTGCAAAGTAGTATTTATATGGACCTAACTACAGAAACAAGAGGAGTTACCTACGAAGTTATACAAGAACGTGGACAATTTCACCCAGACACCACTCAGGAGGACGATGGAGATTATCTGCATCCCGTAAATACAGAAGTAGGAAATACAACTACTCCAGAGGAGAGTCCGTATACAAGAAACGAGGAGATTAACATGTATGAGCAAATCCAATAAACAATTTGTATTGCATACGCATTTACAATCTCCGTTTACTTTTAATGTAATAGGAAACGTCAATATTTGCCCATATTGACGTGTAGTTAAGTCATATTGGGTGTGTATACTCGTTCGTGATTGGTGCTATTTTCTGTTCTTGTCAAAGAAAGTATGTCACGTGATGTAAACAATGTTGATTTCATTGTGAAAATTCCCACGATGTAACGACAATATGTTCGTTCAAAATACATATTTTTGATGAAAATTAAATGTTAAACCCTATTATCCCTATTGTTTTATTCTGATTATTCGTTTATATATTAAAAATGCGTACGCAAAATAAAGGTTATTAGATTTGTATTGGAATACGAGTATATGCACTCGTTTTACAGCTAATACATATTACGCTCCTAAAGTCGCGCGATACTGCTACGCGGAAGAACTCGTGCATATATCCCAATACAAATCTAATAAGCTATAAGTATTGACTAGATGTATATACGTGTGTATCAATATCCATGATGTATTGTTGCGAGTAATCCTAAATGGAAAATATTTAGATGAAATTAATTATGATAACGTATTAGGACAAATGATTGGTACGTTTTACTTAATTAATTTTCTTATTTTAAATATGTTTTAGAACAGTTGTATGAAAAATATTTAGTTTTGACCAATAGTTTGTAAAATATTCATATTTTGTTTAAATTGTTACATATTTTGAGTGTTACCCTCCCTATATATGAAAACATGAAATGTGATGATAAAACACAAACCATGAATCGAATTCCGCTTAAAGATATAAACTTCTTAAAAGTGGTTGGAAATAATATAAAAATATAAAAGTTTGACCCATTTATTGCCGATATTCCGTCTATAATAAAATGAAACATGGATAATCCTAAATTACCTCCCTTTTAATTAAATATCGTTTGACACCTGTTTTTAACCTTAGTTTTGATTTTCAATTATTTCTTAATTTCATAAACATAACCAAATTCGGAATAGCGATGACCAGATTAATTGTCTCATCTCACAGTCTTGCTATAGCGACGGATAGGTGACATAGACCTAGAAGTATACCATTAGAAGATAAAATATGTGTAATTTGCAACAAAATTAAAAAACGAATTTCATTTCATTTTAGACTGCGATATGTTTAAAGACATTCGAAAAATATATGTTAAAAAGTGTTTTTGGAAGCGACCGAGCATGTTCAAATCAAAATAACTTTTTACAGTAAAAATTAAAAAGAAATTTACGTGTGTATATTTTTAAAGCATTTGAAATACGTAATGTTGTATACGCTAATGATTTGGTCTGATATAATTGTAATTTCCATGTCTCATTTTCTCTTTTCAATTGCAATGTTATGTGTGTAATTGTACTATTTTTGTTTTAACAGTCACGTATATTTGTGTGTGGTCATTTGTCACGTTTGAAAATGCAAATAGAGCATTTTTGATTGTGTATGAAATGTATTTGTATTTTCTTATATGTTCATGACATGCATACGGTAAAGAATAGTATACATCTTACAAGACACTTTCGGGAGCAATGGATCACGGAGGATTTCGGGAAGATAGGTATTTAAAAAGATAAACGGTGTTTTCTTCTCTAAAAATAAGTAAACGGTATCACTGTGTTTATTTTTGCTTCTGGTGTTTTTTAATACATGTGTATACGAATTGTATTACGTCTGTTAGAAATGTATATGTATATATCGTACGATCACATGGGCCGTTGGCTTACTGATTTGAAATAAAATGCTGCTATTTTGAAATTCAAGTAATTATAATTCAACGTTATCATTAAATATTTATAAAGTTTCTTTTGTCAAACGCATTTGTGGTGGGAATGCTAGTAAAACATGATGCCAAAATAATTGTAGTTGGCATATTTTAGAATTATGAACATCAATGGCTGCACTAATTCTAAGTACTTAACAAAAGCATATGTACCCAATTGTATAAGTGTTATGTATTTCTAAGAAACACATCGGCTTGAAAGCTTTGAAATGTGTTCATCCAATCAGAGCAGAGGATTTAAACTTGTTATTTTAATCTCTAATCAAGCGTGAAATACACAAAACAATGCGAATAGTACTGACACATTCTTAGATGCGTATTTAGCGATTTTGACTAGTATACTAATCCAGTATCATTTGTATTTCAAACCTGCTTGCATATAATTAGATAAATTTTGAGTATCAATATTTCTTCGTTATTTTGACAAATGTTTAAGTTCATTAATGGTGCAATAACATCGACATTGTCGACATTAGTGTACAGTTATCACATGTGTGTTTGGGGAACAGTCAAAACTTTTTTCCCGAGGTGGAGGGGATGGCAGTGTGAACTGTTTCCCGAGGCCGATAGGCCGAGGGAAACAGTTCACACTGACATCCCCCGACACCAAGGGAAAACAGTTTTGACTGTTCCCCAAACACACATGTGCTAACTGTTTTATTACCTGATTAATGTTACTGTGCGAAACAGTGAATATGAAAATTTGTTTTATAATGGGAACCTATGGTGAAAAAAGCAACATGACGTCACGCAAACGAAATTCCAGCACGTGAGGGAAACAGTCGAAACTAAAGCCCGGTAACAGTTCGTTTTCACCGGGAACAGTATTTTCCTTAGTGAATTAGCAAGAAATGACGATATAGCATTTATATAGGAGATCAGGTAATAATACTATTTAAACAATATTGGTTTTGAACTGTTCCAATAATTATTGTTTATGATTGCAAAAATTCGAGTTATGTAGGAAAACTAACGGGACACGGCGAGTTTTAAACATTCAAGATTGCCGTATGTCCCTTTAATACGTAAATCTGTTATATTTTATTCACTAATGTCTAAATGAAACTCTGTATAATTTATTATAACTATAATTCATAATTAACATAACACTCATTAACTGGTCTTAATCAATGTGTCTTATGTGGACACTTCAAATACTTACAAGTTCCTGTTAATGATACTTACAAGTTCCTGTGAGTAACTATTTACCATTAACACTTATATTGTTGGACGATTATTCGCCTTAAACTAGGAAATTAAAAGTACTTTGAGCTGAAAGTTTTATAAGGTTTCATTTACATATATTTTAATATGAAAAAATGTGATAATTGTTTGTTTAATGTACACAAAATAGGTCTGCCTTTGATTTCTTTATCACTGGTTAAAGCATTTAACCCACCAAATAACGGCAAAAGTACACAGTTGATCAAACCTCTATTCAGGTTTTTAGGTCATATCATAATTTATATGTGCCGATTAAAAGTATATTAACGCGTTCTTAAAATACCCGTGATTGAATATGCGTGAATTATGAGTTGGTAACGCTCCAGTTTTGGTGTTTGGTCTGGCTGGTTAAAGCTGTTTATACTGTGTCTGTAGAGTTTGTATTCTCAAATATGTAAGTTATTGCCGGACCCAGAAAGCTGCTATGGGGGTTGGACTGTGAATCAACGTCATTTTACTGTTCATATAACAGCTGTATTTTAGTAAGAATACCGGGACGCAGTCAAATTGGTATGCAGACATTTTATGGGTCTTCCACTACTTGAATTACATATCAGTTTTAGGGATACAGTCTACAAATCTGTTCTCAGCATAGTCTAGTTCCAAATCGTTATCGTCACTGATTATTGATTGATTTAAACGGCAATTTTAATTTTTTAAAAGCTCGCGGCGCCATGTAAGTATCTCTACATAACTTGCATTGTTCAATAATTAATATTAATTATAAGAATAATATAAAGGAAATGTGGTTAAATATAACTAACTGTTTGTGTGTACAGCTATATATGTATCTCTTGTTGGTGCTGTCTGATATTCAAATAAGCAACACCTCTTCAATCATTAAACGGAGTAGATGAAACGTTAACTGAAGCATCTTCTAAAGAGTTTGAATAGGTCTGCTTCACTGCTACTGATTCGCATGAACTACTGATCAGATTTCAATAATAAAAAACATCTAACATTAAACCATGATATTTTCCCAATTCTTCACATTCTAATTATGAAACAACATTATATTTAGTGCTCCATTACACATACTATTTCACATGTCTATCATATTCATATTATAATATTATACAACACAGATGCCAAAATTAAAAACAAGTTCATTTTGTCTCATAATGACTAGTTCATCATTCTCAAATTTTTCATGATAAATGTGTTTTGATTGTTAACAATTACAAATAAAACTATTCTAACATCTACACACTGTTTGTTTGTTTGTATCATACTGTTTTCTTATGTACATACTGTTTTCTAATGTAACTGTTCTGACCGGCTTGTGATACTTTATACCACTGTTTTCTTCTATATATATATATAGACACATGTGTATATGTTTATGTTATTTATGCTACCGCCTGAAGATTCGCTACTTATTAAAGTAGATAAATGACATAAACAGACAAACATGACGTCATTACGCGAAGTGTTCCCTAGCAATGTTAATAGCGGGAAACGTTCATATTTAACGTAGCGGCAAAAAGAGTACATTGTTCACGTAGTAGTGTGAATTTGCATTAAAACAATATCTTATATAAATTATGTTAGTATATTAATAGTTACATATTTTACATTTAAATGTTTATGACTGTTAATATTTCTGCAGTCGCTTGTTTTAACAGTTTATTTGTTAAGTCCTGGTTTAAGTGTTTTGATGAAGTGCAGTTCTTTTTCCTCACGGCAAAATGGAGTTTCAGACAGTACTTTATAGATAGGAAATATTTTAAACTTTCTTCCTGAACATTTATGTAATATATAGTTTGTTCACTTCAAGTAGACGAAGGTCATCCACTCGTGTTTGATGTCTATGTAAGGTCATTCTCCTCCTCAGCTCGAGTTTTGTTTGTCCAATGTAAAATTCGTTACACTGAGAACATTATAATGCTGTAGATGACATTTCTGATTTTACAGTTTATATCTTGTTGACTTAAAATTCTTTCCCATTTTAAGTGTTATGCTAGTTCCTTCAATGAGATCAGGACACGTCAAACATCGCGGCTTTCGACTGCGTTTCTATAGAATCAAACTTTGATTTAGATAGATTTAGGTAGCATGTTTTTTAATGACCTTGGTTGACGTTTACTGTTTATAATCCTCTTCTGTTGTAGTATTCTGCACATTCGTTGAATTCTACTTAGAAATTGTTCGCAGGTTCGTACTTTAAAATTCGATATAAAAGTCGAACAAGAAATGTTGCATTCATTGAGCATAGTCAACCAATAACACGTATAGAAACACATTTTTTTTATAAGGATGTCTAAAAGGTGTTTGAAATTACAAAATAAAAAAGAGTTGACAATAGGGCTACAGCCTTGGAACGTTCAGTGACACTATGATCATCCCAATAAAATCGATACAATGGGTAATCCCCTGGCATGTATGTAGACGTCATCGTAGGGTCCACATCGCCCAAACAGGAAGGCATACTGGCTAACTGTAAATAGATAAAAAAAAAACTAATTATGAAGCGCTTTTTATCACATAACATGGCTTCTTGGAGTGCAATAAAGCCATGACTTATTTCCCGTAATACACTAGTGTATTACAGATGCAAATGAGGACCGAATCACTGCGCTTGTATACAGTAAAACATTTAAATCCCCTGTGTTTGCACGGTATATCATACGATATCATTATTTGAAATCTTATTTCATAAAATGCATGTTAGTAACGTTAAATTTGGTTGAAGGTGTCGTATCATTTACAGCCGCGTAACGTAGCGACGTCATGTAAACAACAAAACGACGTCATGATTTCTCTTACAAATTGCCGCCGTGTATTAGCTGTGGGTGCGCCAAGCCGTCGCGGAGGGATATTTACTTAAAAACGTCACGCGCAAAAAACGTAAACAAACTGCGTTTTGAGCAGATTTCAGGATGGCGGTCAAAATGACACCAGTGATGTAAATTGTATTCTGCTGAAAATGTACAAAGATGACACACATAAACAAATACATGTATTCGTTTGTTACACAGTGGATTTTAAGTTTTTACGTGCTTTGTCTAATCTGTTTTATTAAAAACACAATTTCCAGGCATTTACAAATCGCCGACTGTTTGGAATATTTAAGTGAAATTTGAGATTTTAATCAAATTAATAATTGAAATATGTTCTTATATCGAGAAAAAAGACGAAAGCAATAACGTCAAGAAAAAACCTTCCTCTATAAGCCTGCAAAATAACATTAAAATTTGGAAAAAGTACTTTTTTCTACCCAAAAAAAACAGGAAATAATGAGATTTTTTCAATCGGGTGCTTTCAAAAATCGCTTTCAAAATCACTTTTTTATTACTAAAATTCAAAAAGAATTTATACAAGCCATTTTTTTATAAAATAACCTTAATTTTCATATTCTACTTTTTAAAAAATGTGCCGTCTATTTTGTGTTATTGTAAAAATTATCTTCGACAAAAAAGCAGTGAAATAGGGAAATGTCGGCTGTTTATCGATCGACTTCAGTTATTTTTATTTTGTAATTCAATTTTTATGGAGATTTTAACAGCGAGAAAAAAGACAAGAACATGAACGATGAGTTTAATCTTTTCTCTAGCAGTATTTAAATTTTCAAGAAAATGTGAAAAAAGTGCTTTTTACTACCCAAAAAAACATTTGGTCACCAGTTTACGCAAACGTTTCGAACATTGTTTTGTGTAGTGCTGTTAGTGTTACACGGCATATGAGTAAACAGAATTCTGAAATTAGCTTATAAACGGTAATGAACAAAATGTCAATCAGCAGCTAAATGTTTATTAATAAATCGGTAACATGATTTATCTTTTAAATTATAATTTTATTAAAAACATTGCAACAATCACAATACCGTGTTTTCCCGAAGTCCACATTCCAACACCACAAGTTACAAGAAATGTGACGTCACATGGGTTTTTAAAAGTTTCACAGGGTAAAAAGATGTACGCGGACAATTTTTGTCATCTCAATTCTCAAGGATGCGTGTGCTTATATGTGCTTATATGTGTTTGTTTGTTTTTGGTCGGGAGCCCTTTAAAAAAAACATAGGCTATTATCTCTCCGACCGCGTCCACCCCCGCCCCTCCCGCCTCCCCCACCCCAAAAAATGTGGTTATGGGTTTACATATGACTGACAGTCTGTAAGGTCATTTGGATTATAGACTCAAACAATATGAACTATGGGTTTATTGATTGGAACAACAACCTCAGATGGAGATGAGATGGAGATAAATATTCCCATCAGACATGCCATCACCAGGGGTCGATCCCAGCTCTTAGGTGCAACACCTTATCCACTGTATTACCGAGGTCTCCGACTCAAATCAATTACAGGTATCATCATTGTGATTTTAAAAAAAAATCTAGCCTACCCCATACCATGAAACTCTGCCCTGAATGCCTGAATGTCTAATCACACAAAAGTGGGTCTTAGAATGATCCCAATGAAATAAAACATGGGGTAAAACAATCGTGCCTCAACCGAGACTCAGTCTCGCATCCAGTGACAGCACTCAAAATTGACAGAATACTCTGGTGGTAAGGGCGTCCTTGTTTGGATATCCCTCAAAGAAAGCGGGCATGGCATATTGTGTTACCCTTGTCTGGTCGTTTGATTTCTTATTTAGTAAATCATACAACTTTCAAATGGCATGGAAAAAATATGTTCATACTAAAAAGGTCAATGGGAATGAGCTTGACCTACTTACACACTATTGATTCTTGTGTATATGTGACCGACAGCGCTAAAGCGGGGCATCCGTGTCCAATGGACACATTAACTGGTTTCCAGCTATAGGTTGATGGTTGGTTGAATGGTGATTACGTCATTTTCAGCACATTTCTAGGCTATATATGACCTGAGTAGAACCAGTACTGTATACCTCCTACCATCTGTAAGCATCGGCACCTTCTCATTTGTAAACGTGTCGACCTCCCAGTGGGATTACAATTATAGGAGAGTGTCCACTTATAGGAAAGGGGCCGGTAGGTAACCAATCGTACATTTCGGCGAACACATACCTATCAAGTCTCACGCATTGGCCATTGAGCGTCAGACACGCATTTTTGTATTAAATCACGCTCACACGCATACGTTCTATGTTCTCACGCGTTCTGAATAGTTGCCTATTTTTTTGTTGCCGACTTCTTTTTATAAAATGTAGTTCACCCATTCAATTTCTCCACCCAATACGCTCAATTTTCTTTTTTCTTTGACGTTGAAATGTGTGTTTAAATGTGTGTTAAAAATATGATAAATAATTATTTGTGACAAATAAATTCTATTAAATTGTACCACAGACCATCTCGGATTTCCTGCGCCCCGCCAACCTTGACCTCCCAACCCAAGGAACAACCGCCCCTGTTGTTGTTGTTTTTTTTGTGTTTTTTTTCATAAATCTCTTCTACACATATGTACGCTTAGTCATTTAAAAATATTTACAATTTCAGAGTGCCGTCCGAATGACCACCCACACCACGTGGATTTTACTGTACATATACATAACAAAGATTTATGGGCCCAACCGTAGTGCAATGGAATGACCTCGGGGTTCCCTGTACCAGGCAAGCATTCCCCAGGCAGGCGTCAGCCCAACCGTAGTGCAATGGAAGGGCTTCTTTCCTGGGGAAACTTGCCTAGCAGGGAACATCCGCCCCTTGGAACCCCATATCACTCTTGACATCCACTGGGTCTTGACAGCTATGCGAACAGTCACAGGGTAGTAGCAAAATAAATTCAGTTCGCCATTAGAAGACGCGTGGGCTTATGAGATGTACACAGGTCTTCCTTTCTTTTTAAATGACATGTTTTGTCTAGTTTGTGCAAAATACATCAAGCGGGGATAAGTTGGTCATCCCTACTTCAGTATTACTCCAAATATGTTTTGCTGCGGCCGGTCCCTTTGCTACCTCCCTTTCGATTTCTGAATGGTGACGATTTCTCTTCATAGCCTTTATCCGACTTAGTGTTTTCCAAAAGTTTGTAGTCTCTATATAGGTCAAACTCTTAATCGTGAAGAGCGATGATAATAAAATATCCTTGAATAATTGGTGCAAGTATTTGAAATATGGAGGCAACTGATTGGTTGAAAAAGTAGAGTAAACACTAATTTAAGATGGGAATTTTAAAATAACAAGAGCATGATATTTGTTATGATAGAACGGACCTCGTTATGTACTCAACGGAACTCGTTATATACTGGGTTTTGGGATAATACTCTTTTTAAGTTTCATGGGAGACACACGTCACCAGAGTGCACACAGTTGCTCTCGGAGGTCACTGGTGCACAAATTGTTACATATCTGTCATGTTTAATAAAAATGGCAATGTATTTAAACAGACTCCCAGGGCAAAGACAGTATGCTCCATTTAATTGTAATACCTCATTTTTTCTGAAATGTGACTTCAGTAAAAGGACACGCTCACTTGATGACCTGTATCCATTGTAGCCACATGCAACATAAACACGGAGGTCAGAGGGTGCAATCCTTCATGCATTATGGAGAGAAACACTTTTTAAAGGGACTGGGGGTGATCTGGAAGAAGTATAGGCGTCATTCCAAAAACGAATTAAACCTAATGCTTCAATGTAAATTTACACTAAACTAGGCCCATGTTCGGTACGGTTTGAGTATTGTTGATCAAATGGTTTAATCTGGAAAACTAGACGACTTGACTAGTTTTTGATTCATTAAAACTCATTAATATTAATTCATATGATGCTTTACGGCGCTTATAATTTCTTGTTTTGTAAACATAGTACTTTATTTGAATTGAATGTGCAACTGATATCAATATAACCCCCTTTAAACTAATAGTTTAGCAAAATAAAAAGCCGAGTGGTCGAGATTTCCAGACCAAACATTTTCATCTTTAAATTAAAATGAATTGAATTGGGGTTTTAAGGCGCACCAACACATGCAAGGTTATATGGCGCCTAACAGGAATGAACATGCCAGGCTCATCCTCCATGTACATCAAGATAAAATATGGAGAACGGGCCTAGAACCTTCTCACCCTGCACTGCAGAGTTGCTGCAAACTCTATTGTAGACACTCCATTTACGCTGGAGCCACGTTATAGTTTTTCTGCCACTGCTCTAGTGATATGAGCGAGATGGCACCTGAAACAATGCAGGGGTCATGATGAAGACCATTAATGAGCATGAACAAAACATGATCAAATGAACATGAATTTGTGGGGGGGGGGGGGGGGGGGGGATCTACCCCTCTGCCTTCCGCTCCAACGGGATCTGCAGTGGCCCTATTATTTGCCCCGTAACCAAACGGGGCCCCGGAACCACACTGGGCTCATCTTTAAATTACTCAAGTTTTATTACTAGAAGAGTGTTCCATGGAACACTTGTTTTGCCTGCCTCATATGCTTACATGTATTTCAGCAAAGACAAACTATAGAAGCTTGAAGACAAGGATTGCAATTCATTTCATGAATTATGGAGCAGATTTTTAAATTCATGAAAAGAGGCATGCCTCTGTAATGGATAATTGATAAGGAAGAACTGTATAACGTGTTATGACCATAGGCCCGTATTTTGCCAAGTTACGAGTTAGATTAGATTGCAGGTTAACGTTTTATGAAAAGTGGCATATCTATGCTAAAATGAAAGTCAAAGTTATTGGACATGTGTAACAACATATCCTGGGGAAAGATGAAGATGTGTGTAAAGTTTCACAAACATAGGTCAAATATTTTTCAAGTTATGACCGAGGTTAGGTTGCATGTTATTAATGTAGTGGCCTATATATATATATATATATATATATATATATATACATGACATGAGATTATCATGTCATGTTTAATGGCAACATAAATCGACCCGGTAATTCCAATTGCAAACCAAGCTGAACGGATCATTTGCATATTTATTACACTAGTGAATTATGATAAAAAGGTCATGCAAGTTAGATAATGAAATATGCTTTTCAAAGTTATGTTGCAGGTTAAAGGGACACATGACAATCTTGAAGTTTTTATCAAGCATTACTTTCGATTTATAATCCAGTATAATCATGCTTGCATACATCGAATAAAATTTTGAGTTTTTATTTTTTCTTCGTTATTCTACCATAGGTTTAAATAGATTATTGGTACACTAGGCTAGCGCTAGGACTTCCTTTAGCCTCCTACTACACTATCATCAAGTCAGAAATATTTAAAGTTCAAAGAAAATTTGCTTAATACTATTCTTATAACTACAGTGATTTTTTTCACCCTTTTGGGAATGGTACCGGTACCCATTCAATTAGGAAAATTCACACAAAAGCAATTTGGGATTGGTACCGTTTTTCGGTACCTCTTACATAAGGGAAAAAACACATATTAATGATTGAACAAATGCAAGTTATGTAGAAAAACTAACTGGACGCCGCGAGTTTTAAAACAATCAAGATTGTGAATGTCCCTTTAAAGTGTGCCGGACGTCAGACAATGTTTTATTTCTATTCCTTGCGAATATAACACATACCATCACAACTGGAAATTTTAGAGTGATTTTTTATACAAATGGAGAAAAATACAGTAAAACATTCATTTTATAAGTATTTTTAATACTATTTAGTCTTTATGTACACCAAGGTCAATTAAATGCATTTAATTTCATACACAATACTTGTCAAACATACGCTCATTTTTTCCTCTCTTTCAATTGGGAACTTTTTTTAAACATAGCTCATCATCGACATGTATGCTTGGTTATGTATGGTTATGGTTATGTTCAATAAAAATATGTATTTTCTTCAAATTCTCAATGGATGTTGTTTTTTTATTGACTTTGAGTACGAAACAAGCAACTATACTTTCTTTCACATCACTCTCAATGACACGGATTAAAGTGGTATTTATGCAGGAGGAAAACCGATGATCGAGGGAAATTGTTTGGGTGTAATAAGCATCATGTCATTCTTCATGTAGATGTAGTTCAAGATAATCCATTGAAATTATTTTTCATCACTTGGTTCCATTAGTTGTATACCGTAACCATGCAATTTGTGAAAATGGCAGCAACTTGTCCGAAAAATAAAGAAAATGCACTAATTAGGTAAGATCTACCATCCATTCATCGGACACCTGTGGGTATGTCGGCTTTTTACTTTATTTATTTTTTCAAAGTTAAACCTAGATTTCATTAAGTCAGGATAATTCAGATTGTTTTTAATCCCCAATAAAAGAAGGAGCCAGCATTGTTTTTAAAGGAAACTCTGCAATCTTGAAGTGTTTTTCAAGCATGGAAATTATAGCGTCTGGATTTATTTATCCAGTATCATTTTGACATTAAACCTGCTTGCATATAATTAAATGAAATTTTTCACTTTTTTTTCTTATTCTACCATTCTACTCAGTACTGTATTTATAAGTGATATATTATCAACAGTTAATAACATCCAAACACTTTTCTTTATAATATTCATGTAATTAACATTTATGATTGAACAAATGCATGTTATAGAAAAACAAACGTGACGCCGTGAGTTTAAAAAAAAAGAGAAGATTGCCGTGTGCCCCTAAGTTACGGCTAATGTAGCTTAAATGTTTCAATATAGTCGACTTGCTCAGTTCAACTTTTCAAGACGAGGTTTAAATGAATTTTAACTAAATATTTTAAAGAATTGATTCATATTTTTTTATATTTGTTTTCGGCGTTTATGCGGTTTTAAACGCAGGTAGTGAATGGCAAATAAAAAAAAGCGTGTTGCAAAGACCATGCTATTCACTACCAGCGTTTAAACTGTACAAATGGCAAATTTAACCCCAGTTAATAGTGAATGACAAATTACACGAATAGAGATACCATAGAATTTGCAAAAAAAGGCGAATCAATTATAGTTTACTCTATTTTCCCTTTGCTAAAGTATCAACAATAACGTGCCTTGGGAGATTGATAATGATAAATAAATAAATAAATAAAAGTATTTTTAGTAAATGTAAATGTTCAAAGCAATGTTGCTATTTAATGAGCGGTGGAGCCCACAGGCACCCGGCACAGAGCTAGGATAGTAAAAGATGGACTTAGAGTGATTAAAATATTAATTAATTGATTTCTGGACCCAAACAAATGTGTATACATATATATAAACATTTGTTTGGGTCCAGAAATCAATTAATAGTTTAATCACTCTAAGTCCAACCTTGCAATCAGTACTGTTATTCATTCGATCTTTGGAGTTCGCTGAGCCCGATACTTATATTTAATTATTGGTGGTACTTTTTCATTTCTTTTTGTTTTCTTACTTAATTTTCGATTCAGTGGTTCCACTACTCCGGCCGATTAAAGGCTCTGGGTATTGTTTAACCACTTATAGGATATGTTGTCTGCTTTTTAATTTAGTCTTTTGACTGTTACTTGTGATATGCAGGCTTCATAACTACTGCTTCCAACTAAATTCCATTATGTTTATTTCGCTCTTCGGGGCATTTAATTTTATTAGATACTGGGACCATACGCCGTACGACATGGGGAAGCGATAAACTCCATGTCCACCGCCATATGCATGCCATCTTCGGGATGGTTAAAATTGTGTACTGTTGATTTTATTAATATTGAGTTCTGCTCAACCTGGGGCTAGAGGGCGTGAGAGGTAGCTAGCATATTTCACTACCGCTCATGAACAGTCTCAATCAAACCGAGACTGCAATATTCCGTATGTGTCGTTTTCGGCCGTTTCCAAAGTTCCATTATTATACTCTTTTTTATAGCACAGTGGCGTTGCATGTGCAGTGTGGCGGCACTAAAATGTCTCCCCGCGCTTGCAATCAGTACTGTTATTAATTCGATAATTGGAGATCGCTGAGCCCGATACTTATATTTAATTATCGGTGGTACTTTTTCATTTCTTTTTGTTTTCTTACTTAATTTTCGATTCAGTGGTTCCACTACTCCGGCCGATTAAAGGCTCTGGGTATTGTTTAACCACTTATAGGATATGTTGTCTGCTTTTTAATTTAGTCTTTTGACTGTTACTTGTGATATGCAGGCTTCATAATCACTGCTCCCAACTAAATTCCATTATGTTGATTTCGCTCTTAGGGGCATTTAATTTTATTAGATACTGGGACCATACGCCGTACGACATGGGGAAGCGATAAACTCCATGTTCACCGCCATATGCATGCCATCTTCGGGATGGTTACAATTTTGTACTGTTGATTTTATTAATATTGAGTTCTGCTCAACCCGGGGCTAGAGGGCGTGAGCGGTAGCTAGCATATTTCACTACCGCTCATGAACAGTTTCAATCATACCGAGACTGCACTATTTCGTATGTGTCGTTTTCGGCCGTTTCCAAAGGTCCATTATTATACTCTTTTTTACTATCCTAGCTCTGTGCCGGGTGCCTGTGGTGGAGCTAAGAGATATGACTTGAAATACATGTATGTAAATCAAAAGAAAATCATTTTCTTAAGCCAGAGCCTTTTTACAAGTTTTTGGAGAAGGGGCCTTTTGGCCTAAATTGGTTGAAAAATCCATGAAGGGTGAATGAAATTTCCAGAGGTAAGTTTAAAAAATGGGGAAAACTGCATGATTTTAAAAGAAATTTGGTTGGGGAAGGGTCCTTATACAGGCCGCTGCAAAGAATGGTAAAAAGGCCATGCTTGAGCAATTCTTCCTAAATATATTATTGTCATCATGATGTGAAATGCTTTTTTCACCATACAGATAAGATCGGTCAGCTGAATGACACTACTTAATGAGGAAACAACAGCATCCTAGATATTTAGATAATGAAGTTCAAATATAAACCATGACCCTCATAAGTGGTTAAGTGACACTATCCTTTTATATTAGGATAGTGTCACTTATCCACTTATGAACCCTTTTATCTGCTGAACACATCATACATGTAAAATTCAATGCCTAAATTTTACCAGTTATAGAAATATAGTTGTCAGCATTTTCCTTTTATTTTACGTTAGTAAAATACCCATAAACGAGAAATGATAATGTATAAGTTAAGTCCCCCATGCATGACTCTGTTACAGAGAGCTAGACCACTACAGTCAGTGTATTTACAGTGTGTGTGTATATCTCCTTGAAAAATAAAGTTCATTTGAAATGAACGCTATTTCTTTTAAAAGAAAATAAATAAATAAAGTAAATGTAAATATTCAATGTAATGTTGCTATTTAATGAGCCGTGGAGCCCAGAGATATGACTTGAAATATATGCATGTAAATCAAAAGAAAATCAGTTTTGGCGAAGGGGCCTTTTGGCCTAAATTGGAGAAAAAATCCATGAATGGGGAATGAAATTTCCTGAGGTAATTCTTCCTAAATGTATTATTGTCATCATGATGTGAAATGCTTTTTTCACCATATAAATAAGACCTGCATACAAACCTCTATGAAATCCATCTTTTTAGTTTTCCTTCCACCTCAACAGTCAACTCGTCCAACCAAGAGTCACAGAGGATGTCAGATCAGAATATGTATTTGATTCTGAAGTCATGCAGGCATCATGTCTCCCTATGGAAATAAATTAAACAATATATAAATACATCAATATATAATTATTATCTAAAATTTGAATATTTCATTAAAGATTCAATTTTATTTATAATTTACAGTAAGGTTGTTGGAACATAGATTGGTATAAAACATGTTGTCTATGACACTAACTTGTTCGTGGTTATAGTTGGCCTATATATTTTTTCAAGAAATGGAAGCCCATGTAAAATAATAGGATACATTATGGTCGGCCTAATTTGTTTTCAAGAAAGGCCATGTAAAATAAAAGGTTATGGTCGGTCTAATTTTTGTTTCAAGAAATGGCAGGTCATGTAAAATAAATTAGGTTATGGTTGGCCTAAAAATAAAATCTTCAAGAAATGGCAGGCCGTGTAAATAAGTAAACACCTTTATTAGTCTAACCCTGTGCCAGACTGTGGTAACTGGGTAGTGCAGAGTCAGAATAAAGCAAATTCAAAAGAAATGTCAAGTTAGATGACTGGACAGGCTGTGGACCCTATGATGACGCCTATCTAAAGCCCATTAGGACGGTGGCGTTTGATGTTTGTCCATGATCTTTCTTGTCGTGCCCTTAATGGTTTATTCTCTTACTGCTCTGGTTTCTGCAAAGTCATTGATTACCTTCATTGTGGCTTTCTAGGCTATTGTTTTTTTGTATTATATTTACACGAGCATATTTGTGTTTTACTTATATTGCCTATTGATACTGCCTTGTTGGTTAGAGATTAGAACATGACGGGGATTTCTTTATTTACACTGTCCTGTTTTAATGGGATGACAGTAGGGTAAGTGTGAGGTTTGGTGCACCCTAGAACCAGTTTAAACCCCCAGTGGCCTACTTTGCCACTGACCGTTCCAATGCGGTAGCCCTATTGTCAACCCTTTTGTGTTTGTGATGTCGTTTGAATTTATTATTGCTTTTGCTTTCTTGTTTGTCTGTTTGCGTGTTTGTTTCTGTGTTTTGTGGTTGACTGTCCTCCTAGAACGCTACTTTCCCTGTCCGATATTTTTATATTTCTTTTTAGTATGGGGTGCGGGTTGGGCAGGGACAGATGTTTTGAAATGGTTGTTGTTGTTGTACTATCCATTGGTCACACGTCAAGTTATGAGGTTTGACACTGCCCATCATAGGTATTCCCTGTCATAGCCATACTACAGTGAATGTCACTGTGTGGTAGAAAACTTGGTCGTGGCTGGGGCCGGGATGTAACGAGAACGAATAGAGCCCGAATTGGAGGAGAGATTTATCCTCGCAATCATGCGAATTGTCAGGGTTGATAAATTCACTCAGTTTATTTCAGGATGTCTTTACCCACCTCAACGTTTGAAAATGAAATTGTGTGAACAGTGTCTGTCTGTCTGTCTGTCTGTCTTTACCGCCAATATTTCTGGAAAAAAATGGCAATAAAAAAATTAAGCAAATTGCACAAGACGGTTTAAAGATGAAATACAGCTGGGCGACTTGGATCCTCCAATAAATATTAATGTATATGTACAGGAAAACGCTTAAAAAAAGAAGAAAAAAGATAGGACTCGAACCACTACCATGAGGGCCAAAAGATTCAAACGCTTCGCCGCTAACCCCTCGGCCAGCCCGTCTGTCGCTAAGAACTGTGTACTTGTATTAAATATTATTAAATATATGCGGTGCACGTAAAATGTAGCAGTTTAATTTAATTTATTAATTTCATTCTTTGATTTTAAAATAATATTTAGATAAGAAAATATTAAGATAATATAAAACAACAGTGTTTATGGATGCGTTGTTTTTTAAGTGTGGTAGGTGAGAATGGTGGGTGGGGGTTGGGGGTTATTGAAGTAATTACGAATTAAACGACCCGCCTACTAACCTGGAAGGAAATCGGAAGTCATTCGCCGTAGTCCACTTCTCAGAAAGAAACGCGAACATAGCCTCATCGTCCCATACATCGCGCTCAATTCCCGAGTCAGAATACGGCGGACCGACCGTCGCTATTTCGGTAAGCCCGCTTGTAAACTTTGATCATGGCTGATAGATGGCTGATGCTCATAAATTAAATGTACTGTAAGTTACCGAAAGAGTCCAAATGACTAGAAATTGTACAAAAAACGGATTAAGATGATTCACCATGGGTAACTTGTTTCTTGAACGTTTACTCGCTGATAGATTAATGATTACGTGGACCAATTACCACAACCACTACGCCGCCTATACAGCACCCCACTCCCACCCCCTCCTCCATCCACCCCCTCCCCGATTTTTATTGCATTTTTTTAGTTTTTAATTTTTCTATTTCTGAAAATTAGGCATAGGCCCGGGCCTACAGGGCCTACGCAGAGCTACGCCAATGACAACCCATGCCATGGGCAATGGCATGGAAAAATGCATATGCTTCGCATAAAAAAAGATGAAACAAATTATGCAGAAAAACGAGTTACAATTGACAAATAAACGTACTTGTTATTTATCTGCAGGGTTCTACGACAGTCAAACTGTTTCATTCTTTACGTAAACACACTGCAGTGTAACATCAGGTTCCACGATATGTCACTCGCCTGTTTCAACATTTACCAGCGTGTCAACACATTCTACGTATGCATGACGTCTTTTACAAAGGCGTTCACGCCAGTAACAGAGGTACGCGTAAAATCGATAACGGCAGTCTGAATCGACAGTTGTACAAAAAAAAATGTCGGCGTTTTGCGATTTTTTCAATGAAATAGTCCGGCAATGTTCACAAAAAGGAATCCCTGTAGCGGAGTATCAAAATGATGAAAAATGCTGAATAATTAGTTCCTGGCGCACCTGCAGAATGTAAATTGACAAAATTAGAGTGAACCTATAACGTCGTAGACCTGTGTGTTATGTGATAAACAGAATCTTACATTCGTGACTGTGTATTATTGAATTCAATAAACACGTTGGATAAAGAGTTAGGATACTCGAGCCTCGTATCCTATCATTTTATCCAACTCGTTTATTAAAATCAATAATACACAGTCACTCATGTAAAATTTTCTATGTAAAACAGATAGGAACATAACCTCTTTTGACAAACATGTTAACACGTTTAATAAAGATTACATGATCGTGTTCATGACAAGTTTGTAAATCCCGACAGCATAGAAGTCAAATTATCGTAGAAGAGTTCACAGAATACTTTTATATTTTAAAAGCAGATCACGATTAAAATATATACTATATTTTTGCGAAGGTTTTTTAAAGTCGTATGATACCGGTAGCCCTGTTAGAGTAATATCACTACTGATTTGTAGTCTCGGTGACTCTTTACAGTCGCGATACATAACTAAACAAAGGCTAGTATTAGTGTAAATAATAACCGAAAAGAGGATCCCTTGGAAGCAGCAAACACAAACAAGAGATACAAGTGTTACTGAGTATGTCCATGAGAGGTAATATAAGGTACAAGACTGTCTACGCCCCCTAGTACCGACTTAAGCGATATTCTACTTAAACTCACAAATATTTGTTCCCAACAGACCAGTAAGTTATAATACTACTGATTTGTAGTGGGTGTGACTTTATACAGCCGCCATACAGCACTAAACACACGTTAGTGTGAATGTCAATAAATACTGAAAGTGAATCCTTTGGAAGAACACATACAAACAAGAGAGAAAAGTAGCAGTCTCGGTTTTATTGGGTCTATTTCATGAGAGGTATTATAAGGTGCAACACCTACTGAGCCAATACACCAAATGACAGCAGCTTGCAACAGACAGACAATGCCATCCATCACCCAATGCTAATCTTGCAGAGACGAACTCCAATAAAGTCTCTAGCTTCAGTTAACTTTATGATAAAGCATCTACAATTGATGGTTTGATCCTAAGTTTTGGGACTTCGAAGAAATACATTCACGGCAGCAAAATAGACCGCATAATTCATTTCTTAAAAACTCTAATGAGTGAACTTTAACCGACTTATATTCATAATTGACAGCTTTAATAGCTGGTAGAAGTTTCGCAGGCTTTCTACTAATACAAGCAATGTTAGGCGGAGCTTAGTTTCTCCATATTTGGAAATCCACTAAATATAACTGTTTAATGAAATCTCCTGATATAGTTTGCACATTGTGTTTCGATATGAAAATAAGACTGCCAGAAAGTTTTAAAATCCATGGTTGCTCATTGGATGTAAGATTTGGTTGAACTAAAATAAAACTGAAACCTAGACCTACGGCATATGTTAAGACGATATGTAAACGTTCAGACGTTCAGACTTATCAGCTAGACTTAATGATAACATGCATTAGCAAAGAGACAGTTCAAAACATCTTAACATTGATATCCGTTCTAAATTTTAACTTAACGTAACATCAAACGGAAATCACGTGTAACTAGGTCGTCACTGACTTACATACTATTCATAATACATACATAATTCAAAAACCACACAATTCTTTCACGCCTCACATTTTTATCAGTTTCCTCTTCAAGGATGCATATCAATTATTCGTATAAACAATTCAAAAACCGCTTCCATCATTCAAAACTACTGGTATTGATTTCAGTAACATACCAATAGTGTTAGAGATAATCGTATAAACGGACGTAAATTATGACAAAATGTACGAGATAATGTTTATTCAGAAAGCTACATAAATCTAAAATACAGTTGTATTATAATATATATAGTGAGTCAGTAAGAGGACGTAACAACAATACAAATGAAAACGAAACACACAGTACGAAATAATGCTAATGTTTCTACCCACGATACATGTAAAACGTCTTATAAATATGTAAAGGGAGACAACAAGTAATTAGTTTAATAATTAGACTGGTTTAGGTACAAGCCCGTGAACACTATTCACAAGTGCAAATCAGTGTATCAGTCCAACGTTCTTTAAACATGTATTTTAAACTTTGGGAAACATATATAAAAGTAGATATAAATGTCGAACAGGAAATGTAGCATTCAAGGACCACAGTCAGCCAAAATCCCGCACAGAATCAAGATCAATAAAAGGCTATATATGACATCACAAACATAAAAGTGTTGACAATAGGGCTAAAAAAGCCGCTTAGGATTTAAACCAGGTTATATGGTGCAACAAACGTCATTCTTCAACCTCAACCTATTGCCAAACCAATAAAACGACAAACAGCAGTTAAGATAATGCATGTCTTTAATGATTTGTTTAACCCTTATCCCGCTAAATACGACTGTAATTATAGCCTTTACGTCCACTGTAAACCCAGATTAGCCTGCGAGTAACTCGCATGCTGATCAGGGTTTACAATATCCGGCTGCTGATCAGTCATTCCCCCAAAACACTCCCTTTGTCCTATAAATGGAATGGTCTTAATTCAAAGAAGGAACAGTTCATTATATTATATATATGTAGCGGGTTACGGGTTAATTATTCCGATACACTCATCTAGTATTAAAGATAAATTGATTCCAGCAGCTAATGCTGCAGTTATATAGGGGTTTCCAGTCATGTTTCGTGAGCTTGAAGTTGGTAGTAAACTAAGCGTTAAACCGCTCCCATTTACTTTAGATACACGCCCACTAACCTTATATAGTCATTGTATCTTTAAAAATACAATCCATCCAACATACGCCGTTCTGTATCAGTATGAACATGCGTATTTCGAAATATATTTTTAAATATGACCCATATAACCGTGACTAGTAGTTGACAATGTTTAATTCAAAATCAATACAAACTGTGTATCTGCCCATTTCGCTATATACTGCAAGGTTATTACATTTAAATATTCATTTTCTCAATGGCAGACTGTTATATATATTGCAAGTTATATTGTCACTGAGTTATTTTAACCTTATTAGTGATCTTAAACAGTCCTACAAGTGCTGTAGAGAAGTATTGGTTTGACTGTATGGTCAAACATATTTATAAACTGGTTAATACCAACAACAACCTGGCCTTTAACAATTAGTTCAAGGGTGACAACTAGTATAGTTCACTGTAGTAATTATTGCTCATAATTATGTCCCTTATTCCACAAGTATATAAGTGGCTATGTTCTCGGTGCTGAATTATAACTGTAATAGTTAATGAGACAATCCTGAAGTGTGTCAAGTTTAATAATATTGATGACTGTGTGGATTTTGAACAAACAACAGTGATGCCGGCTGCATCCAAATCCTGTTGCATGGACTAAAATAATAACTTGCTTGAAAAAGTCACCAAAACAAGTGACAAGTAATAGGGGAGTTCAAATGGATTGACTGTAATCAGACTATTGAAAAAGTAATAGTGTACTGTGCTTTTCATGTGCTATGACAACATAAAAGTTAGTTTCTAATTAGTATAAATGAAATAAACAGTTGGGTATGTAGGAAAGAAAAGTGTTTATGTTGATTTACACCCACCCCACCCTAGTATTAAGGTTTATATCAGAAAAGCGTATCTTTTAAGTGAAGTACGCCGCGTGTAAAAATGTTGTCGATAGAAAATCGCCATCTTTTATGGTCAAATCCCCTCTAAAGAAGTCGAATCCCCTGGGCAAGCCCTCTAAAACATCACATGTATGATAATTATGAGTAGAGTTACTATATTGTATTTGTCATGTATGTCTTGACAAACTGGTTGTTGTATTATTATAAAAAGATTGACAGTTGAGCGAGCGAGCGAGTGAGTGAGTGAGTCACACCCTAATAACATTGCATGGCATGATAAGTCTAACTAGCTTAGTCTTTGCTTACCTTTCCTAAGAGAAACACGCTAGCTTCAGTAGCTTCAATACATTAGAGTATTTAGTAATCTTTATGCTTGCAAAAGTCTTGTTGATAATGTAATTTATTATATTCTATTGCATAAGTAGAACGATTCTTGATTATGCATATTTGGTTGCAGAACCTAAATATGGTGTTTTATGATGAGTTCTGTTCTTGTTGTTTTTTTGCATTATATTTAAATTGTCGCGTTTGTAGATTTGTAGATAATGTATTTCTGTAATAGCCTTGATGTCATTCATGTTGTAATTGTTTGTTAAATGTTATGTTTGCATATATTGCAGGCTTTATATTTACCCTTATATAAAAAGAAAAAGAAAAAAACGTTACCATGAACTGGTGTTGTTTATATCTCATTACAACCATGGTTACAGTTAAACAGTGAGCACAGTTTAAAGGATGCGTTTTGCCCTCTATGGTGCAAATATGTTAATGCATGTGTGAAATTACCATTTTCAGTAAACATATTTCCTAGATATTTGTTATTGGCGTATATATGCTATTGGCGTATTGTCTATATTGAATCTGGAGCCATGAAGTCGTTCTGCTTTATTGAAAACCATTTATTTTGATTAAGCATTGTTTGTGTCTAAGCGTCATTCTTTACAGTATTCTGAGGCGTTGGTAAAACAGGTTTGAAGACATAATGGCGAGTTGGACAGTAGAACCAAGTCATCTGCATAAATATAACAACTAAATAATTTGTCCCAAATACTTGTGATCTTGTGAAGTAATTTACACACTTAGTCAGGTACTTGGTCATGAACACTTTCGTACAATCTTTATTAAACGTGCTAAAAGTGTTATCAAAAGAGATAATTACCCTATCATTTTGCAACGTACTGCATGTTTAGTGGTTGACCCATTTGACCCTCAATCATCATTTAAATATCACTCAATCTGACCTATTATGTGAATAATAGGTCAGATAGGGCCTTCCCCGATTGTTTTTTTTATCTTTCGTCCAAATTTGTGCTCGTATTTGTCAGGAGTATAGACGTTTACGCTCGAATAAAATAATTTACCACCCCTGCCCTGCTCACCCCTCTGATTCTTATTGCATTTTTCAACTTTTTAGATGTTTCATGAACTTAATAAGGCTTCAAATTATTATATTTAACCACGATTGTGTATAATTATAACGAAACTTATAAAATACCGGGAAATGCTGAGATTTACACCGATTTCGATTGATGTTCCAAGTTTGCCATGTAGACTTTCCCGTTTTCCGTAGAAGTTTGAACGATTTTGTAATATGAGAAAATATTAAATAAAGAAAGTGCTCCGGCCTTTGGACCTAATTGAAACACAATGTCCTGTATTGATAGCCATTTTAAATCAGTTCCACTTCAATAGGCAATCCGAAGTTGGTCCATGCCAAGATTATTAGACGAGGAAACTTCAAGGTCTCACTACACACTTCGATTTTACTGTGTTGGCCATAGGCAGTAAAGTCCAATTTTCCATTCTGAATCAAGCATTTACAGTCTAAAAGTGTTATTTTGGGAAAACACAGTTACTGCTGCTCATACAAATCCACAAAATCTGGTACACATCCCACTTTGGTTTATTTTTAATGCGAGTGGTGTCAGGCGCGGTACTCTTTTCGGCTGTCACTAAACAGTTTGCACCTAAATTCATACGCATTTTGAGCACCCACAAATGTGTCACATTTTGCTTTCAGTGTCGTCTAATCACTGTTCATCCATTCTCACACCATTGTTTTCTCAGCAGCAACAAGAAAAAAAAATATCCATGGGCAATTATTAAAATATCTCAAACCGAAGAACACACCCCTACTTTTTATGGTGCAAGAATCATCCTACAGTCGCATGCAAGAGTCGCATGCAAGGGAGCTAAGTGTGTAGTGAGACTTTCAAGGGGATTTTCATGTGTTTGCATGTCTTCAAAATCTTAACCGCAACAACTATAGATGACTATCTAACAAACAAAATAATTTATAGATACTTTTGTCATAGATTGCCTTAGTTTACGGCTCAAAATGCAACATGCATCAGTTTGCTTCGCACCATATTCATGGAGTGAAAAAATCAGGAATTTTAATCTGTATCAAGTGTAGAAAATATTCAGTAACTTCTATATTCTAAGAGATTGTGTTCTTAAATTCTGTAGGATTTGTGTTGGATATGTATATAATCTGAAACAAATGTGATGTTTGTCTTTCAGGCAGTGTTTCTTAATGTATTAATTATTCACCTATGCCCATATATGTTTTTTTTATTGTTTTTTTATTGTTTTTTTATTAAATGATGCTTTCTGAAACAGAAGTAGTGGTTAGACTTATTTTCTAGTCAAAAATAGTTTATTATATTACCTGTCCTACAATGTCATTAAAGGCCATTCAAATTGATGTCATCACAGGAATGGCTCCAATAAAACAAACCCTCCCTTCTTGACGTTATTTCTCTTGACGTTATAACTCTCAAATTGGCATCTTCTAACAGCTTCCTGTATAAAAAGATAAAATGGCATTTACTTTATAGCACATGATTACAATTTGATAAGAATGTCACTATTACTATTTGAAAACCTAGCTGTTGTACAAAACAAAATCAGAAAATATACCCAACAGTGATTTAAAAGGGGAATAAATACATAAAACCAGCAGGGGAGATAACTCGGAAACACTAAATGACACCAAAACTTGCGAAAAGCAGAAAACCAACCGAAAGCCACCAGCATGCAGATTAGATTTAAAGAAATTATCACAATACAGATAACGCTACCAAATGTACAGGAACAGCGATTAGCTTAAAAATCTATGAAATTATAACAATCGGTATATTTCAGAAAATGCCTGTCAATTCCATGTTATAACGAAACTGTTAATTAATCGCATTGAACCGCATTGCATGCACTTTATACATAGTTGTTAAATTCGTCTCAAATTACAGTCAGTCAGTCAGTCAGTCCAGTCCAGTCCAGTCCAGTCAGTCAAATTACAGTCAGTCAGTCACAAAACATTTTCCAAATGAAAATCAGTGATCAGCTGCTTGCGACCGACTGCGGTGTTTCTCCAGACGACACTGTACACCTACTCAAAGCAGTAAAAATTGAATGCAGACCATTCGGATCAGAGTGACAAAGATTGCAGCATAATACTATACATAATGCAGCACAACACTACATACCAAAAATAAATTCAGTACAGGTCTGCGAAAAAAATTCAAGGCGACACAGGCAATCTTTACCGTGTGAATAATGATAGAACCAGAATTTAATATTTTATTATGACGCGAAATTCACTTGCATTTGAATAAACACATGTAATTCGCGTACATTTTTTTATTTAAACATATATATTAGCACAGTTTTATTTCTTAGTGCAAAATAAAATTTATAATCAGAATTCAGAACCGAAAACACTTTTAACGCAATTTTTTAATTTACGTAAAAAGAGACGATGAAGAATGTAACAAGACATTAAAAAAGAGTACCTTTGATAATGGACCTTTGGAAACGGCCGAGCACGACACATACGAAATATTGCAGTCTCGGTTTGATTGAGACTGTTTATGAGCGGTAGTGAAATATGCTAGCTACCGCTCACGCCCTCTAGCCCCGGGTTGAGCAGAACTCAATATTAATAAAATCAATAGTACAAATATTAACCATCCCGAAGATGGCATGCATATGGCGGTGGACATGGAGTTGATGGCTTCCCCATGTCGTACGGCGTATGGTCCCAGTATCTAATAAAATTAAATGCCCCGAAGAGCGAAATAAACATAATGGAATTTAGTTTGGAGCAGCGGTTATGAAGCCTGCGTATCACAAGTAACAACCAAAAGACTAATTTTTTTCCCTATGTGTCGATCGACACACAATATATTGCAAGTTTTTTTATTTGACATGACGCGAAATTTGTATGAAATGCGCATGAAAAAATATCACGAGAGAACAAATTGCCTGCGTACAAATGGAATACAAGAAATAAGATGAATACGCTAAAAGCTGGAACGCCTCATTCAGCTAACACCAAGCATGAAACAAATTCGTGTCTCGACAAATGTGCAACTGCAAACGACAAATCTTCCCAAAAGACACAGCGGTTCGAAAGAGGTTGTCAGACAACTTCAAAGCAAACAAGGAAGAGCGACTAAGTTAATAAACATATTTGATGAACATTCTCGACAAATAAGACACACCGAACAGCGGTTTTGAAATGTGTTGCACTGCATAAGTGGGTAGGGTATGCTTCTAATATTGTCAATAGCTGAAATAAATAATTTGCTATACAAACACATACCTGTTAGAGGTCATATGAAGCTGTTTTCCGTGAACATGTCCCTGGAATAGTGTCGGTACATTGTATCCATTGGAATCCAACCGAGACGAGAACTAAACTTCCAGAAACAATTTATCGACTCGCAAGCACAAACTTTTTTTGGCAAATACAATCGAATATCCATCTTTCGCGGAATAGTTGATACTGCATGTAAATGTGTATGCACTGACATATGCACTGAAAACATTTATATTGCATTTCATCAGGATGTTTCATCGCCTGGAATCCATATCGACTTTACGAAAGTGATTTGGGAGTTCACTACAAAAGCATACACAAAAGAATCCATGTTGATCAAAGTATGGTCCATTTTCATGTGCAAAATCACTAATTTATGGCCAAATCCAACTGAGGTATATTGCAATTCATCATAAAATGTTCAATTCAACATTTTCACACAGTTGAAAACATGAAACTCAGAAATATTGATTTGTGTAAATGAAAGCTGTACTGAAAGCGTCTGGCTGACTGTTCTTTCAAGGTCTCACTACACACTTCGATTTTACTGCGTTGGCCATAGGCAGTAAAGTCCAATTTTCCATTCTGAATCAAGCATTTACAGTCTAAGAGTATTTTTTTGGGAAAATACAGTTACTGCTGCTCATAAAAATCCACAAAATCTGATACATAGCTCACTTTGTTTTTTTTTAATGCGAGTGGTGTCAGGCACGGTACTCTTTTCGGCTTTCACTAAACAGTTTGCACCTAAATTCATACGCATTTTGAGCACCCACAAATGTGTCACATTTTGCTGTCAGTGTCGTCTAATCGCTGTTCATCCAATCTCACACTATTGTTTTCTCACCTGCTACAAGAAAAGAAAATATCCTTGGGCAATTATTAAAATATCTCAAACCGAATAACACACCCCTACATTTTATGGTGTAAGAATCATCCTACAGTCACATGCAATGGAGCTAAGTGTGTAGTGAGACCTTTAATGACAACCACGACCATGTCAGAGTCGGGAATTATAATTTCCCGAATTTCTTGAATTTATGTTTTCCAAGTATAATTATTCATGTCAGTCTCTGCGTGGTTACTGGGTGCACATTCAGCTTTCTAAATAGACACATGAACTGTTGTTCCCTTCTACAAATTGGCTTCGTTAAACATGCCTACAATTGATTAGCAAAATCATTTCAGGTATTACTATCTGCAACACGTAAAACGTTGCTCCAGTTAGCCAGAAATTTGCTTGAACCTGACTTAACCTTTGTACGATACCAGAACCTCTTTCACTTAACGTTTCAAACTATTACACATATATCTGTCAAATGTGACGTCGATATTGTTTCGCTTTTGACAGTACGTCTCAAACACTGAGTTCATATCTTGAATCAGTTCATTACTAGTAAATATATTCATAGTTCAACGAGGTTCTTGAAGAGACCAAATATTCGTCTTCTATAATACTAGCTCTTCTCTGGAGTTATATGACACATTTTCAAGAAGAATAATCGATAATTTTGTTCATGCATTCGAGTTTCTTTGCAGGTGCCATTTGTTGATTTTCATTCTGGAAATCTCATTTTATTTGCATCGATAAAACTTTTGACGATTTTGACTTCTCATTTGACTTCATTATTATGCGGACACATGACATTGCCACTGAATATTTTTTGCCAATGCCAACAACGGAAAATCTGTTATTAGAACCGTCATTTCTACAGGACTAAGAGACGCTACCACCTTCTGGATGATATCCATAGACTGATTGATAGCTTCCACGGAAGGAGCTTGTTCTTAAAATAATGACAATAACGCCGATAGTCTGACATATTACTTACTCAAGAGTGAGGATTATTGGTGCACCCTAGAACCTGGTTTAATCCACCCCCACCCCCCACCCCCTACAACCAACACCCGACCCCCACCTACCCCAGCGGCATATTTGCCACTCAACGTTCCAAGGCGATTGCCCTATTGTCGACCTGTTTGTGTTTGTGATGTCACGTCTATTTCGTCTTTTAACTTTGTAATAATTTATTGTTGCTTTGTTTTAGTGCGTGGTTTTGGTTGACTGGGTTCTTTCGAAGCTGCATTTCCTGTTCGACTTGTATACTAATTTTAAAAATATGAAGCCCATCTTGCGGCTGAATGACATGCCGGACTGGCTTAGAAACAGCTGTGTTTTCATCTTTAGGTAGATATTTCATCATTAAAAATTGATATGTATTTTAAGATAATACATTCAAAAGTTGATAAAATTCGAATTTTAGATGTGTATGTGGTTGGGTGGGGGTGAGGGTGGGGCGCGGGAGGGGAATAATTAAGTATAAGGTAAAAAAAAATGTTTGGGTATGTATTGTTTCAGCTAAATATGGTACTGGCATTGTACACTGCAATTTTCATAGGAACCTTATTCAGAACCCAAAATATCGTTTTCAACAGATAAAGAAATAACGTCAAAATTCTTCTGTATAATTTGATTACATTTCCTAAAGTGAACCACGTGATTACTGTTCAGTGCATTCCATTACAGAATAGTTTCGTAATGCGTATGCATTGATACCATCAATAATTTTATTTGTTTGCAAGTCATAAAAAAGTTTCTTCGGCGAAACATGTTCTCTCTTATGCAAAACACTTTAATGTTTGGTCTATTGTGATCATTCGTATTATTCTAATCACATAATTAATATTATTCTGATCCTTATATGGGTTTTGTATCTGTTCATGGTTAACAGACTGTGACGCATGTAGTTGTCGATAAGCATGCTTTATAACTTGAATTCCTAGAGAACTCATTAAAAATCTTGAATGGTATAAACACATATTTTGGAACGTTCAAAGGTTACCGTTTCGCTTGTGAATTTGACGTTTTCGTAGATCAGTCTACTCAATGTAGATTGTGGAATTTATTCCGGGATCGTTATGTGTCCTGGATGTTTACGGAGCAAAATAAAATCGTAAATGCAACTGAATGAAATCGCAAGTATTGGATTAAATAAGTGCAACTCTTTAAAAGCATTTTTATTGAATCCGTGAATATGCAACGACAAAGTTTAGCGTTATATCGGTTTTATTTATAATGTCAAAAAGAGCAAAACAGAAGGAAATCAGCTTGTCCACACTGGCACTTAAAATGATTTTTGATTTTTTATCCATTTGCATTTGAATGATTATATCAGAAAATTAGATTCGGATGAAGGCTGTCAAGCAGAAACGTTAAAAGTCTGTGTTGTTATTTTGTGTAACTATCATTAAGGATTATATCAATAAGACCTTGGCCAAGATTCACAGCGAACACTATTGACGCATCCATTGCGTAGTTATTGCTTTTGATAAAAACACCAACTCTTATTTCAGCTTGATAAATCTCAGAGTTTCTTTAATTATACAAACAATTATTTGCATTTCTATCAGTTCACAGGCCCAAGTCATGTTTATTTACTTATCGACAGCTTTTTTATGCTTACGCCAAACTTCACAGTCATGTTATCGATAAACACACCGAGATCGAATGCAAGAGAGGCAAATTATTTGTACAGTCAGTATATGCTAAACACAGACGTCGTCGTTTCGAGTTCAACATTACTTTATGTTAGAGCGATACGAATATAGGTATTTTTGATCACTATTAGACTAGAAGGAAAACATCAGCCAAGGTTCAGATGTGGGTGACCATATTTACTATAGTTTTTAATTAAATATAATTAAATAAATATGACAAAGTAATATTTATTTTAAATATCGAATTATTTTATTTCAGTAATTGTTTGACAACCAATTACTCGAAATTTCCCAGTATATTATTATTATTATTATTATTATTATTATCATCATAAACATACCTATTCCATTTATATTTGACATACACATCTGTCTAACCTTTTTCATTTGTTGTTTAATACATGTATTTACCTGTTCTACACTATTATTATTTCCAACAATGTCATGAATATTAATGATACCAATTCATATAAAGCTGTATTTGATTTTGTATTACCAATAAATCAATTGAATCTTTAGAATGGGTAATTTGTATACGTGTCGTACAGTTTTACTCATATCATGCGCATTTACAACGTCATGTTTCCTCTATAACTACTTACGACGGTGAACATGGAACCTACAATGAGGTATTTTCATACCATTACATGGCCAGCGGCGTATGCTCCTTCTTTCTAACAAAATGCTTTGCCAAATCACCTTATCAAAGACAAGCTTATTGCTCTTATTCAAAAAACAAATCGTTAGAGAAAAAACTACATATTTGGCCTGTAACAATATTAAAGCGGTTTTTACTAACGGCAGTTTAGACAATACACTATGTGGAGCTTCAAGAAGTTTGTGAAGCATCTTCCTATTGTATAATATTTTCGTCAGGCGTGGAACTACCGTTTATAGGCAAATTGTTGGTGACCCTATGGGTACGAACTGTGCACCTCTTGTCGCAGATTTGCTCTTGTATTGCTATGAAAGAGATTTCATGATGAGTATTTCATCCGATACTCAGGCAAATGTAATTGAAGTCTTTAATGACACCTCTCGATATTTGGATAACATATTAAACACTGACAATCCTTTCTTTTCTACTACGGTTAATAATATCTATCCTAAGGAATTTCAACTCAACAAAGCTAACACTTCTGATACTGTCGCTTTTTTCTTGATTTACATCTCTCTATTGAAAATGGTGAAATAATTAGTAAAATATATGACAAGAGAGGTGATTTTAATTTTGATATTGTTAATTATCCACATTTAGATGGGGATGGTCCCCCAATCTATTTCTTATGGGGTCTATGTTTCTCAACTTATTCGTTTCTCTAGAGCTTGTAGTCGTGTTGAGGACTTTAATATTCGTGATATTTCTATAACTAAAAAGCTAATTGAGCAGGGCTACCGTTGCCAAAAACATCGAAAAACTTTGCAAGATTTTATTATCGTAACCCTGATCTACTTTTAAAATATAAAAGTAATTTAAGAACTCTTCTGTGACAAGGACTATCACAACCAAACTTCTATGATGATGTGATTTACACACTTCGTAAGATCCTAGGTCATAATCACTTTCATACAATCTTTATTAAACATTTATCAAAAGAGGTTATGACCCTATCATTTTGAAACGCACTGCATGTTTAGTGGTTGACCCATTTAAAGTTTGCCACTATGCTTTCCTCTTTGATTTTGCGATGACCGGACATATTGTGGACCCTATGATGAAGTCTACCTAAATCCTTATAGGACGGTAGCGTTGATGTTTGTCGTTAATCTTGTCTTGTCGTAACCGTAACTGTTTGTTCGCTTGTTGCTCTGGCTTCAATCAAGTCTTTGAGTACTTATTTTGTGGTTTTCAAGTCTTTTGATTTTTTATATTATATCTACATGATCATTTATGTGTTTTACTTATATTGCCTATTAATGTTGTCTTGTTTGATAGAGACTATAACCTGACGGGGATATCTTTATTTACACTGTCCTGTTTATTGTGATGACAATAGGGTAAGAGTGAGGTTTAGTGCACCCTATAACCTGGTTTAAACCCCCTGCGGCCTTTGTGCCACTGACCGTTCCAAGGCGGTAGCCCTATTGTGTGTTTGTGGTTGACTGTCGTCATTGAATGCTTCTTTTTTTGTACGATTTGTGTATCTATTTTCTCTTCTCGTAATGTATCTGCCTGAAATGTATTGACGATAAACATTGACCGTTCTTAGGTGATAGCCCTGTGGTCAACCCTTTTATTTTTGTGCTGTCTTATCTTGCCTTTTATTCATCTTTAAAGTCATTTTCTTTGTTTCTGTGTGTGTTTGTGGTTGACTGTCGTCCTTATAATGCTATTTTTCCAATTCGATTTTTGTATCTTCTTTTATTGTTATGTTTGCACAGAATAACAAATTTGGATTTAACTTGAAATGAGTATATTTTACGGGTTTTTTTATTTACATATCTCTATTCACAATGGGGAATAATATTAATTTAATTTTAAAATTGTTAAATATCTACACTTAGATGGGGATGCTCCCCTAGCTAATTCTTATGGGGTCTATGTTTCTCAACTTATTCATTTTTCTAGAGCTTGTAGTCGACTTGAGGACTTCAGTATTCCTTGTCTTTGTATAACTAAGAATCTACTCCATCAAAGCTACCGTTACCATAAAGTTCGAAAACCCATTGCAACATTTTGTTTCCGTAACCCTGATCTACTTTTAAAATCTAAAAGTAATTTAAGAACTCTTCTGAGACAAAGACTATCACAACTTGGCTTCAATGGTGATGTGATTTGCGAACTTCCGTAGACACTTAGTCATAATCACTTTCATACAATCTTTATTAAACTTGTTCAAAAGTTTATCAAAAGAGGTTATTACCCTATCATTTTGCAACGCACATCATGTTTATTGGTTGACCCATTTACAGTTAGCCAATATTCCTTCCTCCTTGTGCGAAGACCGGACAGATTGTGAACCCTGTGATGACGTCTACCTAAATCCTTTTGATGCTTATCTTAAATGTTGACTTGTCGTTACCTTAATAGTTTATTCTCTATTGCTCCAGTTTGCCATGTCATTTAGTGCTTGCTTTGTGACGTCTTGGCTTATGTATTTTTTTATATTGATATAATACACGGCGGATACAGCTTTACCGTTTCATTGGGAACCTGGTACCAATGTAGTGTCGGTATATGCCACATAGTGACTTATTATTCACAAGAGTGTGAATAATCTTGTCGAAATAATAGTCATGTAATGTTGCATGAAACACAGTAATATGATGTATCAAATATTACTTTAAGATATTACATAATCGAGGTTATATAATATATACTCACCCAAAAAAAAGTACCCCTTTTTTTCTGGTATTTCCTTAGGCCAGTTATTTTGAGTACGAAGGACAGCTTGAACAGCGCTTTAATTAAACAATGTTTAATGTTTTAAGCTCACTTCACTGAGTAGTAAATATTCCTTTAAACAGTTTCAAATTTTGCCAAGCAATACTCTTTTATGCTGATATGGAAACCTTAAAGGGAGGTAATTTGGTGATTTTTGATAATCAAAGCTGCTTACTACACAATCTGTGTTGTGGTTTTCTGTGATTGTTTTTCGAAATCAACGTATATAGTTACAAAGAATATTGTCTTGGACAAATTGGGGTAATGTTTGTAGATTTTATGTGTTTTTAACAAAAATGGATGGTTTAAGAAAAAGGGAGGTAATTCCCTTGTGTACTAAACTTTTCAAAAAAATATTTTGTTTGGACTATTGGTGGTGGTCTATCTAATTATTCTATATACATCATTTATTATTTCCTGCTTTGTTGTCTACATAATAAGGGAAAGGAAAAAAGGATACTTTTTTTGCTCAGAATAGAATAAAGCACAACAATCAATGTACTAAATATTACTGTGCGATAATACGTAATTATAGTTGTAACACAATTTGTCATTAATTTAAGAAATAATAAATACGTACCTGTATTTTATTGGTGAATAAAATACAGTTGGGAGTTCGGATGCGTAGTAATTATATCACGAGTGCGTTAGTGCGCATCCGAACGACTAAAACTGTGTTTTATTCACCGATAACAGGTACGTATTTATTATTTCGAATCTAACACGACAACAACCCCATTGTTTGCGCTATTGTGGTTGCACTATATTATCTCGGAGGTCACGGTAATCATGGTGTTATGTTTACAGGCTCTTCCATTGGGCGCCTCCGTATGTAAAGTTTTGCGCGGTACAGTTAATACACTAGTAGTCACGTGACAAACAATTAAGTCATTGCATACGTCATATAACTTCCGCCAATTCAAGATGCTTATTAATGTTATGTGTATTGATGTATATGATGGGTTTATATCGGGGGGGGGGGGGGGGGGGGAGGGGGCCAAGGTTTGGGGCATGGCAAGTTTGTTGTAATTAAAATTTCATGTAAATTACTGTTGAGTTTGTCTTTGTGACGTATATTTACCAAAATGTTTATTTACTTTCGTTCTGTGACGTTAAAGGTTTAAAAAGTGACGTAATGTAACGTGGCGCTTCCAACGGATGAAAAATACGCGGGGAATTAATGGAACAGCCTTATCTTACCGTAAAAGAACATACAGATGTCTCTCTTTTTTGTGTATATGAAAGACTGCGCAGGTCGTGTTAGAATTGAAAGTAAATGTTTTGCTATTAAAACAGAAATCTTGTTTATATAATAGTATTGCTACATGCATTTTTAATTAGCTATGACGATGTTCGCCGATTGAGAAGTACAATTAAATCAAACAAGCGCTAGGGTATACAGCAGTGTACTTTTTTCACTAAGGATGGTTGGTCGGGGATGTGGAGTTTTTAGAATATCTTACTTCGAACTACCGGTTGTAAATTCTTAGCAAAACAAAATTAATATGTTCCAATATTTCAACATTTATCAATAGTTTTAAACATGTTTACCTTTTGTATTTACATATTTATTTTACTCTCGTTTCAGTATAAACAAAAATGAAGACGCGGTATGTTCTATCGGCACACGTACCATAGTTGCATTTGTCCATCTATTTTGTGCTGAAAGTCTTCGTCAACAAGTTAGCAGCTCATTAAATTTAGATCCTCTATCAAAGACAATGGTACCTGACGCCATTTTACAAGACCGATTTCGAGCTTCCGGGTTTGACATCAGACAAGCTTTTTTGGACACACGTGGATTCTGGGACAAGCGTTCGCCAAACACAAACAGGAATTGGAAATTGTCGCGATATCTTTTCCCAAGTATCTCTTATATGTTAAATCCGTTACAAAAAGATATAAAAGGCTAGAAGAGAACGTTTTGTTTTCGATAAAAAAATTGGTTTTGGAATAAAAGAAGCAGTGACTATGAGAGGGCTGATGATGACGTAAAATATGACAATCTATGTTTTTAGGCGTAAAATGCGGCGTTAAAAGTGTACACCTGCAAATAAAAAACTGTTCTGTTCAGAGCTAAATACTGTCTCTTTTTTCTGTAAATTATTCCATGTTGATTCATTGGTAAAGTTTATGGGCGGGTGAAAAAAATCGCCTTTTTACCTCTCACTTATTTTTTGTTACATTTACGCCCCTCCCCTTACCCTGTATACGCTATTGATTTGGAATGAACGAATTATTGCACTGTGTTGTTTTGGTCAGTAAATATTTATACACAGTTACACTAAATAATTGTATGGTAATATCCTCAGTAACTGCCCCATTTTAGAATTATTTTAATTTTAGAATTTTGTGATTCTTGATAACAAGAAACTCATTTCTAGTGTAAAGTAGAAATAAATCAGTTCTAAGATCTGACTGAGTCTATCTGCTATTGATTAATGAAGTCAATCTGAATGCTTCATTCATATCAAAAATCAATTAAAAATTAACTAAAAATTAACTGCTTCTATCATCACATCACATTATTTTATTATGACATCATATCCTGGTATTATGACATCGCATTTAATAACCTTTTTACACTCAGTTTAACTGTTTAAATATAGCTGTACAAAAAAGATTTAGACTGTATCTCTCATTGAGCAACGAGTTCTTGAAACCAAGAATCACAAACTGCTGAATATAAAACAATTCTAAAATGAGTTAATTGACTGTTTATAATGTCAATTTTCTCCGTTGTTGTTTCTGTCAAACAAACTGCTACTATCTTTAAAATAAAATAAACCATATACTGGCAATGCATTGTATATAAAGCAATATGCACGGAGACACAAAGTACACAAGACCCCAGCCACTTTAGAGTAAAACCACTCTGAAAATATGCCTAATAAGAAATGGATCATTTTTTTCATTTATTTTGTTTTAATTGTATCGCCGGAGATCGTCCGAGCGTATCATGTCCACTGTCGGATAACTGGCATTAATAATTAAATTAATTAATCGTATATATAAATAGAAATATCGAGTATTATTTTGTATTTACATGTAACACTACAGCTTGTAATTTTGATTGTTGTAGCAGTGTACTTAAAATAAATATCATTCAGCATGCTTTGTGGATTCAGTGAAAGGTGTTCTGTTTAATGTATGATTTTCCCCTATATATGTAAAAACCCCAATTAGGATAATATGTATACCATTCAATGAACGCATATTCATGTACACATTTGGTAAGAATACTGAAACCATTTGACACTGAGAAAAAATTGACAATATGCCTACCGCCTTGGAGCAGTCAATGCAAAAATGGCCGCTGGAGGGGATGGGGTGGTTAAACCAGGTTCAAGGGTGCATCAAACCTCACTCTTACTGTATTGTAATCGCAGTTAGTCGTACAGAATAATTCGGCGTTCATTGTAGCATATCGCAACGTTATATGAATTCATAACGTTTCACGAAGAAAAACAAATCATGTATCGCTGAACTGTTATAAAGCTGTATGATGTCCATGGTTTTTGTTAATGATTTTTGTCTTATAAAACAAAGCATTAAAATCCAGAAGGAAAGGCAGGGGCGTTTCACAGATGGATGTCCGTTATGACTGTTTTTCAAACTTTTAATATTCTGAACACGTTTGATAAAGATCATATAAAAATTGAGTAATAAACCAAAGCATAACACTATTCTTTAAATTAAGGGCGGAACTTCTGCTGTTTATGTTTATATTTGGCTGGATACAGTTTAAGCTGTCATTTATAATCATACTGAAATGAAGGAGATATCGTGTTAACAATACAAAGTATAGTATTTTGAAATAGTTCTCCCATAACTCGGATGTTTCTAGTCCGTCTTAACTAGTTTTTTTAATTTGTCCAGATTTTCTTTTATCCGTAAAATAAACCACTAAAACAGATTGGCAGGAGATTGGAGTGTCTGTGATGGGAGGTGGAGGTTATAGGTGGACGGACATGTGTGCGTCACATATTGCTGTTTTTCTAATTTTTCCGAGCTTATACTTATATTAAGATTTTGAACACGTTTAATAAAGATCGGACATAAAATGACGGAGTAACAATGCTTTACGGATTTTAGTGTGATATGGTTAGTGTTCAAACGAATGAGCGCGTGTGTTTGGCCTTTTTGCTAATTTCTTCTACATAATTCAAGGCAACATCATATCATATACCAAACCAACAAAGAGAAGGGCCAGGCCACCAGAAGCCATACACTTACCTTTGGCCTCGGAGCATTAAGTTAAGGGTCATAAGAGTAGGTATCAATGTCAAACATAAAATATAGCATTAGCTTAGCAGAACGCAGTCAACCAAAAACATTCAAAATAGATACAAATTATAAGGATACATAGGAGCAAAGTATGCTACACCACCAAAATAAAAGGGTTGACAATAGGGGTACCTTCTTGGAACGGTCAGTGGCATAAAGGGTGCTGGGGAGTTCATACAATGTTCTAGAGTTCACCACACCACACTCTTATCCTACTGCTATTGCAATTAAGCAGGAAAGTTTAAATAAAGAAACTATCGCCAGACTATATCCTCTAACAAGCAAGGAAGCATTGATATTCAACATTTCTTTTCTCTGAGGTTTTATTTATGTAAGACCTGAAAACGTTTGTACAATCAAATTAAAAATGACGTTCCTAACGTGTTCACTAGGCTATGGTTAGCGGACAAACGGACGATAGACAACTCGCCATCTCATTAGCCTTTGGCAAGTAGAGTTAATTTAAAAACAATATAAAGGCGTCCACGTCAAACAAAACATTCTGAGTATTGCAAATATGAAAATAGTAAACCAAACAGATTTTGAAAAAAACAAATATGTCGCTAGTATACATGATAAATATAATACTAAAGTAGTGCCTTTCCTCGGCCCGAAAACAAAGACAAACGTGGGCGAGTCTCACCATTCGTCGTGTTGTAATAAATACTGATAAGGGAACTCCTTCGAAAGCAACACACAACCAAGATCGTAAAGCAGCAGATTCGGTTTTATTTAGTCTGTTCATGAGAGGTAATGTATGAAGCAAAATCTCTGAAGTAAGCCATGTCAGTTAATCTTGATTGGAAAAGATAGGTGGTAGTATTAAATCTTCTTTCATTTCATCTTTATTTCTGGCTAAAGAAGCACATGTACCCATTAATAAAATAATTTCAGGTTTAAGCCTAGGTTATAAAGAGAAGTTCACATAGAATGTTTCACATAACACAATGTTTCATATCTCATGGGTTTGAATATCGGAAAGTATTTCAAATTGAACGTCTACCCTAATTGTACTGACCATTTAGATTATTGTAGAAACATTTGAACTCTGACGAAATAATAGACAATACCATGCCCATAAAGACAGTTTGGCTTATTTCCAATGGGGTTCTTATACATGGCAAGTTATAATAATTAATAATTAACAATCGCAGATCCAAAATTTGGCGGAGGATCCTTCGAAATAAAATGTGTTTCTACATGAAGTTTAGTGCATTTTGTTGTATTTTTCCAGAATAATTTTATATTAAATGCAATGATGACTAACAGTAGAAATGTCGACCCCAATATGTAATCCGGCATTCATATGGTATACTTGTGGAATTTTAAAGGATGGGGGGCGCTGGGTTCGCCCTATCCATGAATACGCCTTAGTACATGATAAATACAGTTTTATCTCCTATGTCTTACCCTAAAATTGCCGCCGTAGCCGGGATAGTGAAGACGCTGCGTCTAAAGCGTTTTCGCCGCTGACTCATGCGTGTTCGAATCCCACTAGGAGCTCGAATTGTCTAGTGAGAAAGTGTCAAATCTTAAAGGAGTTCTTGTGGTGTGGAACAATATTGACATTTTCTGTTTTATATGGTCTAAATATAATAAAAGAAACTAAAATTATCCTTTATTTACAAGAATATTCATTGCGGGACAGCAATGTCTGCTATCCTAGGTTACGCACCAGGATACATTTAAAGGGACAAAGGCAATGTTGCTTGTTTGTGTTTTTTAAGTCGCGGAATTCTTTTTTTTTTTTTTTACAGATTTGAATATGAAAACAAACTTTACATTTCCTACTGTTGATTATATTGCAACAATAAATGTATTTAAACCTATGGTAGTACTGAAAAACAAATTTCAATATCTGACTTTAAATACAAAACCATTTGAGGTTTTGAAGACTGAAAGATCGTGCAGTGCGTGCTCTTATCGCCTTGAATGTACACTAGAATTGAATTTATTAAATCTAACATCGAAATGGATGAGGCCGCCACTATTAAAGATTTGAAAAACAACGCGCTTCGTGGATTTTACCGTTTACTACCTGCAAAACCGAATAAACAGGGGGAAAATGCGAATTAATTCGTATATTTACTTTATTTTCTCGTCGCTATAATAGTATCAGCAACCATTCCAATGCTAACAAAAAGTAAAAGAGAAACCACTACTGTCAGTGTCTTTTCATGCAGTGGAATATCTAACCATTTTCTGTTCAGACACACCGGATGCAAGCGTAGTGCGTGCACGCAGTGCTGATATGCAGTGCGTACAGTTCGTCCCCCTCTTTGAAGTGGAATATCAACTTTCTATGCGTGCGCAGCCGAGCGTAAACAGTCCCACTTACTTGTAAAATGAAGTATATTCGAGATTAAAAGGAAGGAAAGTATTAAGTGAATGCCAATGTTATCAAATTAATTAAAGCAGTTTGCAAAGATGGTATGAAGCGAATATCAACTTTATTAGTTGACTGTTGTCCTTGATGCTACTTTTCCTGTTCGAGTTTTATATCTAATTTTATTAGGAGAGGTTTAGAAAAGGAAGCATGGCGAATAACTAGTATATGCAAAAATGAAATACTGCTCTGTAAACCATGTCATCAATATGACATATCATGTATGCCAACTAGTTTAATAAATTCTAAAATAATGATGGTTGGCTATTTGGTTGAATAATGATGTACGTTATTTTTCCATTTTAGGCTATATGTGACGGTCGATTTTTGTAGTAGTGGCAGACAACTCACTTTTTCCTTCAAGTTCATGTAGTGTCAAAAATAAATTTCATTGGCCTATATATAATGACACGCAAACGCTTGGTCGAGCATTCAAGGAGTACTGCCTATTGAGAAAACCCCTCTGTTTTAGTCGGTATTCCTTATCGTAATCCTTACCGTAATCGTTACCGTAGTTAGTTGTACAGGTATACATGTAACAATGATCTCAATGCTCGACGTTACAGTGCTGCCAGACATGAATACCACGCCGTAGAGACAAGGTATGATACCCTACCAGTCACATTGTTCTGACACCTGGCTGACTAGTCCTAGGACATCCCTTTATATTCTGAACGTCAAGCAATTGAGCTACTAGAAAATGTTTTATGAAGCCGTTGGAACGACCCGTCCAGGAATCAAACTCACGACATACACTAGGGCGGGCGTTCTACCTCAACTGGATGTATAAAGTTACAGTGTGTCCATTATGGAACATATATTCCTATTAAAGGTAGGTATAAAAGTCGGACTGGAAATGTATCATTCACAGAACACAGTCAACCAAAAACACGTGTTCAAACTAAACAAGAATGATAAGGAAACTGGAAGGGAAGTATGCGACACCACACACATAAACGGTTTCATATTGTTTCTTGTTTCGGATGTACTTTGATTTCTCCCTTATGTACTTTGTATATTGATGCATATAAATAAATATTCATGTGGACCATTTGAAAGAAACAAACGAGAATGCTGTTACAATACCTTTGGTGCAAACCTTAACTTATGATACTCGAAATATATATCCAATATCGAGTATTAAGCATGTTTGACCAGTTTGTTTTCTCTAAATGTCCATAATTTGTAGTGTCCCTGTTGAATTTGGAACGTTCACTTTCGTTTTGGAATGTATAACTTCTAGACTGTGAGACCTCGACGAAAAACACTCAGCCGTATCTAAACCTGTCTGAAATATTTGACCTGATCACATGGGACTTAAAGCCAGAACAAAATACACAATTTAAAAAGAAGAACACGAACCGAATAAAACAGTTTACAGTCACATGAATGGGTATGCTTATGGTTGTTGTCGTTATACTCTACTACTACTAATTTACTACGTTTAACGAAATGTTTTATTGTAAGAACGAATCCCTTTTACGTCTTACTTTTACGTCATCCCCGTTTAGATGGGGATTTCTTTATTTACACTGTCCCGTTTTATTCGGATGACAGTAAGTGAGGTTTGGTGCAACCTAGAACCGAGGTTTAAACCCCACCCCCACACACACCCGGCATTTGTTGTCACTGACCGTTCCAAGGCGTTAGCCCTATTCTCAGTCTTTGTTGTGTTTGTGACGTCATATGCCTTAATTCATTATTAACATTGCCATTCATCTAGGTCGTTTTGCGTATATTTGGGTTAACTGTGTTCTATCACAGCTGCATTTACTGTTCGACTTTTATACATATTTTTAATTCTCAGACTATACATTCGATCTGTGTTGCACTTTTGCTTTATGGTTGCTTCGTTTAGAGACAATAAACACGTACATATACAACCGGTTTGTGTTTTTGTGTTATTTGGACTGGTACAGGTTTCTCTCTAACATTGACATCACACAAGCATTAGATTGGCGACATTCAGAAATATAAATATCAGAATCGTTAAGTCTCAATCCAGCAGCTGTCAATACAGAGTTTTAAGAGGAGTGAATTACGTGTCAACGTTCAGTGCTGATGAACATGAATTTTTAATCTATTTTTATCATGCATTCTTTTATTTCAATTGTCAATATATGACTTACTCTTCTGTAATAGTTTCCTTATGTTATAAGAGGCCCGTCTTAGCGTTTTATATGAAAATAATAATCTTAAGCTGAAATCTCATAACCTGGCTCGTTGTGTTGATGCATGTGACATGTAATAACTCTTTTTTATAGCACAGTGGCGTTGCTTGTGGAGTGTGGTGGCAGTAAAACGTCTCCCCGCGCTTGCAATCAGTACTGTTATTCATTCGATCTTTGGAGATCGCTGAGCCCGATACTTATATTTAGTTATCGGTGGTACATATTCAATTTCTTTTGTTTTCGGTGGTTCCACTACTCCGGCCGATATAAGCCTCTGGGTATTGTTTAACCACTTATAGGATATGTTGTCTGCTTTTTAATTTAGTCGTTTGGCAGGTACTTGTGATATGCAGGCTTCATAACCGCTGCTCCCATCTAAATTCTATTATGTTTATTTCGCTCCTCGGGGCAATAACTTTTATTAGATACTGGGACCATACGCCGTAAGAAATGGGGAACCATACAACTCCATGTCCACCACCGTATGCATGCCATCTTCGGAATGGTTAAAATTGTGTACTATTGATTTTATTAATATTGAGTTCTGCTCAACCCGGGGCTAGAGGGCGTGAGCGGTAGCTAGCATATTTCACTACCGCTCATGAACAGTCTCAATCAAACCGAGACTGCAATATTTCGTATGTGTCGTGCTCGGTCGTTTCCAAAGGTCCATTATTATACTCTTTTTCAAAAGCAAATTAGTGTTAACACATAATTATTCATTTTGATTTTCCAATAATGCACACATTTTTATTTCCTTTATAAAACACTTAATTTGATGTTGAACCTAGAAGACGCTTTAAGACAAGGAATCCCCCGATTGGCGGCTACTGACCATGTAGAATCTTCATCATAATAATTTAAGTAATATTTACGAGTGGTGGAAGAAAAAGTTCTAGTAGAAGTGGAAATAGTAGTACAAAAGTAATAATGATGGAATAAATAATATAACTAACGAATAGCAAGGTTGTATACAGGCGTAAAATACTTGCCAAGTGAATATGGAATTATATCTGGAGAAGAACGGGAAATAATTTTAAAATAACAACAGATCAAGTTATGGTGGCTTAGCCTTAAAAATACTGAAAAAAGTTGTCATGGAGACAAAACAATATAACTATCATGTTTTCTCTTATCCGAAACATCACTCATCCACAAAGACCTTAGGACCCCATACATTGTTTTATTTCAGTTAACAGCGTATGACTATCTTTATACGTAAAAATAGATATTTTGTCAGCTGAGCACTAACTCTGATACTTCGCTCGTATTGTTTGTGAAGATACATATACATTAAAATGTAAATGGAGTGTTTAAACTATATTTATTTCGTATAATACACTTAAATTATTATTTACTTTTTATTAGTAAAAATGTCATTAAACATATAAAATATTAATACAAAGTACTGCTACTAGTGGTAGTAGATGTAGTAGTAGTCGGTCGCAGAAGTAATAGTCGAATTTGTATAAATAATAATAACAACAATAATAATAATAATTATAACAATGATGATGATGATGAAGATGATGGTGTTGTTGCTGGTGGTGGTGGTGGTGGTGGTGGTGGTGGTGATGATGATGATGATGATGATGATGATGATGATGATGATGATACAAACCCAAACGAAATATTTTGGTTTAAACATTGTTATTGCATTTTCTTTTACGAAGTATGCAAGTCACTTAGTGGGTCGGGCCACAAGTACTTACAACATTAGTTACGGCCCTTCCCAATACAATTTCAATTACAAAGAATAGTTGTAATTGTATGGCTATAGTAAATATATTAAGTAACAATACAGAGAATAAATGAACTAAAGTTTAAAAATGTAGACGTAAACAGATGTCACGATAGTTGGATGAAAGAAAGGAAAAGGAAAAGAAGGAACAGAAGAAGACATAGAATATGTTTCAATAAGAGTACATAGGGTCAGTCCGAACACACTGCTGAAATATGTTTCTATAATATAAATAAATATTAAATTGGTAGATAAATGAACATTTAAATGTCCCTATTGTACATATAACATTTGGGTTTTCATAAAATACACAATATATATACAAAATATACGTTATTCTACAGGAAATTCATATTATTTCTGAAAATATATAGTACAGCATGTTTCACTACACATATGACGAATCTTTCTAAAACATTAGGATGTCCTACTACTACTATCTTGGTTACAACAGTCACTGAAGCCCTTCTTCATACAAATAACAATTTAACAATTTAGGAGGAAAATATATGCAGTGAGATGTTCATTATCGGGAAATAAAAGTGAGTATATAAAAATATGAAACCATTTAAAGCAGCTATAACTAGTATTTCGTTTCTTTAATTAAGGAATGCATTTCAACTTTTCAAACTGTATTACTATATAAGTGAAATGAAAACCCAGTACCTTCAAAGAAAGCGCATGCAATGGAACGGTTTGATGTTAAAATGTTTAAGCCAATCGTATATAAACAAAACGTCAATATTCGCCAGAATTATTGGCCGCCTGTACATTTCGACACTCTCTAGACTGGGTGTTGGCCACCTGTACATTTAGCCGCTCCATAGACTGGCTGTAAGTCACGTGTATTTTGCCGCTCCCGAGACTTGGTGTTGGTCAACTGTACATTTCGACACTCCCTAGACTGGGTGTTAGTCAGCTGTACATTTCGACACTCCATAGACTGGCTGTTAGTCACGTGTATATTTTGCCGCTTCCGAGACTCGGTGTTGACCACCTGTACATTTCGACACTCCCTAGACTGGGTGTTGGTCAACTGTACATTTAGCCGCTCCCTAGACTGGCTGTTAGTCACGTGTATATTTTGCCGCTGCTAGACTGGGTGTTGGTCACCTGTACATTTAGCCGCTCTCTAGACTGGTTGTTTAACATGTGCTCGTCGTGTACATGTGTTGCTGTTTTGTCAAGCAAAACGAGTTACAAGACCATTGTTTACTTCTTTTACCTTTCTAAGGTTTAAAATTGAAATTAATTTTCAGTAGTTGTAATAAACAAAGTTTTGACTATTAATTTGTTATACAGCTGATTGTAGTTCATGCAGTGATCAATGTGCCGATATTGCATGTACCAACACATTATCTATATAGGATAATAAAATACAAGTTCGGTAATGTTTGAGTAATAATAGTAAGCATTTTAATATCACCACCAACAGACTAAATAGGAATAGAAAACATATTGTCAATTACTATAGCATTTTGAAATGTTAGTATATGATAGTTTAGTGCGGTTACGAATATATAACGTTTGAACAAAATATTAATTACTCAGCATACAATTCATGCTATATAACGAATGTTACACAATTTTAAATGGAACACAATCAATCTACTATCAAAGAAGACTCAACATAATAGCATTTAAAAAAGCAATGGATGGGACAAGCATATGCTACACTAGGTACACTTATTAATTTCAAATGATGACGTCAAGTGAATATAGAAATTAAGCTTTAAATGGTCAGTGACAAATGTGTTAATCAATCTTATATGACATTTAATGGAAATAAATATATGAAGTATGGTGTAGTTAAACATCATTGATAATTATACGTTACGGATATCAATCTAGCATTTGTTGTAGTACCTTTTAAATTTAACTCTCATGAACACAATGGAAGTTTCTTATAACTAAATATATATTACTCATTTTCTAACTGAACTATGCGCATTTATGAGTCTGACTTGTGACGCTGTAAATAATACATTTTACCGAAGGACGTGGAGGAGTAATTATTCTTGCATGTGCTAGCTTGCGTTATGTGACATGTATTCTCAGTTAGAGATCATCGTAGTGAAACATGTATTGTTTTTTTCTTTAATATGTTTCCTTTTCTACGACATCGCAAGTGCTAGCGTAAAGATGTCTAAAGATGAGGCCGAAACGAAATGTGAAGGTCGCGGTGGTTTGCTGTCGTACAAAGAGTTATACGAAGAGACTGAGATGGCTGACAGGTATCTTGGTCAACTGAGTGAGGGTCAGTCAGCGTGGATATCTGGATATGTTGAACTATCGCAGTTTGTGGCATGGTATGGATGTTTTGAAAAAAATAAATCAGCGAAAGAAACAACTATGGCTAACAATTCAATATTGTCTTGTTTACAATATTGTTTGTCTCAACCAAATACTAATATGGATTATAATTATATCGGTTTAAACAATGCATCTTGTTTTTGCTTGAATGTATCTGAGCAACATCAACTTGAAAGCAAATCGGATAGCGAATGTATGGCAGAGTGTGAAACTATGCTATGGTACAGCTGCAGTGTTATGGCAAAGCTTATGAGCGTCTACGAAATTATAAAATCCAGTGCATTACAGTGGCCTTCTAATTATGTTACATCATTACAGCAATGTGTTTATGCAAGAAAGAACCAATCTGCAGATGATGTGTTGATAACTGCTTCTTGTCATATTCTTGAATCTATAAATATCCATGGTTATATATGTACCGATGGCGCCACTGTGAACATGTCAGGAAAGTGCATGAAACAAACATATCCTGGCTTTTGCATTGAGTTCACTAGCTCAGCATTGACAGAAGCTTATACGGACTGCATTAACGTGTCCGGAAAATTAATAAACATAGCTTCCAATAATACTGGCGTTTCCAAAGTTCCAGTTAATATGACATTTTGGACAGGTATATTCCGCACATTCAACATCGAAGAAACAAAACATAGCAATTCAAGTGCCTGCTTGGCGGTTGTTAAAGTAAACAATCAAATGGTTGTAGAAACGGATAAGTGTACAGCTAAAAAGTATCCACTTTGCAAAGATAGCGATAGCATTCTAGCATATATCTTTGTAACTATATGCATTGGCTGTTCTGTATTGTTCAGTATGATTGTAGTTGTAGTAGGTATCACAGTAAAAATGTGTAAAACAAGTTCACAAAGAGGTACTAAAGCTATTGATTCTGTTCCGAATTCGGCTGACGAACGTAAAAGTCAAATTGAAAAACAATCCGAGTCGGATTATGAGGAAGTAATTATAGGAGCATCGTCGTCAGTAGTAGGTAATACGAATGATGAAGGAGAACATGATCATGAACTTCATATATACGATCGTACACATATGGAGAATGAAGACGGCAATTATGATACTACACAAACAGTAACGTTCATACATTCAATGGACGAGTCAGATGATACGTATAGCAGAGTGATTACAAAACCCAGTAAACTTACTGTAGTTCGCTATGAAAAGGAAAATACTATCGGCAAGATAGTTGAGCGTGAGACTGATGTAGAAAATGAATATGAATGTATCGACATACAAAACAGCAAAGCAGTCGGTGGGGATTCAAATGCATATATTACAAGCAGCGTTTTGGAAACTGAATCTACAAGCAGCGGGTTATAAACTGAATCTTATGCAACTGGCGTTATTTACTGTCTGAAATAAATAATGACGAAGATAACTTATGTAGAACTGAAAATCTTGTAGCGTGTAAGGTGGTTTAGGATGATACAGTTGTTTAACAAATTAATAACAAATACACAGATATTCATGGTTGATAGAGCAAAGTAGAATCTGATTTAATATCTCAGTCATGAATATTTGTGTATTTGTTATTAATTTGTTTGAGAAAATAATATCTTCGTATTTTTTTCAGGAAACACATACCAGTTCTGCAGAAGAACCAGACAGTGAGCATAACTCTGCAATATAAATGATTCAGAACGATAACCAACATTCTTGTTTCCACAAATCCAAAAGAGTCAATTATTATAAACAAACAATAATAGTAAACAAGTAGGATTAAAAATAAAGATAGGATTTAAGCATGTTGGATTGAATAACTAGTCAAAAATGTACTTCTCGTCACCTACTATTCGAATGTAAGGCATACAATGAAATTAATAACATCTGTTGTTTTGTCGTGATTAACATATTTATTTGATCTCTAAGTGAGCAAATGAATACAGTAAAGGAGCATCGTCGAAAGCAATGAACACAAAAAAGATTTGCACACTCTGAATTATTGAGTATGTTCATAAGAGGTACATGTAATATAGTATGCAACACTGATCACGTCCACTATCACCGGCTTAGGCGATATCCTACTTTAACCCTTAACCTGCTAAGCACGACTATAATAGCCTTTGTGTCCATTGTAAACGATCAGCCATCAATGTCCGACTGCTGGTCAGTCATTTTCCCCCAAAACACCACTTTGTCACTTAAATGGAATGGTCTTAATTCAAAGAAAGCGGAGCGCTGTGGTCTAGTGGTAGAGCGTTGGGACCCATGATCGAAAAGTCGTGGGTTCGATCCCCGCCATTGCCATATGTGTTGTATCCCTGAGAAAGACACTTTATCTGCATTTGCTTAGTACTGGTTCTACCCAGGAAGACATCGAAAGTGATTCAAATAAGTTCATAGAGCTTTCGTTACAATCGATGTAAAATAAATAAGTTTAAACTAAAGAAAGTCCATTATAGCGGGTTAGGGGTTAAAGCCATGGTGATTGGTTTTAAACCAAAGGATCAGTAAGTAATTACACTGATCGTAAACTCACATATTTTCACACATGATCACGCTTAAACATATTTTAGTTTTCTCACTTATCAATTAATTTAAACCAATATTCACGCAATAAAAATATATATAATCATAATATCGGACAATATATGTCACCCAATATCTCCTTCCAACAGCTGCATGGCGTGTTCATTTTGGCAACTGTAGATGCTCTTTTGAAAAATTTATATACTTTGCTTACTAATTTTTTCCGAATAAGCCATTTCCAAACCAAGAATATAAACTTTCATTTAAGTGTAGTGTTAAGCGAAACAACCCACCATCAACAGAGCAGATAGTTTACGCCATGCTTTAGAAACTTAAAAGAAAACAACCTGACATCCACAACATTATAAGAAATCTTTCATGGGCATCCGGTTCAGATAGGGAATTCCAACCCGAGGTATAAAGCGTTTTTTATCGGAACCGAGGCTCTGCCGAGGTTCCGATTGAAAACACTTATACCGAGGGTTTGGAATTCCCTATCTGAAACCGAACACCCATGATAGATTATTTGTCTTGCATATCAGAGACATGTTGTTCGTTGACGCCCGCCAGCTACTAACGTTTTTGCATGTTTTTCCCCGCATAAACGGATGTTGGTGCGCGAGTGACTTTTATCTTTACCCATAAAGATAAGACTTTCCATCCCCCCATGTAAAAACGTGGATAGCCTTATCCGGTTTGCAAGAAAAAGCTTTCCCGTCATTTGGCGTAGATTATATGCTTGCATAAATGCAATAGGAGAGTACAATGGGACATTGATTTTTGACCTTTGAGTTTCAATGTGTGATTGTGTGATATTGTATTCATTTTCTTTGTTTTTACAACGTGGATACAATTTAAAAAAAATCATTTACAATATCTGTAATCTACCAGATAAGACATTTATTAAATGTACAACAAATATTATAATGCAAAAAAAAAAATATGAGGAAATAAGCATCTGAGTGTAGAAATGAAGAACATATTTCTCCACTCAGATGCACTTTTCCTCATAAAATATTATGCATTCTAATAATATTTGTAAATTTCTTAAAAAAAAAAAATCTTTTAAAATTACGATTCTAGATCCAGTTATTAAGATAATCTTCTCTATATAATCTGTATTACTTATGTATGAAATATGAGAGAAAGTTTTGTATGAAAATGTGTAAAGTTTGATTTTATTTATATACCCCCTAAAATAATGTTTACATTTGGGTCATTTTTTAAAGTGTTGTAATTGAACATTTTACTGTCTGTTTTTAATATTTAATTTAGTTGTATTCTTTTCCAATCATTACATTACACACATGTATTAATTTTTTATATGAATATGAAATCATTAATGTTAAAGATTAAGTATTTAGTACTGTCCTATTCTGTGGTCCTTAAATTATTTTGAGGAGTATAGATGCATTGTGTACTGTGTTATAGGGTGTGGATGGACCTACTGACATGCTGACATGGCGAATAAATGGTGGCTAAAAAAATAATATTTTTATCAAATTCATTTACTTTCTTTTTAACTTGTTTTTTTGCAAATTAAATCAATAATGCTAATAAAATTAAAAGTAGTACGTTTTTAATTATTTATAAGTTCCACATTTTTCAATTGTTCCGTGTATAATGCTATGTCTAAACGTATCGTATGATATAAATCCATGCTTATTTTCACTATAGCTGCACGTAGTGACAGTGAAACAGTGATTCGGTACTCATTAATCAGTACAGTATGATAAAAATAGCGAGAGTAAATACAAAATGGAAAATTTGCAATGCTCTAGAGGAAGAGTTTCATCTTCTATTGGAATGTAGCCTAAATAAGAAAAGAGCACTTCAAACCTTACTTCAGTAAATCTTTCTGTGAAAGCTTTTCGCCTTTCATACCTATTTTAGCATTATAAACCTATCAATCTATTTTGCAATCGGGTTGTAAAACAATATTTAGAATCTAGCATCCTATGTTTACAAAGCGTTTAACATAAGAAACGAATTCTTATTTGACGAGTAATAGTACCTCTCCTGTTGTAAAGGTACATTTACTGTTTTACATATGGAAAATTGACTGCTAATTATTGAATGGTACATACAATAGTAATGATAGTAGTAAAACAATACAATGATCTCATGCTCATGTGAATGATATCTTGACTAAGTCAAAGTACGAGGAAGTTGTAATCATTCATGTATACATCTTTACTGATACAAATGTGTTGTGTAATCTTGCCACTAAACGTAACTATTTGTTAGTAACTGTATGTTATCTATTTATATTTCTTCAAGGGTCCATTATGACGTTTTGAAATTTATGTATGAAACTATGTACGGTTAATTGTGGATGGCTGACCCCAACTGACCTAATACGAGGAAACATAATTTTATTTTTCATCTGTGCTATTTAATTAATATTTAATTAAAGCTAGAGACAACTATACTTAAATCGAATACTCCTCTGTAGACGTGTCTTTATTTGTAATTCATGTTCACTAGCTCATGGCGAGTTCAAGTAGTTTAATTTAAACGATACCAATCTAACGAAGGAAATCATTTGCTTTACATACATTGAGTAGTGCACAACGTAACTGAATACAGCTAGCACTATACTTTTTAAACACAAAGATTTGCCTTGTATCTCGAACACATAACATTCCTTCTGATTTACAGTAAGGTGTTCTTACACTGAGCTTAAGATATTTCTTGAGATCAATGTATATTTAGTACCACTAATTACGATAACGAATAACTTAACTTAGGTGAAAATACATCAAGATGTTTCAGCAAATAGTGTATCAGGTCGCACATGTAAATTAACCTGACGTGGTATTTAATCAAAATAGAAACTGTGATTCCGGCGTTCTAAAAACAACTTTATCTTCCGGTTTAGGAATTATGTGCTAGTTATTGTGTAAAGCCAGTTTTGTATTACAATTGCTACAATCAATACCGGTGGTGCAGTGTTTATCTGCAGGTACTGAGGCACGAAAGGTCCTTGTTTCAAATTTCGTTCCGGGCAACTATTTATCAATGTATTCGGAAGCCGTACGAGAATACACATTTGAGTATAGTAATATGTATTCTTAGACGAAACGTTTTTATTCTTTGATAATATCTGTTGGTGTTTACCGGTAACATTAGATTTCTTGATTGTCATTATATTATACCTCTTTGTCAGTCTTAAAAACCACATTTTTAACTTGAAATTGACCATTCTTAATCTGGCATGGTACTTTCAAACTTTAAGTAACTATATTATTATAATGTTTCCTTACTTTTAAACATGGTGTTTTCATATTATTTGATGTTAAACTCAGCATTCAGTATCAACTCTAAAATTCAAAATTCGATTGTTTTCCCTATTGACTTCTTTTTTATTACGGGGATGTACTTTGGGATAACTGCACCAATTACGAATAAGATAGAGCTTGACAATATCCAAAATGAAGAAGCAAGAATAATGACAGGTACGACCAAATTAGTATCCCTGGATCGTTTTAAAAAAAGAAACAGGATGGGAAAACTTTACAGAATCGGAGACGTAATCATCAAAGTTATTCTGTTTTATAAATGGTTCTCTCCCTAACACCTTCGTAGTTATCGTCACTGGTACCACACTTAGTAGGATGGCGTCACGATATCGTCTAAGAAATGAAAATAATCGAATTATTCTTTACAGAGAATCATGCCTAGAATCGATCAATAATACACAGTCACTCATGTAAGATCCTCTATGTATGCCATGACCACTCGCTAAGTTATGACATTAACGTTTCAATATCATAAGATGTTCAAAAGTTTATCATAAAAAGTAAACGCTTCAATGCCCGTCAATGTTGATGTGTCTCATGGAGTATTCCGCCTTCTTATCCCCAGTGTTCACCCGTTACCATCCTGTTATCCAACAAAAACTATATGCAGTCATTCTAACTTTCAAACTTTTTATTATAATTATTTTTGAGTGAGTATGCCTATTGTTCGAATTAGTTTTTGTTTATCTTTTCCTTCACCATCTATCATCATATTTCTTCAATTTCTTTTTGCATGTGTTGTTTCTTTTTTAAGGCTGTTTAAGCAAATATTAACTGAGACCAATGTGACACTGAATAATTATAATAATTCAAACCACATGTTTCACATCCACGTATGTTCCTTAGCTGTTATGTTTACTTGATTTGTAAAACACGTTTTACAAGGTGGGGAACTTTGTAAGTTTTCTTTCAATCGTTCACTTACTATACTGTTAAATGTATTTATGCACTAATTTGAAATAAAATATTTTTAAACCATTTAACTTTTAATTTATTTTGTCTTGTAAGTTCAAACAGCTATACATTTACTGCGTTACTGCTACCTCGCCAACAACAACCAAATTTTACAAAATATGTACACCGTTTCTAAACCTACTGACAACCAAGAATTATATATATATCACACCGTCCAACCGGCAATCCCGACGACGGCCAGCTCAAACGACAACGGCCCGCAGATTTCCTGCCGTTGGTTGTATGATTAAGATATTTTATAAACATAAATTAAATATTAACTTTTATTTATAAACATAAATTAAATATTAACTTTTAAGGGTTCTATCGCGTTCCGAAATGCAGAGGTTTAGATCTTATCATGTAAATACTGAAATTTGCTCGCATTAATGTTTCAAAATATGCAGTAGCATCAATATCTCAGCATCAGTTGTGCAAAATAGCAAGTATGTACGCCCACAAACAAACTATATATTGGCTTCCAAAAAGGTCAAGGTAAAACATTTTGGCTATCCCTCCCTACAGATTAGTTCATTTAATGATATCACGGATGTCAGTCAGAGGCTTTCCCGATATAATGTAAAATAACAGGATGTGCATTGTTAAACAGCTCGATCTTTATCAATATTGTTGAAAATATTAGTCCTTTTATAGTCACATAAACGTAATCAAATTCTAGAAACATAAAGTTATAAACCGAATATGTTTTCTTCCAAACCGAACATTTAATATTGCATATCAACAAGTCATGTTAAATATAAACCATAACGTAATGTGACTGGTCAGGCAATAGTCTAATTTTAAGGACGGGTTGAGGGTGGGTGGGGGCGGTTCGGAAATGGAATGACACAATTAAATGTATCGCATGTTCATGATAGTTTTTGTCCATAATTGTCCTGGCAGAAATTGTCCATGTATATACAAACATGGTAGGTTAATCTTTTCATTGAAAGAAACAAACGTTGCGTAACAAATATTATATTGACTGAGTTGCCCTTGCCGAACTTAAAACAAAAAAATGGTGGTTGTACCTAAAACATGTGACCTAGAAAACCCAGGAGAGGCATATTTCAGATTTAATCTGTTTAGCATATGTTTTATCAACCTGACATTTAATATACATCTGCTATCAGAGTCACTTCAGGAATACATTTTGGCAGTAGTTTTTAATTTACATATTTATATAAATATGGATGCCATTTGGCCAAACCAAACCCGACGCGAACCCTTTAAACCGGCACGTATAGTTTTCAAATTGCACGTCCACGCGAACCAATCCTCCTTCCCTGCATTAAGGAACGACATGCCCGTAAACGTTCGTCCTGCATCCATCACAACCAGTCATTGTGTCTCGTTCCATGAGATAGTTGTAACTCCCGATACTTCAGACATAAATAACTATGGCTTCCCACGAGATGGTAAATAATGTCATTATATGATATAAATTCGCTCTCGCATTAATTACAGACGAAAGTCTTTATCTTTTTCCATTTTAGCCGTTACTGAAATTAAAATATACTCACTGTCAATGAAAACGCACCACAAAACAAGTTAGTTTTTGAAAGTTAAAATTCGAGACTTTTTGGTCAAAATATTGTATAATCCACATACCGAGTCGACATTCAACATATTTTGACGTGCATTGATGGGTTAAGTGCATTCAACATTGTTGTTATGTAATGCACGTGCATTTTCGGGTTTCTTCAGTTACATCACACAAAGAAATCGTTTTCTCGGAAACGTTCATTGCAAAATACTGCCAGAACTTGAGAAGTCAAGCAATAAAAAGGTCAGTAAAACCAATTGGAATTTATTCCGAGACAGATTAACGCAGCTAGAAATTTAGTGGAACAGTTTTGTTTACATGATTATCCGTAGTAAACAATGTTAAATGACAAAGTAAAATAACTGTATAACTGCTTGTCATAAAAGCCTACCAATAAACATGTAAGACAAGTTCGATTAGTCAGTTAGTTAGATCATTTAACTTTTAGTTTTGAGAATATATAGAGGGTATTTGTTGTTTTGGAGTGAATAACATATTGTAATTCATCGAGATGTGAGTTAACTTTATATGTTCATGAATGCGAAGCATTGGTTAATCTATACGAGTTTAATCACGTCGAGATGAAATTTTGTTAAGTTGCTAATTCTTATTCACTATAACTTCTAAAATAGTTTATCGCAATAACTTCTTAAATACGTGACCAATTTCGATAAATTACATGACATACTTTTAAAATCTATAGATCATTTTCTTAGTAAGAACCTTTCCAAGTTAGAGCTATAAACTGAACAGTTATTTTCTAAAACAAGTGTTTTAAATTGAAAAAGGTAGTTCCGGCAGTGAATATAAAACTCTATATTTCACAGTATGAAACAACACTTTTAATTCACTGCTAAAACGCAGTATTCATGTAGTCCATTGCTTATCATAAAATAAGACATTTTATTCTTTGGTGGTTACCTATTAATTGAATTTTTGTTTGTGATCATGTTTTTCTGTATTGGCATATTTATTTTTTAGATATATCAATAAGATATTCTGTATCGTTAATCATTGGTCCTAATATCTTAATTATCATAAACAATTGATTCCTTTCCTCGTTTTGTTTTTGTGTTTTTTATTTTTAGTGGGGGATGGGGCTAACAGCCCTACATTTCACCTATATTTCGGGTATGTTCAAAATAAATAACAGTGAAATTGATTTGCGATAATTGCTTTTCGATCTGTGGTTTGTTTAGGTGAACTCACGAATAGACATATATTAACTACGTAATTCCTTAAATGTCAGTAGTACGAACTATTTATCAGAAGAAGTGACTTACCACCTCGTGTAATAGTACCCTTCTCGGGTCTGTATTAACTTCATCTGATGAAAAGTTATAATGGATTGACTTCTAAGGTTAAAATTAAATAGTTGTTATATAGGTTAAAATAAAAAAAAAAAAAATGTTCCTTATAAAATTGAATTCCTTTTGGAAAAGTGTAAGGCCATGTAAAAAGGTATCCTATGCGGTCACACGCAGCTTTGCCGTTTTTGTAAGAAACGCGCCAATAACATACATGAACTATTGCACACTAAATTTACTCTTGCATGGTTACGGAATATGAACTATTGCACGGTTGGCATATTTCCCATCAGAATGGAAAAAACTATTTAATCACCTGTGACTGCTTCTAGGTTAGTGCAAATCGCTTATATGTTATGATATATATGGAGGAGTATTTTTAACGTGTATACTATTCACACTGAGCGAACAATTGACAAACAAACAGCGATTTAATCAGGTTCAAGTAAGTTTGAAGATTACCGGAAATAAAAGAAAGTATGTATGATAAATGTTAAAGCATCTAGAACTAGTATTGAGTTTGTGAATACTTTTATAATAGACAATTGAGCATCCTTGCGGATAATATGCATAATAATAATACCATCTGAAACGTGTTTTTATATGTGGTTTTGTAATGTTTGTGCTTTAATAATTACAAACTGTGAACAATACACATATTTACTGCATTCTTATTGGTTACAGTCAGGACGCACGGGAACGTAAACACGTGCATAGACCTAAGTGTTCTACTCATTTCACCACAGTAGTTTGACGCAAAATAGTCCCATTATCGGGTCACGTGCTGTTTAATTGAAATGTGTATGACCTTATAAAACACACTATAAATCGAAAGTGACAGTATAAAAAACGTCAAAAGTGTGCATGTACTTGTGTTATATAATGTTCTTTGATATAGTTGTTGAATAAATGTCTCAAAACTCTTTACTTGTCATTATTGCGATGAACGCCGTTCGTTATTAAATTTTGACGTTTTTTAAATCCATTTTATTGTCAAAAGGTTATTTTGTGCGACCATTTGGTGTCATCACAGATTTTCCTAATATTTTGGAATTAGATAGTCCGATACCTCGACTACGTTTTCTGAAAACATTAGGAAAATCTGTGATGACACCAAATGGTCGCACAAAATGAACCATCCTCACTAACGGAAAGTTCGTTAATCAGCCCCAATGGCTGAAATATGCGGTGTGAACATTCTGAACCATGTAAATTGACGATTTCGAAATTAGGGATTCAACTGCCCAACAGTGTGTGAGTTATTAAACAATATTGTTTAACATATCACCCAATTAAATGAATCGAACTAACAGTATTTCGGTAAACTATTTATAACGTATTCGATAATTGAAAAATACCACCATGCGGAACCTCAGGAAAGGAAGACGCCATTTTGTTTGAAAAGTGACACTTCGGGTCAGCGTTTTCTTCTAATTTGAGAGGATTTTATCAGAATATGGCCAACAAGGAATGTTATAGAGTGTTATAATGAGGAGTTTAAGCAAAATAAAATGGTAAGTATCATGTTATGTTGGATACTTTCGTTGTAACTGGTGTTAAATGACGGACCTGCGAACAGCTGATTTTGTTAAAAATGCAGGAAATTTGGCTGCTGGACGTGAGACCCCAAATGGGCGGTTTGGGAGGCTTTTCGCGAAATATTTTTATTAAAAAGGCGCAATTTTTACAAATCATTGATTGGTTGAAATTTGTATTGGTTGTTCACGATTGTTTAATAACTTTTAAATGCGCTAAAATTTAAAAAATTGGTCTCTTTGTTCCTGCCTGCTTGTATGGTTAGCCATTTATTTTTTACATTGGGTCGAATTTCCGTAGTTCTTGGTCAAAAAAGCGATATTTCAGTTCATTTTGGAAATATTTGATTTTAAGAAACACATCAATTTTTATTTGCGATTTATATAAGTACTATTTTGATGGTTTTGACGTGATATTTGTTATTTGGCAATAACTTAAAAACAGTTGGTGTAAATCGTGTTAGGGGGCATCTCACAGTTATTACAGTACGTTCGCGGTGCACAGTTCTGTTTACAGTCCACACAGCTGCAACATTTTTTTTCGTCATTTTTGTGGAGACTGCTCATTAAACTTGTTTATAGATCTACTTTAGATTAAAATTTGACATCAGTATTGTTTCAGAATTATTTTTTTAGTTATTTGTAATTTACAATATATTTTAATGTTCATTTACTGCAGATGCTATAGCCAGTGTCAAAATTCGCAAGTTTTAAAATTAGAAAATTGTTTGAAAATTAACATTTTGTTTTTTCGGATTCTTTGAATGTTACTGTGCTAGAGTAGCTTGTTTGCGTTGATTTTTTTGTACAACTGAACTAGGATATGTAGTACACAGGCTTAGGATATTGATTGAACTCTGTCTAAAATTGTTGTATGTATGTGTGCATATATAAACACACCCAGTGACCCTTCATTTTGTTTAAGGGGCGTCCGTGGCCAAGTGGTTAGAGTCTCTGACTTGAAATCACTTGCTCCTCACCACTGTAGGTTCGATCCCTCAGGGGCATAGGAATTTTTATGTGAGGAAGCTATCCAGCTGGCTTGCGGAACGTCGGTGGTTGTACACAGGTGCCCGCACGTGCACGAAAATTGCCCTGAGGGGCACCTGGGGTCTTCCTCCACGAGTGGAAGCTAGAAAGTCGCCATATGACAGCTGTTGGTGCAACTATAAAATTCAATTCAATTCGTTTTTGTATAATTAATGCACATTTTAATAAAAGGCGGTCCGGGTTGGCTAAAGGGGGAGGCTTATCTGTGACATGGAACTGTAATGTATATCTGTTTGTTTATTATATACATAGCCTCAACATATTCAGGTACCAAATGTATAAAAAACAAAAACATTTTTTAAAAATAGTGTGTTGTTTTTTATACATTCCTGGACGGATGAATTGAAAACTGTTTGCAAAATGTAATTCACTGTATAAAACCTGTGGGTGGGGTATGACACGCAAAGGCAATTTTTTTATATAATGATATCAAATATTTTCTTTTATAAACATATCTATGATTATAAATATCCTTTTTTTAACACTTTAGATCCCCTCCACCCCCAACACCACGCGGAATCATTGACTCGACTGAGTATGAATGCCATGCCCAAACACTGGAACTTTCTAAACTTTCCCCATGAACTTCCAAATTTGATATGCAGGAAGTTCAGACTTCCTAAATTTGAACCTTAGTGGAAGCCCTCACTGATATGGAACCACATGGTTGATAAAATTTAATAGAACCCTTAATAGAAGTATACAGCATCATATTAAACATGTTCAGCATGTTTGTGCAGTTAAACTATATAATAACCTTATTATTGCAAAATTTCATAAAGAATATCAACAGAAAGCTATTTTCAACCCCAAAATAGAGCTTTTGCTAACTGTATGTAAAGCGTCTTATGATGGTCAAAACAAGACATACTTAAGCCATATAGCTAATACATAGAGGATCTTAAACGAGTTCCCATTTCATATAAGATTTATGAAACGAGTTATGAATTATTTTAATTTTAACGAGCCGAGTTAAAGTTAAAGTTAAAAATAATTCATAACGAGTTTCATAAATATTATATGGAATGGGAACAAGTTTAAGATCCTTTTTATCACATAACATTGCAATCAAATTAGTAAAAAATAATTCAGATGGACATAGAACCGCCACGACGTCAGACACACTTTAGCGCCAAAACGTCATAAAATGTGTGACATAACGTTCCATATAAAAGAGTTTTGTGTTTTACCTCTTTACAAAATAGCAGTCTCCGCCAACTTTTTAACAAACCAACAACAATGTTTTGTATTAAGTGTATTATTTTTATAAGCTGTCACAAATAATAAGTTTATGACTCAGATCTGGGTGAATTTGTAATAAATAAAATATGTTCAGCTAATAAACTTGCGTAGTGTTACAGGTTTAACTCAACCAATCAAAATCGTTCCAGGTTGTATTACACGTGTGTCATACAATAGAATATTAAATGGGTGTTCGACACTGCTAACAAGGGACGTTATTTGATAAAAGTGTTTCTTAGCACAAACATAATTCCAAAAAAAAAATGAGTTCAAACTGAATGTCACACGGGTGGGTGATGGGGTGGGGGCGGGGGTGGGGGGGTGGGGGATAGTGAGGGGGTGGGCATATAGTTGCCGTCATGTCCGTCTGTCCAGTTTTCTTGTCCGTTTAACTCCTACTACATTTTCATCCGATTTTCATGAAACTGTATAGGAAGTATCAGTATGATGTCTAGTAGCACACACTTTCAGGATGTTTCAGTTAAAACAAAATTTGGCGGAGTTACGGGACTTTGCATTTTTTTAAAAATATATAAAGCTTATAAGCTCAACTCATCCGACATTTTCCATCCGATTGTATTTCACGTGTGCATCTTTATTCCGGAAGCATCCATCGATTCTACCGATTTCTTGTTTAAACTTGCTACCTAATTTGTTAGAAGATATAGCCTGGCGGGGATTTTTCATTTTGGATGACAATATGATAAGAGAGGTTTGTTGAACTGTAGTACCTGGTTTAAACTCCCAGTGGCCTTTTTTTGCCATTTACCATTCCAGTGCAGTATCCATATTGTTAACCCGTTTGTGTTCATGAAAATTGCAATTAAATCTCAAAATGAAACCCTTGTATCAAAAATTACTTGAAAAGCTATAACAGATTTTGCATTTCCATGGCATTGGTATATGGAGGCCATTTAAAAAGCATAGTACTGTCAAGCAAATTCAACTGTTTTTTGTTTGATTTCAGGCCAAGTGACAAATCTTCTATTATCTACAAACATGTGTTGTTGTTTGCAATGTTAGCAAGTGTTGTGGAAGTTATCAATTTGTGATTAACAATATGAATATAGACTGTATAACTATATTGTAGATGAAAAAAGCTTTCAATTTCAAATTAACCCTTAACCCGCTAAGGGCGACTACAATAGCTGATCAGGGTTTACAAAGTCCAGCTGCTGATCATTTATTTGCCCCAAAACACCCCTTTGTCACATACATGGAATGGTCTTAATTCAAAGAAAGAACAGTCCATTATATATGTCATAGTTATTAACCCTTAAACCCCTACATATAATATATCATGGACTGTTCTTTCTATGCATTAAGACCATTTCATTTATGTGACAAAGGGGTGTGTTGGGGAAAATGACTGATTAGCAGCCGGACAATGTAAAGCAGAGCTACAGATCAGCTTTTGATCAATTGGATATTTACCCATCGGTATTTATTTGGGTATTTCATGATTTCATTTGGGTAAAATAAAACAATAACAGTTTGCGACATTGTTCTGGGGTGGCATTCCACTAATATTGTATACGCAAAATCTAATAAAATCAACTTCTTTTAAAATAGGCTTTATACATGTACAAGGTGACTGGGTGTCCCTTCAAAAAACCCATATTTTGCTCAGTTTGCATTGGTTGTTTTATCATTTGACAACTTCGATTACTTATTGGTACCCAGGCTTTTTATTGGATATTTTGGCATTATAATTGGGTATTTAAGCATCCAACCCCTTTAATTATTCAAATAATTAATATTATAAATAAATGATTGAAAATAATTATGCAAGTTACGTTGAAAACCAATGGGACACCATGAGTTTTGAATAAATGAAAGATTGCCGGGTGTCACTTTTACATGTTAGTGATGATGTTACCTTAACATCTTTTGTTCTTTTATTGCAGTAGGATGAGAATTCGATTGGAGATGTCAGTTGTGTTGATGCAGATGGAGTGATATTTTCCATTTCCGGACAGTGGAGTCACCCCTGCAGCCCTATATATCTGAGTAAGTCCTATATACTAATACTGTCAGTAATTTGAAGGAATTCATTTTCTGTTTAATCTGGGGGTTTTTTGTTTTGTTTTATTTAAAACGTTTAGTAACCTGAACATACAAATGGAACAGTCTATTAAATCATTTTAGAATTATTTATTTTTTTGAATTTTGTGATTCTTGGATCCAAGAAACTCATTTATACTCAATGAGTGATACAAACAGTCTTAATCTGTTTCTCACAGCAATTAAAAAGCTCATTCAGTTCTGAGAACACACTGATTTGCATCATAATTTAGCATGACATGATGTCATAATATGATACCTTATCATCCCTTATTTTTTAATAGTTTTATCTTTATATATTTACATTAATTTTTGATTAATAACATACTTCATTTTTCACCAATTTTTGCGCACAATATGACCTATTTATGTCGACGTGCCGTAAAACACCATTAATTCATTCATAATACCAGGGTTTGATGTCATAATACCAGAAAGTGATGTCATGATAGAAACAACCAAATGAACATTCTGATTGGTTTATCGCAGTGATAAAAATTGGACTAATAAAACCAGTCAATTTAAAGCCCATTACATTCTCAGAACACACCGAGGTTTTACTGGACATCGAGTAATGAGGTTCTTGAAACCCAGAAACACAAAATTCTAATAATAAAATAATTCTAAAATTAAGACTGTTGTGAATGAAAATGTTAAAGTAGTAAATTATATGCATTTTGTTTTCAATATGTTATACTGAAATTCCCTGAAACGGATACATTGAAGCTAATTTATTAAAGGGACACACAGCAATCTTGATTTTTTAAAACCCCACAATATCCTGATAGTTTTTCTACTCGACTTGTAGATCTATTTGTTCAATCATTAAAAAGACACACTGGCAGAGACTAATCCTAATGTTGTTATCAATTATGAAAATTGGCATCTCGATTTATTAATTTAGTACCATATTAACTTGAAACCTGCTTGCGTAAAAATTCAATTTTTACTTTTTCTTTGTTGTTCTTCCATAACGTTATGTTTAAATATATTATTGGCACAATATAACCAGCAGTTATTAATATGCAAAACAATTTGCTGTATACTACTCTTATAATTAATATTAATGATTGAAAAAGTGCAAGTTATGTAGAAAAACGGGAAACAGGAGGCCGGGAGTTTTAAACAAATCAAGATTGCCGTGTGTCCCTTTTATTTAATTGTTTTATTTAAATGTTTTTTCTGTTTGTTATAACAGTAAATGTTTAAGATGTCGCTGATGGCAAAGGACGCAAAATGTCAATCTTTTTTTATCTTGCCTGGTTAAAAGAAACCTGGTTAAAAGAAACAGTCTTTATCAGGTTTGTCATTCTCTTAAACACTAAAACAGCATGGACAGATTCAAGCTTTCAAAAGCATTTTGGGTGAAAATAAACCGTAATTGATGTATTTTGGGTGAAAATAAACCGTAATTGATGTGTGTCTCAAAACGCCTAAAGAAATTTATAATACTGTACTTGTTTAGAGACCAAAGTACATTTTTGTCGACCTGATCTAAAAAAAAAAAAATATTTATCCTACATGTATATCTACTTAGATATCACAGGCAATAATTTCAAATTGCATCAAATACAGCGGTTGTTTATGCAGGCATTGTGTGATGTTTTAGAAACATCACCAGAAATGTGGATGTAGTCATGCCGCAGTGATTTTGTTACCAGCGAGTCCTGCTTCTAGGACTCGTAATACTTGCTAGGGACTCACAATTAAAAAATATATGCATCCACAGGACGCATAGATATCGGACAAGATTTCTTCTGAAACAGATAACGTCCTCTCTCTGGTCATTAAAATCATGGACATATCAATATTAACTCTTAGCCTGCTAAGGGCGACTACAACAGCCTTTGCAGCCAGTGTAAACTAAGATCAGCCTGCGAGTAATTCGCAGGCTGATCAGAGTTTACACTGTTTGGCTGCTCATCAGTCATTCAACCAAAACACCCCTTTGTAGCATAAATGGAATGGTCCAAATTCAAAGAAAAGACAGTCCATTATACAGTCATAGCAGGCTAAGGGTTAAAGGCAACCCAAGTTGAGAAAATATTCTCTTATATTTAAGTCAAAATGTTACATAGAAATGTACAAGTAGAAAATTACTGTTTTATTATCTTTTTTTTTATTTTGATCTTTTTTCAGTGTGGAGGCTGGTTGGAAGGTCAGAAGTTCTGGAATTGAACCATTTTCTTATCTACACTGTTGTAAAGAAAGAATGTATACCTTCACTTGGAAGTATAAATTGTTAGCTGAAGCTGGTAAGGGCATATAATTATAATATATATCTTTACTTTTTAAATGCCAGTAGGGAAGCAGAGCTTACAGGTAAGCTTTTTGATCAATCCGGTATTTACTCATCTGTATTTATTGAATTGAGTATTTCATGATTTCAGTTGAGTAAAATAAAACAATAAAAGTTTGCGACACTGTTTTGGGGTGGCATTCCACTAATATTGTATACACAAAATCTATTAAAATCAACTTCTTTTACAATAGGCTTTATACAAGGCTGGGTGTCCCATCAACAACCCATATAATGCTCAATTTGCACTGGTTGTTTTATCATTTGACAAATTCGATTACTTTATTGAAACCCATGCTTTTTTTATTTTAATTGAGTATTTTTGGCATTTTTAATCCTGCCTATCTGTAGCTCTGGGGAGGGGAAGTATTACGTTGTGGCTATATAACTGTCCAAGTATTAGGTCCACAACAATGAATTTATATGCCAAACTGGTCGGTGTTCTTGTTACAGGATTTCAAGTCACGGATTTTTTTCTAAAAATTATGAATACTCTCTAGCCTGGTCATTTTGTGGGGAAAAAACCCGCGATTACTGTCTAATTTGTTTAAAAAAAGTATTGAAAGATAACTTGTTGAAAGCGATATTACTTGATACATACATACATGTTTTTGTGGGATGAAAACGCTATAACATAAGGTATATTTTAGATAAACTTTCTTCTATAAATGTTTTCAAAACTAAACAATATTGAGAATATTGTTTGTATGGTGTTCTACGTCTTTTTCAACACATGCAAGGTTATATATGACGGTCGATTTTTGTGGTGGAGGCAGACCACCCACTTTTCCTGGGTAGAACCACAGGAACTGGTCACTTTTAATTTTTGCCTTCTATTATTATAATTGTATATATATAGACAATTATAATAATAGAAGGCAAAAATTAAAAGTGACCAGTTCCTGTGGGTAGAACCAGTACTGTACACCTCCCGCCATCCTTAAGAATCGCCACCTTGCTCACTTATAAGTCGAGCTCCCAGTGGGATTTCAACCCGCAGTGGTGAGAGGCGAAGGTTTACAACGAAAGGTCAACCATTCGGCCATGGAGACGCTCTAAAGTTATTAAGTAAGAGTGGGAAATGTTGTTTACCACAAAAGAAGTTCCAGATGGTTCTTATTAAAGGCAAGATTGGGACAGGTGGAGTCAAGTTTTAAATAAGATATGTTCAGTCTTCAAGGAAAACATTTTGAGCTACTGCTACTAGCCTATCAGCATGTTACTTGCAAATATTTACTAGCCCGAACACATTTCTTCTGACACAAATTTTTTAAAGTGTAATTTGAGTGTTGTTTTTAGACAAATATGTATATTACAGGGCTATCTTTCTACCATGGGGGAATGGGTCCGGGTCCCTCAGAGGGGGGAATTTTCGCGTCAATTTCAGTAAAAGGGGGAATTTTGCATGAAAGTTCAAACATCCATAACACATTATGATATCATCAATATAAATGAAATCATACTGATTAAATAGATATATAAAACTAAATAGACAAATAAAGCAAGGACTTAAGCATACAATAACACAATTTTATTGTTGTTTATGCCAACCAATATACATTTAACAATAAATGGGTTCAAAACAGACTTGAAAAATATGTATGTTGACTAGCTGTAAGAGTTAGACTATGTTCAAAAAGTACCAATGACAGTTATGTCATTTACTTTGTTCTACTTTTGTTAACACTTAGTTCTCTTGATGTTGGTCCTTGTCGAAAATTGTTTCGATTCATTGTTAAACCTGGCTGTCAGCGGCCATCTTTGTTTAGAGTTATCTAGTAAAAACTTGTAGCGACTACTCCTCTGTTACTACTTGTTGGATTTTCATGAAACTTCACAGGAATTTTGCTCTTGATGTCTAATTGATCCTAGCAAAATTGCAGGTCGGTCAGAATTTCAAGATGGCCACCGTAGCTAAAAATAGATTTTCAAAATACAAGTTTGTAGCGACTACTTCTTGAAAACTATAAGTGATATTGATATGGGACTTTTCGAAAATGATCAGTATGACATGATGTTGATCCTTGTCAAAAATTATTTTGATTTGATGTTAAACATGCCAGCGGCCATCTTTGTTTACATAGAGTTATATAATGAAAACTTGTAGCGACTACTCCTCTGAAACTACTTGACGGATTTTCATGAAACTTCACAGGAATGCTGATCTAGCTATCAAAAACCTATCGGTAGAGGTTCAAGGTCATTGACCTCATGTTATTCATAGACTGCAAATAGACTGCAAAAAAATCCCTGAATGTTATATGAACATCATTAAAGAAACACATGGCAATTTTGATTTCTTCCAGTGTCTGGAATTATTATATTTAGATTATAATAAAATGATTTGACATTCGTTCGTTATTAAAGGTAAACATTGAATAGAATTAATACATCAAGTAGTAATGTTCTTGTAAGATTGGCATGTGTCTCTTTAATATATACTAAGAGCTTATCCAGAGTGTAGCACCATCTTGGTAGCAAAGTGGATAAGGCCTAGTGCCAGTACTATTGCTGCAGACCTCTGCATGTGGGTTCATTCCCTGGCATAGGCATGTCTGATGATAAACTCCATCTCGTTTCTCTCTGAGGTAGATGTCCCAATTTTACCTAATATGATGTGTTAACAGGATATAAATCATTTGATTTCATATCTCAGAATAAGCTACAGTTTAAAGGGACAGGAAAAACAAGCTGAGTCGGCTTTCAAATTTCAAGGTCACAACCTCCCCTATCAGTTATTTTTTTGTTAGAAGGTCAAAGGTAAGGGTTATATTGTCGGACAGCTCGACATAGTTGTCTCATGGCTTTTCGGTGTATTTGCGTGCCTCCGCCCGATCTTGTCCGGGCTATAACTTTGCCATGCGTAGAGGGATTTTGAAATAACTTGGCACACACGATCACCATAAGAGGATGATATGTCGCGCGCAACACCCAGGACTCTAGCTCAAAAGTCAAGGTCACACTTAGAGGTCATGCAGTTCGATCTTGTATGGGCTGTAACTTTGTCATGCATAAATGGAATTACTTCGGCAGAAATGATCACAATACCCAGGTCCCAGATCAAATGTCACACTTAGAGGTCATGCAGTCCGATCTTGTCCGGGCTGTAACTTTGTCATGCATAAAGGGATTTTGCAATTAGTCGAGCAGAAATGATCACAATACCCAGGCCTCCAGCTTACACAGTGTTCAGGGATATCCCATGGGCAACCACGTTGGTTAACGTTGGGTTACCTATGGCTACCGATGGTAATATTTGATACTACCTCAGCTGTAGAGTTGCGAGAAGATTGGTTATATCGGCGAACCGACGGTGAGAGTAACCGATGCGAGAACCATGAACGCACCCACTGATCTACTTTCATGGCCAATCCAGAAGCGGATTCGGGTTTTGTGAATAGGTGCTGCGTAACTTCTGAAATAAATAATTTACGAGAAAAACTCGGACATTGAACGTTTTTTTGTGTGTTTTGTGTGTTTATGAGGGGTCGCTTTTTTGTTGTAAGCTGACAACCATATTGGGACCACACTTCGTCTGTCGTTGTTAAATTGGGTCAGCGCGACATCCATTATGGCGGCTATTGCTATAAAAGGTCGAAACCTTATTAAAAAAAAAACTTCCAAAGAACCACTGAACATAATTATATCGACATGTTTTCTTTATTAATGAATGCCAACCCTGAGGCTTGCATTGCGATAGTAAAGAAGGATAAAGAGCATATGAGTTTATTGTATATGTTATAGTAAAGAGCCATTACTATATATACATAATAACACTATCTCTTCTTCTCTCTATATTTCTATTCTATCATAAATTAATGCAAGCCTTTAGCTATAGACTATACAGTTTGTTCAAATATAAGTAATAAGAGTAGGGCAGGTTCCCGGATTCCTATGTATCCTTCCCCTCTCTCTGGGGCGGCTCTAAATAACCTATACTGTGTTGATGAGCCGTTAAAAAACATTCAATTCAATTCAAATATAAGAATAAAGTATAAAAAAAAAAGTATATGCGCCTCCGTGGCCTGGAACGTAAAGACGTTGAGTTTCACACCATTATTAAGGGCAAATTACCAAATTTCCTGATTTTAGGGGATTTATGCTTGTGTTGATTAGATGGTGGCAGAAAGATCGGGACTCTATTTTAAAAAAATCGTTTCTTCAACAAAATATACAGAAACTTTTAAGTCCTGCATCCATTCTGCATATTTTATTTAAAATCATACACAGATCTAATAACTAGGAGATAGGAAACTTCCGATCAACCGGTGTAGTAGCTAAACATCACGTGGTTACTCTTTCAAGTTTACCAAGTGAATTTTTCGAAGTTCTTATTTGCTCAAAGTATTTAGTATTGAAAATACCATAATAAACTTTACAGTTTCACATCTCTTTGTTATATGTCTGAAATTGTTTAATAACTGAACTAGAAGTCAGAGGCGGATCGAGGATTAGTGATATTAGTAATGGGTGGCATGTAACTTTTGAAATAAGTAACTAACGAGCAAAAACAAGTTTAGCCCGCTGAGTTTGTTGTTGTTGTTTTTTACGGGGTCACGAAACCATTTTTTGTGTGCAAGTTTGGGTTCTTCTTTCAAATCTGGTCTGGTTTTTGGAATGCATGTACATATGTTCACACGTCTTGCGAAGTTATGGAGGGTTAGATCTCCAGACTTGTATCGTCATCTGGAAGCATTGTATTTTTATATAAAAGTACATCTGAGATATAATGTAGTTGTACTTTATTTATATACGACATATAACGGATACTTGTTTTGAAATGTGACCCGTGGGAGTCTCCATTTCATATAATAACGTTTAAATTATAGTTAACAAGAGCACACTATGATATCGGAAATTATGATTTCAAAATAGGACGATGGGGTGGGGATAAAAGCGATAACACGATGGGGGTCAACATCTTTGTAAGTATGAGGTAGCATTCCCACTCCCCTGCACACACGCACATACACCACAACAAAAGGGGGTGGGTCTGCACAGGATGTAGGGAGATGGGAATGTGCGTCTCCTTCACATTTTTCTTCCAAAACCTTCGCAGACCATTCTAACATTAAAGGCTTAAGTCAACATGAACTGATGCGCAATATAAAATTCCGGCCTGCTAAGGGAGAAGAGGCAGTTACAATACGACAGCGATATTTAAATCATCAGTGGCAGTGCTATTTTTTTTAAAGTCTAAACAATCTTAGGCCATGTTTACAATAACTTTGTTTTTCTTCATTCTTCAGAGGGGCGCAATATTTGTTGTTGAAAACAGCACTTTTATTATGGATTTGTTTGTTTTGTTTGATTGGGATATGTGTTTGAAGTGGTGACGGCGTGTGTGTGTGTGTGGGGGGGGGGGGGGGGGGGGGGGGGGGGGGGGAGCTAAATTGGAAGCCCAACATTTGATAAGCGGCGAAAGGGGTCTGGGGTATCCTCGGGCTTCCAAACACTATATCAGTAGGGGAAACGTGAAACGGTTCCGGCTTCCGAGCTTTCTCTTGGCTACGGGCCTGAGTTTCTTATATACCTAGCCACGATGACGTAACGAAACGTTACATGACGTCACTTTTTTTAAACCGTTAACGTCAGAGAACGAAAGTAAATAAACAGTGCATTTAGCTTAATATTACAATCGTAACGCTTTTTATGATTATGTGGTGGTGGGGATGGGTCTGGGTGAATGCTTCCCATGATTTGTTTTAAAAATAAGAAGTAAAATGGTGCACTTTGACGAGCTTGGGGAGACAGTTTTGGGAATAAAGAGAACATATCAGCTAAAAGGTTTTCGGCCCGGGTCTGCAGTGCCTGAAAGCAACTACGCCACAAGAAATATATTGTTTTTAGAAAACGTAAAGATCTAGGCCTATACCTTTGGGTGGAGTAGATTTCAAATTTGAAAATGTGTGATTTGGCTAATCGATCAGTTCAACCGAAAATAATTTAATTTAGAGCTTACTGAGGCATGTGAAATGAAATGGACGGTCAGTAAAGATTATCATTGTTATAAGTTTGTAATTATAAGGATTGTTTTTCATTGTGTGCGATGTTATCGAAGTATAAAACGTCAATGATTGGTCGCAAATTATATAAAGCAGCGACCCATCAAACCTTAAGTAAATGTCTATGCTGACGTCTACCTAAAGCCACAAAGGACGGTGACGTTTGATGTTTGTCTGCGGTCTAGTACATATTGTCTTGTCGTGCAGTCAATGGTTTATTCTCTTGTTGCTCTGGCTTCTGCCAAGTCATGGAGTACCTTATGAGTGGCTTTCTAGGCTATTGTTTTTTTGTATTTATATATACACGAGCATCTTTGTGTTTTATTTATATTGCCTATTAATGCTGCCTTGTTGGTTAGAGAATAGTTCATGGCGGGATTTCTTTATTTACACTGTCCCGTTTAATTGGGATGACAGTAGGGTAAGTGTGAGGTTTGGTGCACCATAGAACCTGGTTTAAATCCCCAGCGGCCTTTTTGCCACTTACCTTTCCAAGGCGGTAGCCCTTTTTGTGTTTGTCACGTCATATGCCTTTATTATTACTATTACCATTCTTGTTTGACTGTTTGCGTGTTTTGGGGTTTACTGTGTTTTGTGAAAGCTGCATTTCCTGTTCGTTTGTTATACTTACTTTTATTGTATTAAAGGAAAAAAATGGAATCCTGTAGTATATACCTGTAAAACTGATGCAACTAGTACACATATAATGATCACTGGCCAGTCCAGGTTTCTGCTAATGTATTTCGGCAGATGATTAATAGAAAAATGAAGTGTTGGTATTCTACTTGATGATCTAAAATGGCCACTAAGTAATAGCACTACTGATCTGTAGTCGGGGCGACTTTTTACAGCCGCCACACAGCACGAAACAAACGCTAGCGCGAATGGAATTGAATTGAATGTTGTTTAACGGCTCATCAACACAGTATAGGTTATTTAGAGCCGCCCCAGAGAGAGGGGAAGGATACATAGGAATCCGGGAACCTGCCCTACTCTTATTATCGAATAGATTCCTATGGTTCTTTAACGTGCTCGGAGGATAGACCGATACACGGGACCGCCCGGTTTACGTCCCCATCCGACGGACGAGGCTAAATGCTGAAAAATGGATCCCTTGGAAGCAACAAACAATAGACAAGACAGAAAAGTATCAGACTCGGTTTTATGAGAGGTAATTTAAGTTGTAATACCCCACACGCCCCTTAGGATTCGCTTAAGCGGTATTCTACTTTAAAGCCACAAAAATTGGTATTGATGAGTAAATGTACAAATCTGAACTGAATAGTACATGAAATGAAATCTATATTTGATAATAGTGTTTACTTACGAATTTATTGACATTTTTTCAGTCGTAATACGCTTTTAAAAGTCGGTAGTAAATTCAAAAGTATACGTTGTTTTTGTTTCATTAAAAAATATCAAGTGAATGTGAATACATGTATATTAATACATTATTTGAAAATCAAGGTGTAAAGGATCTTTGGTTGCAATAAATGACTTGTTATAAAGCAAATATCAGTGAAGCATTTGAAATATAGTGCCTTTAAACACCCACTCTCAATAAGCAAACGTAAGTGTGCAATAATTTATTACATTATCAGTTCTCACACGCATATATCATATTTCGCATGTAGCATTATACCAGTTGTATTTGTTGTGCATAAAGCAAACTATTAATGCACACAGTGGAGGAATTATTGTAATATAGATAGTAATCTATGTAATTCGATGGACATGTATTCTAATTTGAAAGACAGTGTGGTGAAACTGATGTTTCTTTTATATTTATTGATGTTATTTTTGGCTGAAAGCGTTAGTGCAAGCAAGCAGATGTCAAGGATACAGCAGCAAACTCATGCCAAGATAGAGGTGGTTTCCCCGTCTGTATTGGCATTTTTTTTAGATATATCAATAAGATATTCTCTAATCGTTAATCATTGGTCCTAATATGTTAATTATCATAAACATTTGATTCCTTTCCTCGTTTTTTTTTCGTTTTTTTTTTACTGGGGGGTGGGGCTAACATCCCTACATTTCACCTAGATTTCGGGTATGTTCAAAGTAAATAACAGCTAAAATTGATTTGCGCCAATTGCTTTTGGATCAGTGGTTTGTTTACGTGAACTCACGAGTAGGCATATATTATAGAACTACGTAATTCCTTAGATGTCAGTGGTAAGAACTATTTATTAGAGGAAGTGACTTACCGCCTCGTGTAATAGTACCCTTCTCGGGTCTGTAGTAACTTCATCTGATGAAAAGTTCAAATCCATTGACTTCTAAGGATAAAATCAAATAGTTAGGGGAGAATGAGAGCACAGCGAAGTGGGAAATTCACAATTATTTATATTGGCTTAATACAATTGGATGAATTATTTATATAATATGTTGTCAATTTTTATTAAAATATATGATATATCTAGGCCTGTTGTTTCATTTCAATTTAGTCTTTTAATTTCGACAGACATGTTTTTAATAATTTAATTTTGAGTGGTCATATTCAATATGCATATCATTATCAGAGAATTTAATATGAATGCCATTAACGGCTCATCAAAACATTATAGGTCATTTAGACCCGCCCTTGAGAGAGGAGAATGATACATGTATAGGCCCATACCTTTACTCTTACTGAAGTTTCTATGTTTTCTACATGACCTAATGTGAATTCTAGTGCATTTTCAAAATATTTAATTGCTATGATAATGACCCCGTGCGAGGCCCTTAAAATCTGACAAGCTAACACTGCTTGTCGAATTTTAGGGGTGTGATGGTGTGGGGTGGGTGGAATGAAAGTCACTGGATCGCCCTTGTTATTTGGGATAAGCCCATTCAATCTGTAAGGTACGAATTAAATGTTGTTTAATGGCTCAGTAACACATTATAGGTTATCTGGAGACGCCCGAGAGAGGATATCACATGACGTCATGTTTAACGTCAGTTGTTGATGCACCAGTTACCCCTACTCAAGTCTTGACGTTATATATGCATGCTGCTTCTCACAAGTAAAAATATGAAATTTACATTTAATTAACTTGAAAATACGCTTATTGCTGCAAGTCTGAATCCGCGTACCATACGGCGTACTGAAAAATCTGAAGTAGGCCGGACTAGGTAAACTCCGGACTTGAAGAACGCGGTCGACACAATGTCGTAAATACGAATAATTTAGGGCGAAGCTTAGTGATAATATAAATGTGTGTTTTTTTAATTTCGGGAGCTCTTTGGCTCGTTTGTCGAGCTTTGCTCGTCCGTATTGTTTTCACGACTTTCGCGAAAGTTTACTTTGTGGATTTGTTTTGACTTTTTACGGTAATCGCCGCCATTACCTAAACAAGTGATTACTAGTGGACAACTTCGACGCCGCCGGGGTAGCCCGGCGAGAATTGTCCAAAAAAAAGTATTTTTCCTATGCGGTCACACGCAGCTTTGCCGTTTATGAAATTACGCGCAAATAACATTTATGAACTATTGCACACATTAAATTTACTATTGCATGGTTACGGAATATGAACTATTGCACGGTTGGCCAGTTTCTCATCAGAATGGCCAAAACTATTTAATCACATGTGACTGCTTCTAGGTAAGAGCAAATCGCTTATATGTTATGATACACATGGAGGAATATGGTTAACGTGTATACTATTCGCACTGAGCGAACAATTGACAAGCAAACAGCAATTTGATCAATTCTTGGTAATCCGGAAAATGCCCTTATATGATTTCAAAGCAAACACACTATATTTGATAGGAGTTTTTTTCAAACGTCCTGTACTCCCTTTACTCGAGTGCGCGCGTCTCTTACAGTGTATACACAAGAACAGGGGAAATATAGTTCACGTAAGTTTGAATATTACCGGAAATAAAAGTAAGTATGTATGATAAATGTTAAAGCATCTAGAACTAGTATTAAGTTTGTTTTCCTTAATAATAGACAATTGAGCCACCTTGCGGATAATATGCATCATAATAATACCATCTGAAACGTGTTATTATTATATATAGTTTTGTAATGTGTGTGCTTTAGTCAATTTATTGCATTTAAGGGAAAAAATAGAACCTTGAAGTATTTACCTATAAAACTGAGTACACAAGTAATGATCACTGGCCAGTCCAGGTTTCTGCTAATGTATTTCGGCAGAAGATTAATAGAAACATGAAGTGTTTGTATTCTACTTGATGATCTAAAATGACCACTAAGTAATAACTACCGATCTGTAGTCGGGGCGACTTTTAACAGCCACCACACAGCACGAAACAAACGCTAGCGTGAATGACCGGAGAGAAAATTATCAGACTCGATTTTATCAGAGTTAATATAAGTTGCAATACCCCTCACTCCCACTAGGAGCCGCTCGAGCGGTATTCTACTTTAAAGCCACAACGATAGATATTGATGAGCTTACAAATCTGAACTGAATAGTACATGAAATGAAATGTATATTTGATAATATTGTTTACTTACGTATTTATTTACCTGTTTTCAGTTGTAATGCGCTTTTAAAAGTCGGTAGTAAATTCAAAAGTATACGTTGTTTTTGTTTCAATAGAAAATATCAATTGTATGTGAATATATTTAAAAATCAAGGTGGAAAGGATCATTGGTTGCAACTAATGACTTGTTATAAAAAATATATATGTTAAGCATTTGAATTAGTGCCTTTAAACACCCACTCTCAATAAGGAAGTGTGCAATAATTTATTACATTATCAGTTCTCTCTAACTACACATATCATATTTCGCATGTAGCATTATACGTGTCGTATGTGTTGTGCATAAAGCAAACTATAAATGCACACAGTGGAGGAATTATTGTTATATAGATATTAATCTATGTAATTCGATGGACATGTATTCTAATTTGAAGATCAGTGTGGTGAAACTTATGTTTCTTTTATATTTAGTTTTGTTCGTTTTGGCTGAACGCGTTAGTGCAAGCAAACATATGTCAAAGGATACAGCAGCAAACACATGCCAAGATCGGGGTGGTTTGGCGATGGCAACAGAGATCGACAAAGCGGTTGATATTACTAACGCATATCTTAATGAACTAACTATTGGCCAATCAGCGTGGATATCAGGATATGCTGAACTATCGCCATTTGTGGCATGGCATGGGTGTTTTCTTAAACGTTCATCAATAAGGCCAATAACTATTTTGCTTAACTCAATATTTAATTGTTCACAAAACTGTTTGTCTTTATCAACCACACATTTGGATTATACTTACATTGGTTTACTCGGCGTGTCTTGTTATTGCATGACGGCAAATCACAGAACTGCGCTGACAGGAAAACCTGACACAGAATGTATAAACGATAGTGAACGTATGGTTTCATGCAGCTATAATTCTAAGGCAACGTCAATGAGCGTCTATGAAATTATAAAACCAAGCTCACTAATGTGGCCTTCCAATTATGTCCCATCACTAAAACAGTGTGTTTACGTCACGAAGAAAGGAAGCGTTCAAGTGTACACAACGTCTTCTTGTCATACACTGGAATCTATAAATATCCGTGGTCACATATGCACACACAGCACCGTCTCAAGCATGACCGGACAACAATGTGGTAATTCGTTAAATAACGTCTGTTCTGTGATTTCTCCATCAAGCTGGACAGAGGCGTTTATGGATTGCTTAAACATATCTGGAATATTGATTAGCATAAACTACGTTAATACTGGTCTAAGTGTCATGTCAGATAATATGAACTTTTGGACAGGTATATTCCGCACATTCACAATCGAAGAGACAAAACGCAGCGATGCCAGTGCCTGCTTGGCAGTTGTTAGAATTAAAGATCATTTGGTCTTAGAAACTGATAATTGTACAGCTCAAAAATATCCACTTTGTAAAATTAATGACGCAACGCTGGAGCCGACAGAGACAACAATACAAAGCGTGCCAGACATCGGATCAGCTACCGCTAACGAAGATAGTGATGCTATTCCAGCATATATCTTTGTAACTATAGGTCTTATCTCCGCTATAACTTTGATTATGATTGTAACAGTTATTATAGTAAAGAGACGTAAAACAAGTCCACAAAGAAGCCAAGCCTTAATTGAAAATGAATCAGATTTCACTAGTGATGGCAATAGAGGTACCGAAGCTATTGTTAATGCTTCAAATGCGGCTGATGAGGGAATTGCTGTACCAGAATCTCGATTGCCATCTCGGAAAATAAAACCATACAAGCCTATCCGACAGACATTGAAACGACAACAGGTAAATGCATCAGCGTACGAAAACGTTAAGATTGGTGCAGAGACGAAATCCACAGCAAAAGGTAATAACGGTAAACGAAAAAATAAAAATGACAAACAATCCGAGTCGGATTATGACAGACTAAACTTGAACGCATCAGCAGCAGCAGTAGCATCTAAAAGTGATGAAAATGATTCTGACCATGAGATTCATATCTACGACCGAACACATCAAGAGGGTGAACAAGACAATTATGATACTATAAAATCAGTCAAGTCCACACATTCCACGGGCAGGGCAGATACTACGTATAGCACAGCGCTAAGCAGACCTATGAATAGCACTGCAGATAACTCTGAAAATAAAACTGAACTAATAGAAGAACGAGATAATACTGGACACGTGCACGAAACAAAATATGCTTTCTGTATAGTTGAAAGTGAGACTGATATAGAGAACGAATATGAATTAAATGACACACAAACAAGCGAATTAGAAAATGGAAATTTAAATTCAGACCTTCCAAGTAGTGATTTAGAAACAAATACTGAGACAACTATCGTTGTATACTCTGAAATAAAGCATGATCAAAATAGTCAATAGACGAATGATAAGCTTGTAGACTATGAGGCGGTTTCGGAAGAGCCAGAAAATGAACATTACTCAGAAATAGAACTGCTTGATGACGCCAACGACAAAATCTGTTTCAACAAATCAAAAATGAGTTTATTGATGTAATCAAACTTATATTCATATAAAAGTAAATGTAATTATGAAATGTATTTGTACATTCTAATTCCAGATGCATATTGCAATTATTATTATTATTAAAATTCTGCATTTTAACCTTCCAACGTCAATATGTTCTTACTCGACTAACCAAGATTACCGTTCTAAAACAATATGTATTCAAAACAATATGGCAGCGTCCACGTTAAACGTAACATTTTGTTTAACAAATAAAACTAGTAAAACTAATCTTTACAGGAATGTAGATCTACATGCTAAAAAATGGTATTCAGTGCCTTTTACTATAAAACTTATTAGGCTGAGCACGAAAACGCCAGAATAGCGAGGCTCCATTCTAAGCCTTGGCGAACAAGCTTGAGGCATTGACATAATATTGTAGTGCCTCGCTTTTTTGCATTCTACTTTCGTTTTCGCGATTTGATGTTAGGTCGATCTTTTAGATCTATAGCTGTAATTTATTAACATAATGATTACGCATTCAGACTAATTGTATCATCTATAACTAGATTCTATGACGTTACCTTTTTGTAACGAGTGTAATCAGCCAAATTATAATTGTTTATTCTTATCGCGTGTTGCTTTGAATACGTTGTTCGGTAGGCATATGGGATGTTTATGTCCGAAGCATTGTGGGTTGTTTACTATAGCAACACTATGCGCGCTAAGTTTTAATCGATTTGTAAATACTTTTGAAACACTCATTTCACGTTTGTTAAAGGTCAGATTGTTTATCCAATGTAAGTGTTTTATGTAAAAATCATTCATTTATTAATATCGTTTATTGTTTACTTTAGTTTAATAGAAGAATACGTTGTAATGTTGGTCTTTAGTTAAGCTAGTAGGAAAAGGGCACATATTTCATTGTGCGGTTTTGTGCGACTTTGACGTTGCGCGTTTTACTTTGTATGTTTGTGCGTCGTTCCTCGCACATGCAATCTTGTGCGGCGCACAGTTTTAGGGATGCTAAGTATATAGGAAAGGTCAACTGCGCACAAGGACTCCGACCTACATTGAATTGCCATTCATTCACTCATTGTGAATTTGTTTATCTAAATATCTACTGATAGGGAGCATTTATTTACAATTTGTTTATTTACAATTTGTTTATAATAATAAGTATTAAAAGACCCTTGGTCTGTTTTAAAGAGAAGATCTTTTATTTATCATAATTTGAATTAATTAAAGGGACACTTTGAATATTACTCTTTAATCTAAGTCATTTGATAAGATCTGAATTGAATTGAATGTTGTTTAACGGCTCATCAACACAGTATAGGTTATTTAGAGCCGCCCCAGAGAGAGGGGAGGGATACATAGTAATCCGGGAACCGTGCCCTACTCTTATTATCGAATAGATTCCTATGGTTCTTTAACGTGCTCGGAGGATAGACCGATACACGGGACCGCCCGGTTTACGTCCCCATCCGACGGACGAGGCTAGGGAAAGAACACACCGACGAAACTCAGTGGCACCACGGAGGATTGAAACCGGGGCTTGATAAGATCTATTAGATTCACTATTCATAATCTGTTGAGTCTTATATCTCGTCAAAAATTGTTACATTCGTTAACTATTATATTTACTTGTTGATGATACTGATATTTTAGCATTTCCTAAAGAGAGTATTAAAAGAAGGAAACGTTCACATGAGTAGTTCAATTATTTAATTTCCTTGTAATTTTAATATGAAATAGACGTTTTATAGCGTTTTATTTATTTACAAGTATACAATTTAACGAGGCTACGGCTACAATGTGCTGGTATGCTACCACTTGAACCACCAGCGCGTTACAATATTCTCTATATAACTGCAAATATACACAAGTGTGTACATGTATAATTATTGCAGTATTAAGCTCACACAAGCCGAAGGCTTAAAATGAGCTATTGTGAGAGCTGTTATTTTGTCGTCGTCTTTTGTGCTTAGCTCCTTATTAAGACGAATAGTCCTGCATGCAAGATGTTATATATGTGAATGCTGAAACAAACGTTTGTTGGTCTGCAGTGAATACTTGAAAACGTTAAGGTGTACAGCTGCGAAGTGGCGTTTTTCTCACTTTGAGGTGCTAAGTGAATCTGTTGTGCATAATACAATGTTTAACACAGTTATGTGTTATTCAAACTGGTGTAGATATAGAAATAGGTATTTTTAACATCCCTGAATTGACAATAAAAATGGAGCTTTCATCGACAGGAATTCTATTCTATTTCTACATATACATACAGTTTACCTAATATTAGATTAATATGCCGTTTCATCATGTACGAATATTACTAATACTTCATAGATTAGTAATACAGCTTTGGACACACTTAACTTACTGACAACGTAAACAGGAACTGTCGCGTGTTCTCATCGCTCATACATAAGTACAAGGATGGAATACATTTTATCAATTACCGGATATGAAAGCGAGCATGAGCCTATAGTTTAAATCCACTCATGTCTGTGTCATACCGAACGGAAACGGATCGGAAAAGCATTAAGCATCACAAAAGTGTTAGTATATATTATATTGCTGGGTTTTTTTTCTTTATAAAGGGTATCAAATGTTTAGTAAATCAAAAGGAAAACTAAATCATTTACATGTAAAATATGACAAAACATGGTACAGTTAAAGTACAGATATATAGAGTCCTTGTACTGAATTACCCCGTCATTGTTTTTAAACTGATCATCAAAACAAACAAGACATTATTTAGCTTGTACAGAATGTGTATACCTCGTTTATCTGAATAGCAACACTAGACATCATAAACATGTTAAATAATAATTAGAAAAACACACGTGACATTACCTAATAAGGGTAACATCATAGTAGAAAAATGGCAATATCTCAATAACCAAGAGTAAATTTCTATCATTCTAGAACTTGTAATTTGTAAAAAGTTAAACTAATTTCAACACTTACTGTTCAGCAACACTATCTATAAACCTTTAATGAATGTGGCATATAGCATGGACCTATATATAGGTACATACATATATGCAACATAACATTTCTGTTATGTGTACAGAAAGCATTTCTTAAAAGCATTCTAGTAATATGCAACCGGGGATGGATATATTGTTATATAACTATGAGTTTATGTTATTGTCTAAATTGAATAGAGTATCTTACATGAGTGACTGTGTATTATTGATTTTAATAAACGAGTTGGATAAAATAACAGGATACGAGGCTTTATCGATATCTTATTTTCTTATTCAACGAGTTGGTTACAGTCATTAATACACAGTCACGAATGTAAGATTCTATGTATCAAATAACACACCTATGGCGTGATAGTTTCAGTTTAATGTTCTCAGTTTACAATGTATACGGCGGCAATTTGTTACATAAATCATGACGTCGTGTTTTTGTTTACATGCCGTCAGCTCGTTATGGGGGCTGTAACGCGTTCGCTCTACTAATAATGCGACACCTTAAATCAAATTTAACGTAACAAACATACATTTTAGGAATATAGATTTTAAATAATGATAACTATATAAGGCTTCTTAACGTATCATATGTAAAACTACTGCAAACACTTGGGACTTAGTGTTTTAATGTATACAAACACAGTGATTCGTCTCATTTACATGTGTAATACACTAGTGTATCACGATAAATAAGCCAATTAAATATGTAATGGTAGTATTGAAGATAACCTACACTTTTTCTTTACTTGTTCTGCTTACAACGAAATACGTACTGACCTTGCAAACACTTTTAACCAGTTAGGGTAAATATAATTGATGTCTGATCCCCAGTGTCCACCCGTTATTATCCTGTTATCCAACAGAACTATATGCAGTCCTTTTAACTTTCATACATTTTATAATATTTTGTTGAGTGGGTATGCCTATTCGACTTAGTTTTGTTTATCTTTTCCTTCAACATCTATCCTCCTATTTGTTCAATTTCCTTTTGCATGTGTTGTTTCTTTTTTAATTTCTTTAAGCAAATATTAATTGAAACCAGTGTGACACTAAATAATTATAATAATTCTAACCAAATGGTTTATATCTATGTATGTTCCTTAGCTGTTATACATACTTGATTTGTAAACACGTTTTCCAAGGTGGGGAACTTTGTAAGTTTTCTTCTTTTCAATCTTTCTCTTAATATACTGTTAAATGTATGTATGCGCTAATTCGAAATAAAATATGTTTAAACCATTTTAATTTAACTTTTCTTTTAATTTCAAACAGCTTTACATATTTATAATAGGTTTGTATTTTCTTATACAAAAGTGTTTTGTGTATTACTGCTATCCCGCCAACAACAATCCAATTTTACAAAATATGTACACCGTTTCAAAACCAACGAGGTATGTACCGTACAACCGGCAATCCCGACGACGGCCAGCTCACACGACAGCAGCCCGTAGACTTTCTGCCGTTGGTTGTATGGGTAAGATATGTTATACACATAAATTCACTAATAACACTGGTTTGTTACCAAAGGTAAGTTGGTAACATTTGATCAGGATTAGGTTCTATCGCGTTCCGAAATGCAAAAGTTTGGATCTTATCATGAAACTACTGCCATTTGCTCTCATCAATGCATCTCTTTGACGGATTTGGTTCTGTTTCAAACCACGCAGTCACGTCAATATCTTAGCATCAGTTGTGCAAAATAGCATGTCTGTACGCCCACAAACAAACCATATATTGGCTTCCAAAAAGGTCATGGTAAAACATTCTGGCTATCCTTCCCTACAGTTTAATTCATATAATGCTATCACGGATACCAGTCAGCGGCTATCCCGATATAATGTAAAATAACAGGCTGTGCATTGTTAAAAAGCTCGACCTGTATACATATTGTTGAAATATTAGTCATTTTATAGTTACATAAACGTAATTAAAATCTAGAAACCTAAAGTTATAATCCGAATATGTTTTCCTCCAAACCGAACATGTAATAGTGTTCAACAAGAAATATAAACCATAACGTGATGTGACTGGTCAGACAATAGTCTAATTTTAAGGGGTGGGTGGGGGCGAATGAAAACGCGTCTCAAAACAAGTTAGTTTTTGAAAGTTAGAATTTGAGGCTTTTTGGACAAAATATGATATAATCCACATAACGAGTCGACATTCAACATTTTTTGACGTGCATATCTAGGTTTAGTGAATTCAACATTGTTGTTATGAAATGCACGTGCATTTTCAGGTTTCTTCAGTTACATCACACAAAGAAATCATTTTCTCGGAAACGTTCATTGCAAAATACTGTCAGCAGTCAAGCAATAAAAAGGCCAGTAAAACCAATTGGAATTTATTCCGAGACAGATTAACACAGCTTGAAATTTAGTGGAACAGATTTGTTATGATAATTATCCGAAGTAAACAATTTCAAATGACAAAGTAAATAACTGCATAACTACTCATCATAAAAGCCTACCAAGAAATATGTAAGACAAGTTCGGTTAGTCAGTTAGTTAGACCATTTAACTTTTAATTTTGAGAATATATAGAGGATAGTTGTTGTTTTGGAGAGAATAACATATTTAATTCATCGAGAAGTGAGTAAACTTTATATGTTCATGAATGTGAAGCATGGTTTAATCTATAAGAGTTTGATCACATCGAGATGAAATAAATGTTTATGCCTTATACATTTTTGGTGACGTCATAGGTTCAATTTTTGAAGTTGCTAATTCTTACTCACCGTAACTTCTAAAATAGTTTGTTGTTATCTTAATTCGCAATAACTTCTTAAATACTTGACCGATTTCAATAAACTACATGACATACTTTTAAAATCTATAGCCATTTTCTTAGTAAGAACCTTTCCAAGTTAGAGCTATAAATCGAACAGTTATTTTCTAAAACAAGTTTTATCAATTGAAAAAGGTAGTTCCGGCAGTGAAAATAAAAATTTCACAGTATGAAACAACACTTTTAATTCACTGCTAAAACGTAGTAGTAGTCCATTGCTTATCATAAAACAAGACATGTTATTACAAATGCGTTTTAATTTGTTTTTGATCATGTTTTTCTGTATTGGCATTTTTTTTTAGATATATCAATAAGATATTCTCCAATCGTTAATCATTGGTCCTAATATGTTAATTATCATAAACATTTTATTCCTTTCATCGTTTGTTTGTTTATTGTTTTTTTACTGCGGGGTGGGGGCTAACATCCCTACATTTCAACTGGATTTCGGGTATGTTCAAAGTAAATAACAGCTGAAATTGATTTGCGCCAATTGCTTTCGGATCAGTGGTTTGTTTAGGTGAACTCACGAGTAGACATATATTATACAACTATGTAATTCCTTAGATGTCAATGGTAAGAACTATTTATCACAATAAATGACTTACCGTCTCGTGTAACAGTACCCTTCTCGGGTCTGTAGTAACTTCATCTAATGAATAGTTCTAATCCATTGACTTCTAAGGATAAAATCAAATAGTTGTTATATGGGATAAAATATAACTTTTTTGAATATTTTACTTATGAAATTGAATTCCTTTTTGAAAAAGTGTAAGGCCATGTAACAAGAAATTGCTTTGTTTGTTCAATTCTGAACATAATATTTATATTTCAGGGGTCAAGCTAGGGGAGAAGGAGAGCACAACGAAGTGGGAAATTCACAATTATTTATATTGGCTTAATACAATTGGATGAATTATTTATATAATATGATGTCAATTTTTATTTAAATATATGATATATTTAGGCCTGTTGTTTCATTTCAATTTAGTCTTTTAATTTCGACAGACATGTTTTAATAATTTAATTTTGAGTGGTCATATTTAATATGCATATCATTATCAGAGAATTTAAAATGAATGCCATTAACGGCTCATCAAAACATTATAGGTTATTTAGACCATCCCTTGAGAGAGGAGAATGATACATGTATAGGCCCATACCCTTACTCTTACCGAAGTTTCTTTGTTTTCTATATGACCTAATGTGAATTCTAGTGCATTTTAAAAATAGTTAATTGCTAAATACTATGATAATGACCCCGTGCGAGGCCCTTAAAATCTGACAAGCTAACACTGCTTGTCGAATTTTAGGGGTGTGATGGTGTGGGGTGGGTGGGATGAGAGTCTCTGGATCGCCCTTGTTATTTGGGGATAAGCCAATTCAATCTGTAAGGTATGAATTGAATGTTGTTTAATGGCATAGTAACACATTATAGGTTATTTGGATCCGCCCGAGAGAGGAGATCACACATAGGAATCTGGAACCTGACATACTATAACCAATATATTCTTATATAAAGTTCTTTAAACTAACGTGCTTGGAGGATAGACCCCGATATACAAAACCTCCCAGTTTACGTCCCCATCCGACGGACGAGTCTAATGAAAAGTAAAATGAAAATGAAAAGTTTTTTAGCAAGTATCTTGCTCAAGAACACAAACACGAAACTCAGTGGCGATGGTGAGGCTTGACCCCGAGTTCACCAGATTTCAAGTTCAGCGGTTATCCATAGGGCCACGCCAGCCCCTTTATAAATTATGAAGCGGTATTTAAAATACTTCTGCAAAACATTTTAATGAAATTGAGACCCGATGCTCGTTTGCGCTCGCAATCATCTTGTGTGTGTTTGTATGATGGAGAATACAAATATGCGTAAACAAGTAAGCCTTTTGTGAGATACACACATCTTGTTAAATTGTTGTTATACACCTTTGCATTATTTTGGCGTTTACAGCTCCATTTCACCATGTTTACCACACTCATATGTTATAAAATATGAATTTGAAGGGATTTGGGGTTCCGCATCTGGAAGCTTATGGCAGCATGTGATATATGATTTGTTTTAATGTTCAGGGTCTCGCTTCGTGCGAAACTTACAATGCGAACACGCCTTGCTAGTTTATATTGTGTTTGCTATCCATTTGTCCAGCATTGTCCAGCATTGTCGTCCAGCATTGTCCAGCATTGTCCAGCATTATTATCGGTATGATTTAGACACATATTCTTTTTAGATCTCTAGATAAATGAACATGAACGAATGCACTTGTAACATTGGAAATGTCAACTAAGGTTAACTACGGAATTGAAGAACGGGACGAATCATGGCCTGTGGGCTTCGCTTCGCGAAGCTTACCAAAATATTATTGTTTTATTTAATTTTCGGGCTTCGCTTCTCGCGAAGCTCAATACTTTATAATTATTACATTTTCACGAATTGCATAAAAGTTTACTCCGGACTTCATGTACATAGCCAGGCCCAAATGACAGCATAGGCCCGATGTTTAACTTGTCATATTGTTGGCGTGGAGACATGATCCTCCGGACATTTTATTTCATTTTAGAATACATTAATTAGGCAAGTCAAACAAATACCCCCATCCCCTTCCCCCATTGCCAGACTGTATCATGCATTTGTCTAACTTTTACTTGCAAATATTGTAGACCAAAGCAATTAGCACATGTTCACGCACATGACTTTATGTTTATAATATCGTATGACGTCATGTGTAACGTCAATTGTTGATGCACCAGTTACCCCAACGCAAGTCTTGACGTTATATATGCATGTTGCTTCTCACAAGTAAAAAGTATGAAATTTACATTTAATTAACTTGAAAATACGCTTATTGCTGCAAGTCTGAATCCACGTACCATACGCCGTACTGAAAAATCGGAAGCAGGCCGGACGAGGTAAACTCCGGACTTGAAGAACGCGGTCAACACAATGTCGTAAATATGAATAATTTAGGGCTTCGCGCAAAGTGATAATATAAATGTGTGTTTTTTAATTTCGGGAGCTCTTTGGCACGTTTGTCGGGCTTTGTCTCGTCCGTATTGTTTTCACCACTTCCGCGAAAGTTTACTTTGTGGATTTTTTTACTTTTTACGGTAATCGCCGCCATTACCGAAAAAGTGATTACTAGTGGACAACGTCGACGCCGCCGGGCTACACCCGGCGAGAATTGTCCAAAAAAGATATGTTTCCTATGCGGTCACACGCAGCTTTGCCGTTTTTCAAATAACGCGCCAATAGCATACACGAACTATTGCACACTAAATTTACTATTGCATGGTTACGGAATATGAACTATTGCACGGATGGCCTGTTTCCCATCAGAATGGTCAAAACTATTTAATCACATGTGACTGCTTCAAGGTAAGTGCAAATCGCTTATATGTTATGATATACATGTAGGAATATTGTTAACGTGTATACTATTCGCACTGAGCGAACAATTGACAAGCAAACAGCGATTTGATCAATTCTTGGTTATCCGAAAAATGCCCTTATATGATTTCAAAACAAACACACTATATTTGATAGGATTTTTTTTTTCAAACGTCCGTACTCCCTTTACTGGAGTGCGCGCGTCTCTTAGAGTGTAAACACAAGTACAGGGGAAATATAGTTCAAGTAAGTTTGAATATTACCGGAAATAAAAGTAAGTATGTATGATAAATGTTAAAGCATCTAGAACTAGTATTGAGTTTGTAAATTCCTTTATAACTGAGCTACCTTGCGGATAATATGCATCATAATAATACCATCTGAAACGTGTTACTATATGTGGTTTTGTAATGTGTGTGCTTTAGTAAATTTATTGCATTTATAGAACAAAAATGTAATTCTGAAGTTCCTGTTAAACTGATGCAACTAGGACAAATATAATGATGACTGGCCAGATGATTAATTGAAAAAAGTATTTTTGGTATTCTACTTGATGATTTAAAAGGGCCAGTTAGTAATAACACTACCGATCTGTAGTCGGGGCGACTTTTTACAGCCTGCACACAGCACTAAACAAACGCTAGCGTGAATGGCAATAAATGCTAAAAAATGGATCCAATGGAAACAACAAATATAGATAAGAGAGAAAAGTATCAGACTCATTTTATGTAATATAAGTTGCAATACCCCGCACGCCCCCTAGGAACCGCTTCAGCGGTATTCTACTTTAAAGCCACAACGATTGATATTGATGAGCTTACAAATCCGAACTGAATAGAACATGAAATTAAATCTATATATGATAATATTGTTTACTTACGAATTTATTTACATGTTTTCAGTTGTAATGCGCTTTTAAAAGTCGGTAGTAAATTCAAAAGTATACGTTGCTTTTGTTTCAATATAATGTGAATACATTTGAAAATCAAGGTGTAAAGGACCATTGGTTGCAATAAATGACTTGTTATAAAAACAAATATGTTAAGCATTTGAAATAGTGCCTTTAAACACCCACTCTCAATCAATAACCAAACGGAAGTGTGCAATAGTTTATTAGATAATCAGTTCTCATTAACTACACGCATATATCATATTTCGCATGTAGCATCATACGTGTCGTATTTGTTGTGCATAAAGCAAACTAATAATGCACACGGTGGAGGAATTATTGTAATATAGATATTAATCTATGTAATTCGATGAACATGTATTCTAATTTGAAAGTCAGTGTGGTGAAACTTATGTTTCTTTTATATTTATTGATGTTCATTTTGGCCGAAAGCGTTAGTGCAAGCAAACAGATGTCAAGGGATACAGCAGCAAACTCTTGCCAAGATAGAGGTGGTTTGGCGACGGCAACGGAGATCGACAAAGTGATTGATATTACTAACGCGTATTTTAATGAACTACATATTGGCCAATCAGCGTGGATATCAGGATATGCTAAACTATCGCCATTTGTGGCATGGCATGGGTGTTTTCTTAAAAGTTCAACAGTGGCGCCTACAACTATTTTGCTTAACTCAATATTTCATTGTTCACAAAACTGTTTGTATATATCAACGACAACAAAGTTGGATTATATTTACATTGGTTTACTCAGTAAATCTTGCTTTTGCATGACGGCAATTGACAGAACTAAACTGAAAGGTAAACCTGATACAGAATGTATAACAGATAGTGAAAGTATGGTAACGTACGACTATAATTTTAAAGCAACGTCAATGAGCGTGTATGAAATTATAAAACCAAGCTCACTAATGTGGCCTTCCAGTTATGTCCCATCACTAAAACAGTGTGTTTACGTCACGAAGAAAGGAGGCGGTCAAGTGTACACAACGTCTTCCTGTCATACACTGGAATCTATAAATATCAGAGGTCACATATGCACACACAGCGCCTTCTCAAGAATGTCCGGAAATTGCAAGTCATCCCATGACATCTGTTCTGTGATTTTCCCATCAAGCTGGACAGAGGCTTTTATGGATTGCTTAAACATATCTGGAAAATTGATTAGCATAATCTACGTTAATACTGCTCTAAGGGACATGTCATATAATATGAACTATTGGACAGGTATATTCCGCACATTCACAATCGAAGAGCCAACACGCAGCGATGCCAGTGCCTGCTTGGCAGTTGTTAGAATTAAAGATCATTTGGTCTTAGAATCTGATAATTGTACTGCTCAAAAATATCCACTTTGTAAAATTAATGACGCAACGCTGGAGCCGACAATTATACAAAGCGTGCCAGACATAGGATCGACTACCGCTAACGAAGACAGTGATGCTATTCCAGCATATATCTTTGTAACTATAGGCCTTATCTCTGCTATAACTTTGATTATGATTGTAACAGTTATTATAGTAAAAAAACGTAAAACAAGTCCACAAAGAAGCCATGCCTTAATTGAAAATGAATCAGATTTCACTAGTGGTGGCAATAGAGGTACCGAATCTATTGTTAATACTTCAAATGCGGCTGATGAGGGAATTGCTGTACCAGAATCTAGATTGCCATCTCGGAAAATAAAACCATACAAGCCTATCCGACAGACATTGAAACGACAACAGGTAAATGCATCAGCGTACGAAAACGTTAAGATTGGTGCAGAGACGAAATCCACAGCAAAAGGTAATAACGGTAAACGAAAAAATAAAAATGACAAACAATCCGAGTCGGATTATGACAGACTAAACTTGAACGCATCATCAGCCGCAGTAGCATCTAAAAGTGATGAAAATGATTCCGACCATGAGATTCATATCTACGACCGAACACATCAAGAGAGTGAACAAGGCAATTATGATACTATGAAATCAGTCAAGTCCACACATTCCACGGGCAGGGCAGATAATACGTATAGCAGAGCGCTAAGCAGACCTATGAATAGCACTGCAGATAACTCTGAAAATAAAACTGAACTAATAGAAGAACGAGATAATACTGGACACGTGCACGAAACAAAATATGCTTTCTGTATAGTTGAAAGTGAGACTGATATAGAGAACGAATATGAATTAAATGACACACAAACAAGCGAATTAGAAAATGGAAATTTAAATGCAGACATTCCAAGTGATTTAGAAACAAATACTGAGACAACTAGCGTTGAATACTCTGAAATAAAGCATGATCAAAATAGTCAATCGACGAATGATAAGCTTGTAGACTATGAGGCGGTTTCGGAAGAGCCTGGAAATGAATATTACTCAGAAATAGAACTGCTTGATGACGCTAACGACAAAATATGTTTCAACAAATCAAAAATGAGTTTATTGATGTAATCAAACTGTTATATTCATATAAAAGTAAATGTAATTATGAAATGTATTTGTACATTCCATTCGTACATTATTTCTCATTCCAAATGCATATTGCAATTATTATTATTATAAAAAGTCTGCATTTTAACCTTCCAACATCAATATGTAATTACTCAACTAATCAAGATTACCGTTCTAAAACAATATGTATTCAAGAAATGTTGTGAACAATATGTCAGATACCTGTCATACATGAACAGTATTTGAAAACAAGCTTTCGATGAACATTTATATAAATTCATCTCCTTAAGATATCCTACGTTATTTATGGTAAATAGTATGCGCATGTGATTTGTTTTTAATGTTAAAAATTCTTTGTGTAAGTAATATTGGATATATAAAAAACGTATGTTTCTTGTATATGTGTATGTTACTTTGGTTATAATGTGTCTTAGGAGGGGGTGGGGGGTGTTCTTATCAAGCGGAAAAAACACGTTGGCTAATATATCTGGTTTGTTATTGTCGACCCTAATGTTATAAACAACGGCGCAATTTTATTTTATCAGGCAGATATGCGCTTTTCTGCCTAGCAAAGGGGTGTGGAGTGCGTGGTCCAGTGGTAGAGCGCCGAACTCAGAATCGAGAGGTTGTGGGTTCGATCCTCGACGCGGCCTCATTATTTATCCTTGAGCAAGATAATTAATCCACATTGCTTAGTACTGGTTCTACCAGGAAGCCATCGAGAGTGATTAATCTAAGTTGCAATAACTTGTTTCGCAATCGATGTAAAATAAATATGTTTAAACTAAACCTAATACACTTTGCATTATCTGGCACTGACGGATAAAGCAAAAGCAGGCATTTATAGTATGATGTTAATTAAGTGGTTTTATACTGGCCCATTATGACAGTCCGAGGACCAATAACTCGGACAATATGAAAACACTTAATTAATGACAATTTTATTAATTAACAGTCACTACAGTATAATTTGTTTTTAATCAAATTATTTTGACATACTTGGCGTTTATTTATAGTAGCGTTAATTACATTTATATGTCAAAAAGCGAGCGCGAATGACTTTACTTAAAGTGAATGGCGTTTTTTAAATCTCGTATTGTCGAGTTTCTTTATATTGGCCTTGTATTTTTCATATTGGCCGACTTCCGGTTCATATTGGCCGAGTTTGCGTCGTATTGTGTGTAGACTTTCTAGTAAAATACGGCTAATATGTTTTAGTTAATTAATAAGGCGTAATATTATCTGACGTCAAAATTAAACGTTATGAAGGAAACAAAACAATATGGCGGCGTCCACGATAAACGTAACATTTTCTTTAACACATAAAACTAGTAAACTTTACTGAAAATGTGGATCTACATCTAAACAAAATAGTATTCAGTGCCTTTTACTATAAAGCGTATTAGGCTCAGCAAGAAAACGCCAGAATAGCGAGGCTCTATTCTAAGCCTTGGCGAACAAGCTTGAGGCATTGACATAATATTGTAGTGCCTCGCTATTTTGCATTCTACTTTCGTTTTCGCGATTTGATGTTAGATCGATCTTTTACATCGATAGCTGTAATTTATTAACATAATAATTACGCATTCAGACTAATTGTATCATCTTTAACTAGATTCTATGAAGTTACCTCTTTGTAACGAGTGTAATCAGCCAAATTATAATTGTTTATTCTTATCGCGTATTGCTTTGAATACGTTTCCGGTAGCCATTTTGGATGTTTATGTCCGATGCGTTGTGAGTTGTTTACTATAGCAACACTATGCGCGCTAAGTTTTAATCGATTTGTAACTACTTTTGAAACACTCATTTCACGTTTATTAAAGTCAGACTGTTTATCCAATGTAAGTGTTTTATGTAAAAATCATTCATTTATTAATATCGTTTATTGTTTACTACAGTTTAATAGAAGAATACGTTGTAATGTCGGTCTTTAGTTAAGCTAGTAGGAAAAGCGCATATATTTCATTGTGCGGTTTTGTGCGACTTTGACGTTGCGCGTTTTACTTTGTATTTCGTTATGCAATGTTTGTGCGTCGTTCCTCGCACATGCAATTCTTGTGCGGCGCACAGTTTTAGGGATGCTAAGTATATAAGGAAAGGTCAACTGCACACAAGTCTCCGACCTCCATTAAATTTCCATCATCACTGATTAAAGAGACACTTTGAATATTACTCTTTAATCTAAGTCATTTGATAAGGTCTGAATTGAATTGAATTGACTGTTGTTTAACGGCTCATCAACACAGAATATGTTATTTAGAGCCGCCCCAGAGAGAGGTGATGGATACATAGGAATCCGGGAACCGTGCCCTACTCTTATTATCGAATAGATTCCTATGGTTCTTTAACTTGCTCGGAGGATAGACCTATACACGGGACCTCCCGGTTTACGTCCCCATCCGACGGACGAGGCTAAGTGAAAGTGTCATGCCCAAGAACACACCGATGAAAATCAGTGGCGACACGGAAGATTGAACCCTGGTCTTGATAATATCTATAAGATTCACTATTCATAATCTGCTGAGTCTTATATCTTGTCAAGAATTGTTACATTCGTTAAATATTATGTTTACTTGTTGATGAGACTGATATTTTAGCATTTCCTAAAGAGAGATTAAAAGAAGGAAACGTTCACATGAGTAGTTAATTATTTAATTTCCTTGTTATTTTAATATGAAATAGTCTTTTTATAGCGTTTTATTTATTTACAAATATACAACCGGAGTCCATTTTATTTAACACTTTAACGAGGCTACGGCTACACTGTGCTGGTACGCTACCACTTGAACCACCAGTGCGTTACAATATTCTCTATATAACTGCCAATATACACAAGTGTATACATGTATAATTATTGCAGTAAGCCGAAGGCTTAAAATGGGCTATTGTGAGAGCTGTTATTTTGTCGTCGTCCTTTGTGCTTAGCTCCTTATTAAGATGAATAGTCCTGCATGCAAGATGTTATATATGTGAATGCTGAAACAAACGTTTGTTGGTCTGCATTGAATATTTGAAAACGTTAAGTTTTTTCTCGCTTTGAGGTATAAAGTGAATATATTGTGCACAATACCATATTTAACACAGTTATGTTTTATTCAAACTAGTGTAGATATAGAAATAGGCATTTTTAACATCCCTGCATTGACAATAAAAATGGAGCTTTCATCGACAGGATTTGTATTCTTTTTCTACGAATACATACAGTTTGCCTAATATTAGATTAATATGCCGTTTCATCATGTACGAATATTACTAATACTTCATAGATTAGTAATACAGCTTTGGACACACTTAACTTACTGACAACGTAAACAGGAACTGTCGCGTGTTCTCAAATACATGTATATCAATTACCGGATATGAAAGCGAGCATGTGTCTATACTTTAAATCCACTAGTATCATGTCTGTGTCATACAGAACGGAAACGGATCGGAAGCGCATTAAGCGTCACAAAAGTGTTAGTATATATATTATTTATTTTTTTATAAACATGATAAAGGTTATCAAATGTTTAGTAAACAAACAGGAAAACTAAATAATTTACATGTAAAATATGACAAAACATGGTACAGTTATAGAATACAATTTGTACTGAATTACCCTGTCATTGTTTTTAAACTGATCATCAAAACAAACAAGGCATTATTTAGTTTGTACAGAATGTGTATACTTCGTTTATCTGAATAGCAACACTAGACATCATAAACACGTTAAATAATAATGAGAGTTGGAAAAACACACGTGACATTACCTAATAAGGGTAAAATCATAGTAGAAAAATGGCAATATCTCAATAACCAAGAGTAAGTTCTATCGTTCTAGAACTCGTAATTTGTATAAGGTTAAACTAGTGTAAGGTTAAACTCATTTCAACACTTACTGTTCAGCAACACTATCTATAAACCTTAAATGAATGTGACATATATCATAGACCTATATAAATGTACATGCATATATGCAACATTACATGTTTGTGTACAGAAAGCATTTCTTAAAAGCATTCTAGTAATATGCAAATGAGATGGAGTTATTGTTATATAACTATTAATTCATGTTATTGTCTAAATTTAATAAAGTATCTTACATAAGTGACTGTGTATTATTGATTTTAATAAACGAATTGGATAAACTAATAGGATACGAGGCTTTATCGAGTATCCTATTTTCTTATTCAACGAGTTTATTACAGTCATTAATACATACGAATGTAATATTCTATGTATCACATAACACACCTATGGCGTGATAGTTTCACTTTAATGTTCTCAGTTGGCGGCAACTTGTTACATAAATCATGACGTCGTGTTTTTGTTTACATGCCGTCAGCTCGTTATGGGGCTGTAACGCGTTCGCTCTACACATAATGCGACACCTTAAATCAAATTTAACGTAACAAACATACATTTTAGGAAGTTAGATTTTAAATAATGATAACTATTTAAGGCTTCGTAACGTATCATATGTAAAACTACTGCAAACACTATACAAACACAGTGATTCGTCTCATTTACATTGTAATACACTAGTGTATCACGATAAATAAGCCATGGCTTTATTACACTCCCAGAAGTCATGTTATATGATAAAGATATAGATGTGATGCATTGCTTGTTATTTTACCGTGTTATTGTTTTTTCCTGGTGACCTAAATTGCAACGAACATATGTCCATGGATGAAGCCGTAGAGGAAAGTAAAAGGTGGGGTATTTTGGCATCGCATATAGAGGTAGTTGATGATGAGACATGAACAAGATGAATATTGCTTTATTCAATGATGGCCATTTCGCGTGGTTTTAAGAATATGCTGAACTATCGACGTGTGGGACAGGCATGCTTTAAGAAAAGAGAATCAGCAATATGTAGTTATTCATAACATCAGCAAATTGATTTATATTGGTATAAGCAATGTGACTTGCCTTTGCATGATACCATTCTAGGCACCTTACATAAAGGAAAATTTGATGTCAAATGTACGAAAGATTGTGACAATATGATATCGTGCAGCTACATTGTTATAACAAAGCATATGGGTGTCTATGATATTATAAAACCAATAGAGGCTTAAAGTAGAATACCGCTTTTTAAAGCCGGTGCAAGTGTGCTTGAGAGGTGTTGCATCAAATATTACCTCTCACGAACAGACTCAATAAAACCGAGTTTGCTACATTTTTTTCTCTCGTGTTTGTGTTTGTTGCTTCCAAGGGATCCACTTTTCAGTATGTATTCATATATAAGGTGGACTTCCAATCATATTCTATCCCTATAACAGTGTGGTTACGCTTAAAAGAATACGATGATGTTTTCTTCCTGTCATATTCTTGAACCTATAAAAACAGTATCCGTGGTCACATTTCTGAAGAAACAACATTGAAACGTGGTCAACGAGGTTAACTTTATACGCATATTCATATGACACTTCGTCTCAATACATTTTGATCAAACACTATGTACTTTAATTTATCATCATGTATCTAATACTACGAAAAACAAATCGACCGTCATATATAACCTTACATGTGTTGAAAATGACGTAAACCACCATACACACAAACTATTACTATGATATTACTACGATAACAGTATGTAACATGGTTTATTAAAATACTCAATGTTGATTGGTTATTGGGGAGGTCTTAAAAAGCTGTACAATACCTCTGAAGTCATGTACGTCAACCGTTAGGCGTCATTTTAAACGCCAGAAAACACGTTAGCCGTTGAGACGTCATTTTAAAAGTCAGAAGCAAAACAACAACGCAATAAAATGCGCTATTTTAAACGATGCTACGTTTCAACAACACATTTAATTAGGATGAAGCAATATATTTTTCTCGTTTGGTGTTGAGAGGTAGGCATACAATGTAAGTTAAGAGAATGTGTTTGTATTGTGTGCAATCTCTCGACAAAATGTGTACCACGATACATTTAACTCCATGTCGGATAAGAAATGAAATATGTCCAGCGGGTTTATAAATTGCGAGATCAGACTTGAAACACATCGAAACCGCAGGACTGCGGCCCTTGTTATCGATGAACTTGAAGTCCCGCCCACCAGGTATTGATCTTGGACAATATAAACCCGCTGGAAATAGTGTATTAGTCCCCTACTGGCCCCTACCAGTGTGTCACCGGTGGGGACTATAGGTTTTACCACCGTCCGTCCGTACATCCGTCCGACCGTCCGTCAGTCAGTCCATCAGTCAGTTAGGGCGTCCCACACATATGGATTCTGTGATATTGAGAAAGGTATTTGAAACTAGACATGTTGGTAGAGGGCAATTAGGGGATTATGCACGTTATTTTATTTTGTTGATCTGACACAATATATAGCTGCTTTGTCAACGGAAATAGTAAAAGTACACAATATATATATATATATATATGTATTCTTTGATAACAAAAGAAATGATTAAGACAATTTAATGAAAATGTGTTTGTAGGTAAAAAGGAGTGAGGAGATCATGCAGATCATTTTGTTTTATTTATATGTCAAAAACTGTGGTTGATATATGGCAACAAAAACAATTATACAAAGTTACTAAATAAAGAAAAATGGTTTGCGCTCAATAACTTTAGTTAGAGATGCGATATTGGAATAAAACTTTATGGGTAGATAGCTTATATGAAAAGAAAGCTTGAGATTGCATTTGGGTCACTGAGATCAAGGTCAATGTCACTGTTACTAAAAATAAAAAAAATGGTTCCGCTGAATAACTTTACTTAGGAATGAGATATTGTAATGAAACTGTATGTGTATGTAGCATGACAATAGTATTAAACAAAATATATCATAACTAGAACTATCACTGGAGGTTATGAATATCCGCGCATTTTTTATTCTAAGTCCAACAAAGGGCCATAATTCCGTAATAAATTAGGCAATTAAGCATGGGTGATGTAGAGAGACATAAGGTTATCAGTTCTTATGAGCATATGAAGTTTGGGAACAACTTATTTAAAACTGTTTGAGAAATACTAGTAATAAAAAGTATTACGCAACGCGACGCTACGGGAGGACAAAAATATGTTACGGAACGGGACGCGATGGGACGCGATAATACGGTCTCACACCTCAATTAATTTTCCCATTGGGTTACTGTACAGCCTTTTCCAACATCTGAGCTTTAAAGCAGGGCAGCAAACATTGTTGTTGGTTTAATATCTTCAGTATAGCCAAGACCAGTAATTTAAAACAATAAAATACATAAGTTAGCCAGGTTGGTTTTTTTTCTCGCTCATGTTTTGTACCCCTATGGAAAATACAAAATGCATACACTATCTAGCTGAATATGTGGTGCTTCGGTCAAACACTTCTGAAATTTGAATGAAACCTCATATCAACATGGGAGTTTCTTATCATCTGTCTTTTACACTGCAGATGTATGCTAAAGCAAAGAAAAACCTGCCTGAAATTGAGAAAAAATAGAATTATTTTCTGTTTTCCTTTTGTCTCTAGGTCCGTGAGCTTTCAGGGGAGATAATGAGGTGTGAGACCTTACTGGACAAAAATGTGTTACGGAACAGGACGGGATGCGACGGGACGCGACGCTACGTTTCGGACAACGTGATTCCTATATAGCCCCCACTTTACTGTATTAGTATTATTATGAGGAAATTCACGTGAGCACACATGCATGTAAAGCTAGGCTTCAATAGTACTAAGTCTAAAATAAAATATGTTTTATCGTTTATCGTCCCACTGTTTTGCGGTTGGATAGTATCCAATTATTCAACCTTAAGGGATCGCTCGAAATTGCAAACATCTGGAAAACACAGTACTGCCAACGCAATGCAATACAAACTATATTGTAGAAAAATAGTAATCACAGTACGTCCGTAAAGAATAGGGCATGTGGAAGCTCTACTGGCTAAAAATAAATTTATGTATAAGGGGCCATAACTCTGTTAAAACTCATTCAAACGGAACATGGCGATTATATACGCAACTAGGTTTGGTACTGATCATCCCTGCCAAGTTTCGATAAATCCGACCAGGGGATCAGGAAAATTAATCGGGACAAAGTTTGTGTATTAAAACCTTGAAAGGGCCATAACTGTGCCAAAAAGCATTCAACCAGAACACGGCAATGATAGGCACAACTAGGCTTGGTACTCATCATCCCACCAAGATTCGTTGAAATCCGGGGCCAGGAGTTCAGAAGTTCAGAAGAGACCAGTCTGGACAAAGTTTTTGTATTAAAACCTTTAAAGGCCATAATTCTGCCAAAAATCATTCAACCGGAATACGGCAATGATATACGCAATTAGGCTTGATACTGATCATCATTGTCAAGTTAAAATCCGGCCAGGGGTTCAGGAGAACTAGCCCGGGAACGGTTTGTGCATCAAAAACCTTTAAAGCGTCATAACTCCGCCAAACATCTGTCAACCGGAACAAGATGACGATCATCTCTAAATCGTTTCATTTAAATCCGGCCAGGGGTTCAGGAGAACAAGTCCAGACAAAATCATTGATATCAACTCTGGCATAGTTTGGTACACGTGGGATGCAAAATGGAGGCGTTAGAGTGTTGACAATACAAAATATAGCAATTTTCGTTAATTCAAGGGCAATTACTCCGATGTTACTTTTTCGATCTGACTGGTTTTCGAACTCCTCCGAGCTTTCATTGATATTAACAATCTTGTAATGTTTGGTTGAACAAAAGCCCCAAGAGGGCCTGTGGATGCTGTACTGGCTTAAACGGTTCTTATATCAAGGGTTGTCGTCATAAAATTCCGATCAGTACTTCCTTTAAAACATTGCAAAGAACACCACAAAACAACAACACCCACAACAGAAACATAAACCCTTGAACCATGCTAACAATTTAAACAAGCGGCCCTAGTTCTAATTTAGTATGGTTATTGAGGGACTTAATAAGGAACATCAATTGTATAAAATATGTTTTGGCCGCCTGTAGAGTCAAACCCAATTTTATATAATTGCTGTGCCTCGAGTCCTTAACTAACCATACTAAATTAGAATTAGGGTTGTTTCCGGCCAGGGGTAAAGTCTGGTAAAGATCGGATGAGAAATGAAGGTGCTAGAGTGTTCACAAGACAAACTATAGCACTTTTTATTAAGTCAAGGGCTATAACTCCGCTGTTACTTGTCCGATCTGACTTTTTTTTTAAACTTTTCCGTGCATTCATTGATATTAACAATCTGGTAAAGTTTGGTTAAATATCGGATGAAAAATGGAGGCGCTAGAGTATTGACAAGACAAAATATAACAATTTTCGTTAAATCAAGGGCAATAACGCCGGTGTTACTTGTCCAGTCTGACTGGTTTTCAAACTTTGCCGAGCATCATTGATATTAATAATCTGGGAAAGTTGGTAAAGATCGGATGAAAAATGGAGGCGCTAGAGTGTTGACAAAATAAAATATAGCATTTTTCGTTAATTCAAGGGCAATATCTCCGGAGTTACAAGTTTGATTTGGCTATTTTCGAACTCGTCCGAGCTTTATATTAATAATCGGGTAAAATGTGGTCAAAATCGGATGAAAAATGAAGGCGCTAGAGTGTTGACATCAAAAAGTTCACGTTTTTTCAATAATTCAAGGGCCATAACTTCGGCAATACTGGTCGATCTGGCTGGTTTTCAAACTTGATCGAGTATTCATCAATATAAATGCAAAGTTTGGTAAAAGTTGGATGCCAAATGGAGGCGCTAAAGTGTTGATAAGACAAAATATATCAATTTTTGTTAATTCAAGGACAATAACTCCGGTGTTACTTGTCCGATCTGGCTGGTTGTCGAACTCGTCTGAGCTTTCATTGATATAAATAATCTGGTAAAGTTTGGTAAAGATATAATGAAAAGCGAAGGTGCTAGAGAGTTGACATCACAAATTTAACGGACGACAAACGGACGGACGACGGACAAAATACCATGGCAAAAGGCCTTTTGGCCAGTAGAGCTAAAAAAATGGTGCAGTATAATACTCGAGAAAACTAAGCTAATCAGAGCTCACAGTCCGGACTCTATTGTGCCCATACCTTTATTACTAGATATCCTATTGGTTTAAACACACACTCACACGGACGCACACTCGCTCGCACGCACGCTAGCTCGCGCGCGCGTGCATATTAGTGCTCCAATTTTGAATTAAAGCTGTAACTGGCGATATGTGTACATTTTTATTGCATGGTATAATCTAATTACATGATAAATATAAAAGTTAACACATCGTCTGCATCATCTTTTGTCGTCGTATGAATATGCAGTCTGTGATATATACTGCCTGGGGTGAAAACCAGCTTCTCTCAGTTGCTGTTATTTTGATTGTACGTGCACTTTTTTTTTATTATCTGAAGGCAAATTGGGATATTTGATAAGAGCTTTTGTGAATGAGAACAGCTAATTTGGTACTAGAGTATGAGAGCTTTTTACTATATGAAAATACCACTACGGCATAATTGGGCACATATGGAACATAATCACTAATGCGTTTGACCTCTTCCTATTTATTGAACTAAAAACTGAAATCTGAGTTAGACAATGTTAGATAGATATTTTATTTCCTCCCATTTAGAGAGCCAATAAAGCATGTTTATACAACAGAACACAGACAGAACATGTTTATACAACGGAATTCAAATTGAACATTAACAAACATGCACAAAATAATGTATATATTACACATTTACAGTAACTATAAAATGAATGATAAAGTTATTTGTAAATGAAGTATTTGACCAGATATTTACTTCCTTTAAAGGACAACATTATACCCCTATATTCGCCTAATATAAAGTTAATTTAATGCATAAAACACATTTTCTTTTAATGTTACGCTTTACCACCATGTTGTCTATGAATACCTTTCGACACATATCTGCTGTATCTAACAACCCAGCAATAGTCTATGAATTTGTTTCAATAATGTATATCTTTATGACTAATATTAGTATCTGTTCACAACTGTATGCATCCGGTGGATGGCCGTTACACTTATCTTGACACGCAATGCAATCATCCTCACTAGTGAGAACAGACGAGTGAGCGATGACCTCATCCCATGTATTGAACTAAATGTTAGACGATGTTGGATCCAGAGTTAATTAACTTCAGACATTTCAAATCATCTTCACATCTATTGTTTTAAGTTAAAACCTATTTACATCTAATATAATTATCAGAAACTAAACATTACATATCCAACCCATCAGGACTTCAGAACCTTGATTATTAGTTCAGGATACTATTTACCTAGTCAAAATGCGGCCAGTTAAACATCTCTCTCGGATTATTAATATAAGTATGCGGATAAAGGCGAGAGACTCCTTATCGGCTTTGATTTAGTTTTAATACTTGTGGTTACATTAAGTGGACACTGAACAAGACACTTATACCTAAGAGCAAGATGACGTGTAATAGTACTTACATTATACATGTATAAGTACTGCATGTCATATATCAACTATCTAGAACAAACAACACCCGACTTGTTCAAAGTGAACGTGGAATAATTCAGGTGGCGTTTACTAGCTACATGCTGGAAGTATTCTATAACTTTTAAAAAAATAAACCTGTGAAACTTATTCCATAATGTAAACAAAAGCTCCATTTTAAATGTTCTCCCTCTACGACATTGAGTAGGAAAAATCGGATTACTTTCCCTTCCTTAAACCAGCATTTGCATTCTTGGTTAGCTAAACATGCTCAAGCTATACGCATTTGAACATTAAGGAAATGTCCTACGTTGTTTATTCGCATTGTTGCGGGTAAAGTGTAACAAACAAGAAAGGAAGCAAATGTCCATAGGTAACAGCATCTTTTTCGCACATACCTGTCTAAGAGCGACTATGTGCACAAATATCATACTTTTTCAAACTTGTATGTATATATTTCACTAGATTTCATTATTATGAAACTAACTGTTTAGATAATAAAGTTATTGTTGATGCACTAAATTCAAGTATAGTCTCAGTAGTTTGATACAGACCGCGGAGAGGTTTAATGGATTAGTCGCTATAGCTTTTTCATTCTTAGCCCATACATGTCTGCCTGAAATGCAACAATTAACTTAAAACAGTATATATATATTTCTTTATTAAAGTCTCATCATGGTTTACAATAAATACAAATATAAATAATACATCGCAAACATTATAAGATAGCCATGCCATTCTAATTATAATTATAAGAGACTATAGTTATAGAACTATCAACATATATTAAAAATAGCTAATAACATCAAACTCAAGTGATATTAGCATATATATTACACATTAAGACTATGCAAATGATGTACTAAGAAGGAGTATTGTAAGATTTGACACAATAAACAAAGCACTATTGCGCATTACTTAGACCAAAATTAATAAATCATTTACCCCCTTTGATCATATCAAAAAGGAACTGATTATCATCATTTTCATAGAAGAAAATTAAACAGAATCACGATATGATAAAACAAATTGACATTTACAGATATAAAATTGACATTGTTTGGCATATTTAAGAAGGAAAAAAGACTAGCGATACAAAAAGCTAGATCGACATAGACGAATTAAGTAATATCAATTTATTTTGTTTGACTAAAGTTTGCCTAATTTAGGTTGTGCAGAAATGATATGATTTGCAAAAATGAAATATGGGTTATATATCTATCTTAAGATATCTCATAAACCAAGTTGGTGATATATTATTTTTAAAGCTGAAATATGCTAAGGATAGACTGTTCTCGCTATGTACTAATTCTTAAAAAGGTGTTTATCGGAAAAAATATGAAAAATAAAAAATGTCCTTTTATATAGGATTATGTTTCTAGACTGTTTTATTTTAATAGTCATATATACATGATCATCTTTGAGTTATACTTATATTGCCCAATAATGCTGCCTATTCTGTAAAGAGGATATAGCATGTCGGGGATATCTTAAATTTACACTGTACCGTTTTATTAGGATAACAATATGGTAAGAGCGAGTAGAACCGGGTTTAAACCCCAATCGGCATTTCTTGCCACTGGCCGTTCCAAGGCTTTAGCCTATTTGTCATTCATTTTATGTTTAGATTTCATATACCTTGCATTTTATTTATCCTTGTAATTGTTGTTTGTTTTAATGCGTGTTTTTGGCTGACTGTGTTCTGTGTGAACTACATTTCCTGTTCTAATTTTATACCTACGTTCATAACTTTATAATTAGTAAAACTATAAAACGTATTCCATAATATAAAAACCGTGATATTTTAAATATTTCCAACATGAAATTGAGTTGGTAAAATCAGATGACTTTTTCTTCCTTAAATCAGCGTTTCCGGTCTTGTTTAGCTACAATTGCGCAAAACTAAACACATTTAAACATTAATATAGGGTTCAATTTGGGTGTTGAAGACAAGTTAATAGCGAGGTTGTGTGCACATGCAATCGATTTAAGCTAACCTGTAGGCCCTATTTCCGTTCCAGGTGGGTAAACCTGTCTTCACCACTCTTTAAGTTACGTATTGTCTTTTTCATTGACATTATATATCTGCTCATTTTTCGGTTTATGGTGCAGTGCGGACCTACGGTGCCATTGCGTTTGATTGCTGTGATTTCTATAGGACCATTTTTCTCATTTTGGTAGAATCCAGTCTGATTCTATTAATAGTCACAAGTAGTGTTAGTTCCGGAAATGTACGAAGGTCATCCAGGAAGTAATACAATTATTGATTACGCAAGCGTAAAATAGCTTCCGAGAGACATCAGGTCACAGGTGTTAAAACAATATTGAAAACAATAAATGTTGTCACGGAGACATAAACACGCCACGACCGTTTTTTCTTACATTCTTCCCGATTTTTACCAAGCATTTTACCTTCCTACCAAGCATTTTGAATCAATGTGGACGACCTCGCTTCTTTCTGTTCAAATACCTTGACTAGCCTTACATATTGATTACAATTTACCCTTGTAACACGACGTGCTAGAAGTACACATCAGCACAGAAATGACAGAAATACAATTGTTCACATGTAAGGGATACGTGTGCGTTAGCCTGTTCACTGTTACCATGTGTAATTATAAGATTGCGTTATCAAAATGAAAAATGTAGAGGAACTGCTGCTACCTTACCATTACCAATAATGAAAACCATAATAATGAAAATTTAAAAAAAAAAGAAAAAAAAAAAGGAAATCAGCAGGCTTGAACCATCCCTTCCCCGGCACTTACACGACGCCTTAGTGAACTGCACTACTGAGGCCAGTGAATGTTTCATAATAATGACTAGATGCTACATCTTTCAACATTACAAAATATGTGTTTGTACCATTCAAGTTTTTCAGACGAGTTCTCTAGGAATTAAAGTTGTAAAGCATGCTTATCGTCACTTACATGAGTCACTGTCTGTTTACCATAGACAGATATAAAACCCATATAAGGGTCAGCTGCCTTCGGCTTCGGCAGCTGAATAACTCACGCACTACTCTATGTGTTACTACACTCAAGTGATATGAAAACGCAACACGGGAATTTCCGCTTTATATTGTATGTACAATATGATGCTTTTAATCGAATGCTACATGGCTACGTAAGACCTTTCCTTTTGGAAAAAATACTAAAACAACAAATAATACAGCAAATAGTATTCCTGCAATGTTTCATTATTCACAGAGTCCGCGTTTGGCTCAATCATGTGAGCAAACTTAGGATGCAAAATTTTGCAAACTATTTACGTTAAATACAGTACTGAACTAGCTCAATTTTTCGAAGAGCAACTTCAACATTGATGAAGTTCTTGTTACAAAGTGTAGTGTGATTAAAACGTCTACAACATCACAGTTGTGTCCTTTCTCTAGATAACCGCAACTTTTTTTTAAAAAAACATCTTGGGATTTCTTTGGAATATTATGTGCAATTGAGTGTGCAGTATATACAATATATAGCGGAAATTCGGGGACGAGACCGTGTTGCGTTTTCATATCACTTGAGTGTATGTTTCAACAATATATTACGACGTCGTGTTACGGCTCGCCTACCTGTGTAAACTAACGTGTCTATTATAATGTGCTATAATATGTTACGAGCAATTGTATGAAAGTACATAATGAAATATCATTTCTAGAGTAAAAAAAACTCTCGTAAGGATATAGCATGTCCATCCTAGGTGACACGAGCTTCCAGAACACGTTACTCTGTAATAACTTGTACTGTAACAATTGTATTGTAAAATCGGAAGTCATTAATAGAGGATATTTGTTGTTTTGGAGTGAAAATCGAGACGTGATAAAATATTAAAGTCTAATCACCTCGGGACGAAATAAAATCTGTTACACATGACCAAACAACAAACGTTCTTTTTATTGTATGCCTTATAATCAAAATGTTTCGAGAAAAAAAAATGTTTCGGCGATATCGTTGGCCCAGTGTGGTAACATTACTATTTAATATTTAACATAACTTCTAAAATACTTAGCCGATATCAGTAAACTTCAACTCATGTTCCTAGTTAATTTATTTCCAATCCACTTATATAACTTTTATACCAACTTTCAGGAAAAGGAAAATGTGTTTTTTTGAAAAACATGGCAAACGGACTATTCCACTCTAACAGACAACAAATCCTAAACTGCTTGATCAATTTTCAAAAACTACAGCTCATTTTCTTAGATAAACCATTTCAAAGGAATAATATAGAGTTTAATTAACATTGTTAAAGTGATACGGGAAATAATTCCCGAGTGAGACAGTTCTTGCGATATAGAAACGAGTGCGTTTTCGCACGAGTTTCTATATCGCAAGAATATTTCTCACGAGTGAATTATTTTCCGTATCGCGACAAAAATGTTAATTAAACTATATAATATATATTCTGTGATGAATTTCTTTCCAATCGTCTTTTGTCACAGTATTCCTTCTTCTGTCACTCCTTTGGCGACAGCGCGGAGTAATATTATGACGTCAATTCGTGACGTAATATCGTGACGTCTGTCGTTTAGTTCATAACATTTGGCTACTGTGCTATCTTGCGCACTAGGCGAGATAGCACAGTAGAGGAAGGGATATGTTATAGATTTTCTCAAACTGGGAAATTTCTATAGTTCATCACAGAATATATAATATACACTCAAGAGATATGAAAACGCAACACTGGAATTTCCGCTATATATTGTATGTACAATATGCTGCTTTTAATCGAATGGTACATGGCTACGTAAGACTTGTCCTTTTGGAAAAAATACTAAAACAACAAATAATACAGCAAATAGTATTCCTTCAAAGTTTCATTATTAACAGAGTCCGCGTTTGGCGCAATCATGTGAGCAAACTTAGGATGCAACATTTTGCAAACTATTTACGTTAAATACAGTACTGGACTAGCTCAGTTTTTCAAAGAGCAATTTCAACATTTATGAAGTTCTTGTTACAAGGTGTAGTGTAATTAAAACGTCTACAACATCACAGCTGTGTCCTTTCTCTAATTAACTGCAACTTTTTTTTTACAAAACATCTTGGGATTTCTTTGGACTATTATGTGCAATTAAGTGTGCAGTATATACAATATATAGCAGAAATTCCCGTGTTGCGTTTTCATATCTCTTGAGAGTATATACTGAAAGGAAAAAGAAACGCAGGGTGCGTATTTCTGCTATATATTGTATGTTTAATATGCTACTGCTAATCGAATGGTACAGGGCGACATTAGGCCTGTCCTTTTAGAAAGAAGGTTTAAACAGCACTGAACACACCAATGGTTACCCCTTTAAAGTTTCATTATCGTCAGAATGCGCATTTGGCTCAAGCAGGTGAGCAAACTTAGGCTTTAAATGTTGCAATCACTTAACATTAAATACAGTACTGAACTGGCTCAATTTTTCAAAGAAGAACTTCAGCATTTATGAATTTCTTGTTACAATGTGTACTGTGATTAAAACGTCTACAACATCTCAGTTGTGTCCTTTCTCTAACTAACTGCACTTTTTTTTTTTACAAAACATCATAAAATACCACTTTCATTTCACTGCTGAAGTCCACTCTTTCATTGTTAAGCATATAATAAATGTTATTTGGCCAAATTATATGATTTTCTGCTAATATTGCTGGTTCCAGGTATTGTTTAAACTATGAATTACATTAAGTAAATTTCCATATCAAGAAAATGAATAAATATATGCGACGAGATTAAAGAAATATTTTCCCCTAGATTCATAGATTCACTATTTTAGTTTTAAAAAAAAGAGAGGGAATGAAAGGAGAAATTTGGAAACCGCCGAACCCGCCGAACATGATATACTTATATAAAAAAAATTACCTCATTCTCGGTTACATAGAGTCTCTTCATGAACGGTAGTAAAACAACGATTGTTACCACTAACGCCCTCTAGCTCCGGGTTGAGCAGAACTCAATATTTAAAATATCAATAGTTCGAAAATTTGAGCCATCTCGAAGATGGTAAGTATATGGCATGGATCCTTTAATGTGGTATTTTCATACCACTTCATGGCCAATGGCGTATGTTCTAGTTTCTAACAAATTGTTTTCCTCTAAACGAAAAAACAATGAACGAAATAAACAAAAAGGAATGTGTTTTTTTTGGGAGCAGAGGTTATGAGGCCTGCGTATCATTAGTAACAGTTAAAATACTAATAAAAAGCTGACAATATAGCCTAAGTGTGATTAAACAATACTCAGAATATTTAATAGCTGGAGTAGTGGAACCATCTTTTCGAAATTAAGGTAAGAAAATAAAAGCATTAGAGAATGTACCACCGATATTTAATATCAGGCTCAGCGATTTCCAAAGACTGGAATGAATAACAGTTTGATTGTTTCCATACCAGAGATAGGCGTCACCAAAAATGAAGTTTTTATTAGCAAAGTGGGGTTAATGAACATAAATCAGGTTTACCCAATACATTTTAAAATGATACAATACGTATATATCGTGGCAATTAATGATATTATTTTATTACATTTATGAGTGTGAAATATTGGGATTTCTCGGTGGAAGAATATTTATAATCTAATCGCTAAATATAAATAACTAACTCTAAACACAAAAATAAAGAATAATATTGGTTAAAATTATACATAAACTAAATAGATTATTTAACAGCTTAGTTCGATTATAGGGAAATCCTTAACTGGATGGTAGTCGTATTGTGTTGTTGTTTTTTTCACTGAAAAGAATAATATGTCTACCATCTGGTGAAGGATCTCATCTATCCCAACAGTTAAATGATCTCTCTATGCTGCCTGAAATTCCTTTTTAAATGGTTGGTCTAATGTTTTTATGATTCCAATGTATTAGTGATTCTGGTGAATATGAATATAGGTTTTATGTCAACGTAGACTCAGACCTTTATTAAACCTTTAAATGATCGTATCGGTAGTGAAGTACTCTCCTTTTGATTTGTTAATTCGACACATCTCAACATTAAACACTTAACCTAATCAGAAATAACATCCGTTCAGAAATATGTTAATGTATTATATGTACGCCAAGATGGTCGAACACTTTAAGATACTTATAACATATATGGATGACTTATATATAATTGACGGGCAATACTAAAGCACAGTGTGTAGTTACAATGGCGGTTGACACGATGTATAGCAAACTGTCTCAGGTGTATCTGTTATGGTCTACTGTATGTACTTGTCTTCAGATAGAAGTACATCAGACTAAACTGTCATGGGTAGAGTCAAGAGATGCTTGTTTTAATGACAAAGCAGAACTATTAGGAAAGAATTTCATAGATGAATCAAATGTTTCGGAATTAGGAAAATCAAGAGAAAAGTTACTACTGGGGGGATCCGCTTGGATAAATGGTGTTGCAGACTTTTCGGAGTTCGTGTACTATTTTAAATGTATTGCGAAAGAAAAGATTCAGAAAAGTGTAGAGCCAATGCCGTTTATAGATAACAATATATACCACTGCAGTAAACTGTGCAATATTAGCGAGTATAAGTATATAGGATTACACGGTTATGAATGTTTTTGTTTGAAAGATGTCCCATCAGATGAAGGTTTGGATGATAACAGTTGTGACACAGATTGTAAATCATACTTTGGGGATGGAGAAACTTGTGGAGGGGACGAAACAGTTTCTGTTTACGGTCTAGTGAAAAAAGATGACATTGGATTTAAAACACCACAATATAAACAATGTGTTATCTTGCAACGGCAGTCAAGAGGTAAGTTAATGGCAGATACAAAATTCTGTACAACTTACTGTCAAAACTGTGGGTATATCTGCACACAAGAAAAGTCATTATATAGCCAATTTAAAAATATTAATGTCATCAACAGTAGCACAACGTGGTCAGCAGCCAAGCTTGAATGTAATAAGACAGGATATTTATGGAATGCTACTGCGAATAGCGAACCGAAACTCTTCCAGTTGATGCACAATAAGTTTAAATATTGGACAGGCATATTTCGAACATTTAATATTGATGATAAAAAGACACCGCTTTCTCCAAATGATTCGTGCATTGCGCTACGGAGAGATTCGCTTTTATCGTTCTCGTACGAAGCAAATGATTGTCAATCAAATGTCTCGTTCATATGTATAAACTTAAATGAGCATCAAACTCGATCCATGTTTGAAGAAAAGGAGAATGATCTCGAAATAGAGTCTTCAACAAAACAGACGGAATTATCAACTGAAGTACCGAAAACAACAGAAGTTCGTTCAGGCAGTAGTAAACTTGGCAAACAAAGTAAACCGATTGACATATGGACTATCATCTTGCCCGTGACTGCTGCCACTGCTGCCATCGTAGTTATTATGGTGTTAGTAATACGTAAAAGAAAGAATTCGAGGAGAAATGAAACTCCTAAACAAGACGACCCCAAAAACACTAAAAATGCACATGTTTGTGCCAACGGTATTCAGACTGGTCATATGAAAGAAGTTCTAATTGACAGTGGTAATTATATTTCCATCGATGAGAACCACCTAGTTACAGCCGAACTTCTTTCAGATTCAAATGATAAAACAAAAGGCAACACTGACAAGGATGCTAAAGATATGCACGGGAACTACGTGTATACAACAATTGACAATAAGGTGCAACAATCCACATATGAGAGTAAAGAGCTACTGTCACCAAATATGCACCACGGGGCAACTATTTCATCTGCAAAATGGTCACCGTGTAAACCAGAGCGGCAAACACTGAAACGAAAAAGGCAACTAGAGGCGTTAAATGGGAATCCCAAGAAAGATCAGTCTGCTATGTCAAATGAATATGATCTTATAGGAGATGTGCAAAAATCAAACAAAATATCCGCTGATGATACCGTTAACATATACAACCACTTGGACGAAAGTAAGAGTCAAGGGACTGCGTTAAATGAGCAGGATGTTTACAACCACACAGGGTCGTGTACTAGGAATGCCGATTCATTTCGCTGTGGAAACCGTATGATAGACACAGATGTTTATAATCACATCGTACCTCTAGAAAATGAGTATGATACCATGTCTGGAACCCAAATAAGTAAAACAAATATTTGCAATCATATCACATTCGAAGAAAACCATTATGACACTGCAAAAAATGACGATGACACTAAACAAGGCCCAGATGCCAATGTAAACATTACATTAGAAAGCTTCGACGTCATCTGATGAGTGTCGGACTCAGGATTTGGGAATACGGAATGGTGGAGGGATTTTTGAACTGAAGAAAACGAAAAGGACTTTTATTTTATTCAAATTTTCCTCAACAGTTTAAAGCGATGTGGTGTGGTGGAGCACACATCATTCCACCCATTTAAGAGTGGCGCGAGTCCATAGCTTTATAACTTTTCAAATGTTATAGGGGCCGTTCGCCGGATGCGTTCATGCCCTGGATCGTCCTGCTGATCAAATATAAACTTATGTGAAAACAGATAAAAGGTAGATGTGTGGTTGTATTGCAGTTAACTCTTGTTTAAAAGTAACAACTTGACTATGCTTCACTGTTGTCTCTTTACGTATCTGAACGTTACCTGAATATTACCTAGTAAGCCTGTGCATCTATGATCGCACATTAACACGTTATCTACATTTATCCATTAACACTGATGTTAACACAAAGTAAACCATAATAAATTTCATCCAGCGTCATTATGCCCACCTTTTTCAAGAAAAAGTGGGGATCATGTATTCCTGTCAGTCCGTCCGTACGTCCGTGTGTTATGTTGCGTAACTCCTCTTAAACCACTAAGCGGAATTCAACCAAATTTAGTGTATGACTTCCACTTCCCCACATCATGACAACGTGCAAGAGCAACATTATTTTTTACTCCGCCCCAAGGTGCCCGCCCCAGGGGTCAAAAGGTCAAATACAGTAAAAATTCAACTACACTATTATTGTTTATTATTTTTACATACAAATTGGTATTTATACCCATCTATATAAGATACACAACATAACAAACGGGTTTATTATTTCAACCTCCGATGTGCGACCGGGGGTTGGGCGAATGTCATCGGGGTGGGGGATGGGGTCAAATCTTCTTCTTTTTTATTATGTCTTATAAATTCAACCAAACTTTGTGTAGCACTTCACCACATCATGACGACGTGCAAGAGCAACACTATTTTTGACTCCGCCCCAAGGGGACCCGCCCCAGTGGTCAAAAGTTCAAATACTTGTTTATCATGATTCTTCTGTTGCCAGGAAACTATGGTATTGCAGATCATGATTTCTTCTGTTTCCATAACCTTGAGTACATGAGGAAGTTAACAATTGCTGCTACTCTATAACCTCCCTCCTGCTGGCCAGAGTTGACTTCCCATTAACAAAGCGACACTTTCTGTGCACACCCAATAGTGCGAACGTGCAACGAAACCATTTCCAATATTAGCCTACATTCACTCAAAAAACTATTTTCTTACGTATTGATACCAAGTTCAAGTTATTACGAGTTGTACTTATTATTTAATTTGACTTCAAAGTCAGCGTATTGGGTTTATTTTTCTGACAGTATTTTGGTATCGATGGAGTTTTATTCGCATTACCGGTGTTGGTATAAAAATAAACTTCTCAAAAAAAAAACGCGACAGATAACGTTGGTTTGTACTTGTTTATTGACTGATGGTCACCATGTACGATATATTAAATGTACATAAACTATATTCTTAGTGATTCTTTTTAACCATGCACTTTTTAAATAGTGATCTATTCGGACTCAGTATATGAAGTGAAACGTACATTTTTTGAGGACGTCTTTTCCGACTACTGTTGCTAGAGAGCTATGGTATTGTTTATCATGATGTATGGTAGATACAAACTTTGGGGTTGATTGGAATATTGCCAGGGATGTGCATGAGACTTTTGAGAAATTTAGATACAATGTCGGAAAACGGTGCTAGGGGAGATAATCCATGCATCTCTGACTTGCACTTCAAAAAGGTGGGGATCTGCGATGGCTCACCATCCATTACATATAGTTAAAATATGCCATTGCACTAAAGAGAGTTTTATGTTTCGCCCTTTTTATGTTGTTTTTTTGTTGTTGTTTTTGTTTCGGTATAATCCGTTACTATTAACTAATATAACGCTCATATTGCATCAGTTAGACATAGCAAAATACAAAACAAACTTCAAAAATCAAGAAAAAAACACTAATCGAGCCGGCTTGATGGAACATATCTTACCGCTCATATACCATGTTCCATAAAACAAATAATTCATTCTGATAAAGTTGTATTTCTGTGAGTCAGCGAGTTTAAATACTCACCATCAACACTAATTAGACCGTGTGTAACACACCTTAGCACATCATCTACACTTATACATGCAATCTTATGCTAACATATACCAAACCATCATTATTTCCTTCAGTGTCATAAAAAATATGCAATTGCAGTATTGTGCCTCGTTTACATAAAAATACCGGATGTAACACATCACCCGAATGCGTGCATTTGCACATTTTATACGACGGAGAAGCATGATGCAATAGTTGTATTTGTGCTTAGATTGACATCCATCTGTACATGAACTGAAGCTTTATTATCATAGCGATTTGTGGTCAGTCATTTTAGAATATATGGAGGTATGGAGGTATTTACACATATCTACTCTTAAATAATTCCCACCTCATTAGCATATCGGTATTTAACGTTGTTTAATTGAATGAAACCTAACTCGTGACGTCGTTTCAAAAGGTTTACACATACACGAACAATTCTTGCAGGAACTACTTGTCTTGCGTTATAGTCATACTATTTATAATCTTATAGTAAATAGATTTCTCAGTTCTCGTCTTGCATCAAAAATTAAAAATTATTATGATAACGTTTGTTTTGTGGAATTTATGCATGTGTAAACTTTGTCAAATATTGCACAGATTGAACATAACCCTTAAAGGGAATGTAGCGACACAGCCAAACAAGCTCTATTATTGATGATTTGAAAAACTTTGAAAAAGATGAAATAATTATCAAAATCGGATGATAAACGTAAAAAGACATGACTATTTGAAGGTTGTTCTAATAACGAATATGGGAGCCGCCATTTTGAGAATGATGACGTCATTGTTCAAAATTACCATATATGGACTATTGATAAATACCATTTAAAGCAAGGAAATCAGTGCAAATCAGTGCAAAATGCTTTTCTGGTCATATAAAGCAATATTGCCATTAAGTATACATATTTGTTAAACAGTTGCTCTCAGTTTTTCCCCTATAAGTCAGTAAATTGACAATTTTTTAAAATATTCTATTTATGGTAATTTAGAACTGTAATGTTATAGCTTTCAAAATGGCGGCTTCCATATCCGTTTCAACAGAACCTTCAAATGATTACATCTTCTTTGTTTATCATCCGATTTTGATAAAACTTTCACCATTATTCAAGTTTTCAGACTCTCAATAATACAGATGGTTTAGCTGTGTCGCTTAATTCCCTCTAATTGTGATGACACTCATATAAGCTATAATTGTATTATGTATGTATAGTTATTTATGTTTATTTTACCTCCAGGAGGATATATTATGATGTAGAGATGCAGTTTATCATCAATACATACGTTTGATGTGTGCGTCTCTCATCATAGCTAGTGCACCCGCCGTAGCTCGTCTTTTTAGTCTTTTGGCTGTTACTTGTGAAACGCAGGCTTCATAACTGCTGCTCCCAACTAAGTTCCATTATGTTTATTTCGCTCTTCGGGGCATTTAATTTTATTAGATACTGGGACCATACGCCGTACGACATGGGGAAGCATATAACTCCATGTCCACCGCCGTATGCATGCCATCTTTGGGATGGTTAAAATTGTGTACTATTGATTTTATGAATATTGAGTTCTGCTCAACCCGGGGCTAGAGGGCGTGAGTGGTAGCTAGCATATTTCACTACCGCTCATGAACAGTCTCAATCAAACCGAGACTGCAATATTTCGTATGTGTCGTGCTCGGCCGTTTCCAAAGGTCCATTATCATACTTTTTTTTTAAGATTGTCTGACCTTAGTTGTTCGCAAATATTCTCTCTCTCTCTCATATCCAGATATATATTTATAAAGCCTAAACGAAAGAAGAAATGCATTTAAATTTATTAGAGTTTATGGTTTTCTCTTAGTGTATATTTTTGAAAGACTATATATTTTAAAATAAATGTTATTGCTTACAGTAAATTATTTTCGTATCCAACATATTCTTACACTGCTTCTAAATCAGTAATCATTAAAATACACAAAAATAGCATAGCTGTGTTGCTATTACTGAACACATCAGTTCATTCAGCCAGTATGTGCAAATAAGCTTTCGATTGTTTTAGTTCTTTTAGTAGTAATCTGTGACAATGTTATGTTATGACATTGTCGTGTATCAGAATAAAGAAACGAAGCATGTTTACTTGAACGCCTCCAGGGAGAATACTACAACAACCAACACTTAACACTAAACATGATCACTTTCCTAGCTAGCCGACATTTAGCAAGCAGTAATAGGAAGACGGCACTTCGGAAAGTGGGAAATCGGTAGTTTAAACCACTTAAGTTCCAGTATTGTTTAACGGCAAATCAAGACATTATAGTTAATAGCGAGCCGCCCCCAAGAAATAGTATACATATGAATCTAGGAACGGTGTCTTACTATTGAAATGATTTCTGTGCATTTAAGAGGATATAAAACTCCGATACACGCGACGTATGTATGTATGTATGTATGTGTGTATGTGTATGTGTGTGCTTGTGCTTGCGTGCGTGCGTGTGTGTTTAACGTCGCTTTAACAATATTTCAGTCATATTACGTGTCTACTTGTATCAGTGAGATCAATGCTCAACAATGTAGTGCCGGCACGCTGGAATACCACGCCGTAGAAAAATAACATGACAGCCAACCAAGTCACATTATACTGATTCCGGGCCTAACAGGAATCCGGGAACCAGACTACTCTTACTATCGAATAGATTCCTGTCGTTGTCTAACGTGCTCGGAGGATAGACTCCGATAAATGGGAGCACTAGTTTTACGTCCCCATCCGACGGATGAAGCTAAGGTTAAGTGCACTGCCAAGAACTCAACGACGAAACTCAGTGGCACCTGGGAGGTTTGAACTGGTTTCTCCGGTTTTAAGTCCATTTACGGTGCAAGGCAAGCCCCCTCAACAAAATGTATATCTGTATGATGTGTCATTGAGACAAACCCCTATCCTTTTAAGCACATCTAGGGATAATATTCAATAAAGCTGTTGTTCGATATTCAGATGCTTCAATGATCCGAAATCTACTTCACAGACATGTGATGCACAACGTCGCATTGCACATGCAACATACGTATTACATCTTACCAATTAAACATTGCAATATGCGACTATTACAACCTGACACTTACACATTGAAATATGCAACATAGCTAGACTAGGTACAACTTGCCACCTACACATTGCAATAAGCAATATACTTGTAACATATCGCCACTTAAACATTATAACAAAGGTATTATATCTTGACACTTACACCTTGCAAAATGCAGCATAGCTAGAACAAGTTGCCACCTACACATTGAAATAATCCACATACCTACCACATATCACCACTTAAACATTGCAATAAGCAACATAACTATAAAATATTCCCAATTACACGTTGCAGTATGCAACATAACTATTTCACCCTGACAATTACACATTGCAATATGCAACATAGTGTTTATATATTGCCGCTTACTCATTGCAGTATGCGACATAACTATAAAATCTTCCCAGTTACACATTATAATATGTAACATAACTATTACTTCTTGCCAGTTACACACTGCAGTATGCACGTACATATTACATCTTGCCACCTACACATTGCGATATAAAGCATATCTATTACATATTTCCACCTATACATTGTAATATGCAATGTAAATATTACATCTTGCCGCCTGCACTTTGAAATATACAACATAATCATTACAACCTGAGTATTATTGCATATGCAGTATTCGTCTGCTTTGTGAGTAGGAAATGGAATATAATTATGGTATTTTTTAAGTTTCAATTTAAACCTATACTGACGTCTGGACGGTTTTAAGAAAGTGACTTCACTATGCATATGCATGTATATGCAAGTGGCATGGCTTGTATAGGCTTAATTATGTATATAGCACCCCGATATATTTATTATATTTCTAAATTCACATAGACCCGAAATAATCCCGAATAATTTCAATAAATTTCGGTTAAAATGTCACATACTTTACATTATATAAATATTACATCCCTGTGAGGGTGACGGTGGATATTGTCAACTTGAGGAAAGTTTTTCCGAAGGTTCCGAAGATTGACAATATCCACTGTCACCCTCACTGGGATGCAATATTTATTTTATTATACCGGAAAAAAAGAAGTTTTGGGGGAAAACATGAAACGTGTAAAACCAGGTCCATTTCGTTAAAAAGAGAATGTTTTTATGTATTAACCAATTTTGATTTAAGTAGCACGTTATGGTCAACAAAAACATTATTCATATCTTAAAAAATGCACATTCATCAACATTTTAGAAATATAAATAACATAATACATGTACATGTACGAATAAAGCTTTCACCGATTCATTTGTGCATAACGTGTTAATCATGAAAAAAATCAATATTTACTCAGACGTTGATGCGAGATGATGCGATTGGGAGGGTAACCTGTCCTCCAGTGACGTCACGCCAAGGTGTGCCATTACAACAGCGTACGACAGCGCGAATGTTAAATAGTAGTCTATGGGAATTTAACATAGGGTATTGACATGAGGTATAATAAAAACATTTGACTAAATGGTCTACTAAACCGTGCGTGTCTGGATTCCAAATGTTTCCTTGCGTATAAAAATGTAATTGATAAACATAAATTTTTAACTACATAGGAACTAAAATGCAATATCACACCACAGACACATGAAAACATTCAAGTTACGTAAATCATCTCGTCATATATCTTATATCTCATCCATATATCAGCACTTTTAATCTGTTCGGAAGTATGTACATAGATAACACAGATGACGTAAACCAGCTCACAGGTTGAAGGAACGTGTTGGGACTGAGAAAAAAAAAATGAAAAAAAAAAATGAAGAAAAAAAATGAAAAAAAAAAAAATTTGAGAAAAAATCTGAAAAAATCTCGGTGATGTTCGCTGTTTTTGGACTTTCATTGTTCGTAGCAAAAAAAACTGGTTGGAATTGGGGATTAAAGTAAACCTTTTTGGAAAGTATGTTCATATTTTGATGGAACTCTCAAGTAGATTTGAAAAAATGTTGAATATGTGATTTGTAATCGAGGATGGAAACACATGATGTGAAAAGTCTCCAACGAGCTCTTAGTGACCCTAATCATATCTCTTACACGGGGTTAGAATTTTGGGTAGGATTGTTTTTGGTGTACAGTTTTTCATATATTTGATGTTTTGAGGTGTGTGTACAAATGTAGACAAAAAAATTTTAAAAAAAAACAGAATTATTTTTTTCTCAGTCCCAACACATTCCTTCAACCTGTGAACCAGCTCACTGTCGCAATCATAGATATACAATGTGGTTTAGACCGTGTGACCAGCTGTTATAAGCACGTTTCCATTCCATGACTCCCATGGGCGTGAACGGTAGAAACCATTGTTCACTACCGTTCAAGAACAGTCACAATCAAACCGAGACTGCAATATTTTTTGTATTAATCGTGTTCGGCGATTTCAACATCTCTCATTTCATACTATTTTCATTAATTTTTGTGGTATTATGTACTGTATGTAACCCAAAGGTGAGTGAAGTACCAATGATCACGAGAGTACAACGCTAATTCCCTGTTGACGGTGTCAGACCGGTGAAAATCAGTCACAGGTTCCACAACATTCATTCGCTTAAATACACTTTATTCTATGAATTACACACATTTGCTGTGTCAAAACCACATCTCTACCTACCCTCTGTGCTCATACTCTCCAAAGAAATAGTCCTGACAAACACGGCAAAATACTTACTATTCTTGACAACAGACATAATACTTTAACATCAGGTTAGATTTAACAATGGAATAAAAACGCATGCAAACTAGAAACTTTAGGTTTTTGTATGGAACTATTTTAGCATCCTGCGACCCGGAAGTACTTTCTGACTGGTCTGATGCATGAATGCGATATAACGGCACACACTTGGATCAGCTTTCAGCTATAAAAAACATACGTTTAATCACCCGATGTTTCAAATGAAAATGTTATAAATGCAGGAACTTTAACACTTAATAAGAGGTGCCCTATTGTTTCAGAATTTAGATGTTTTCCTCCAATGTGAAAATATTTAAATCATGACATCCGTGTCGGTTTTATCTTAATATATATATGCTGGGTCATCAATCAAATAAATGTTTAAAGCTACATAGTCTCTATATCAATCGATTCCTTCTTTGTAGGCGTCTCTTTATTTGTAACTTCATGTTCACCAGCTCATGTCGAAATTAGGTATTTAAGCGAGAAAATGTAATGCATCATTATTGAATAGACATCGACCTATAATACGGGCTATTGAAATATTAAGCCTTTTGGGGCTTATTGTTGGTGCATCATGCCTAGTTCGGTCGTGCACATTATTGTAATCTTTAGAAAAGAAATAACTTTCAAGTGATTAAATGAAGAAACATTTTACTTTAGAATTAGAGTTGTGAATAAACATTGTATTTAAGCCTGTTGGGGCTTCACTAAGGGTATAAGGCTGTTGTACCATGCCCTCTTTTGTTTAAGCCTATCGGGGCTTCATATTTGTTTAAGCCTACTGGGGCTTCATTAATGGTATCAGGCTTATGGGCCATGCCCTCTTTTGTGAAACATGTTAAGGGCTGCCATTATATATGTATGTATTGCCGGCAGCCCGCTATGTGGAGCCGCGCCCAATATTTGCCAAAACTATTTAATATAAGATCAAACATTTTAATAAAGGATAATATTTTCTTGTGTGTTTGTCAAGTTGGTGCCTTCCTGAGGAAATGGTATACAAACTATCATTTATTATGAGGCAAAATAACTTAACATATTTGAACGAACCTCAAGATGAATCCATAACTATATAGTCCATCTTGTCGGATGTGTGAATTAACATTGCCTGTTGTAATACTATGTTATTAATATGAAACTAATATTCCGCCTCAAAACAACCATATCTCGACTTAATGAGTTTGTGTGTGCACTAGTTATTACGTAATGCCTATTTAGTGTTAATAATGCTAGAACATACAAATAACTAGTCGTGCTCTAGTGGTTAAAAGTACGGCCATCAAAACTGAAAAGGCTGTGGTTCAAATCCCGTTCCGGGCAAGTACTTTTTTTATCACATATATTCTGAAGCCGTATATTTATCGATGTACGAAGGCTAAATAAAAATGTAAAATGTGTATGTGTGTGTAGTTCTAAGGTTTATAGTCCGTCCGCGAACGAACACGTCGAGGTAACCCTGACGCGATGGGCACAATAGAGTCTGGACTTTATGTGAAATTTTACGCATCGATTTCTGCCTTATATACCGACTATTGGGGTGTTCGTCGATTTGAAACTACCTCACACGTGACTCATTCATATTCATGAGTTATTACCAGTTAAAATAGAGACTTTGTAGCTTTAAATGTCTCAAAATGGGATGTAATTTAATATCCATAGCTATGAAAACATAGATTTCACAAAGATGTACAATCGGATTATCACCTTGTTAGAATTATATGTTTGAAATACTAGCTAGTATATCTGTTATACCTGTTATAACCGTTGGACATGCTTGTTAAACGCTTAAATTTTAGTATAATATTCTCTGTATACATAGTTTTTTTCTGTTCAAATGTGTGTACTTTCTTCGATGTACCTATCGCAATGGTTTGTTAACTGGTTTTGATGTAAAATTAGCGTTCCTGGCAACTGATTCCAGTAATGTATAATCCTCCGTCATCTCTGGCAATTAATCCCAGTATTGTATAATCCTCTGTCATCTCTGGCAATTAATCCCAGTATTGTACAATACTCTGTCATTTATGGCAATTAATCACAGTATTTGTGTTCAAGTCGTATTGGTTTTATTGTTTTTTGATAATATTTTAAAATATCTTATAGTATCTCGCATCCTACCAAAGTACAGAATATAAACTTCGTGTTTCATTATATTGGTTAAGCATATTGTTGACCGAAATGTTGGTAGCGGCATCAGTACTTGGCTTAAGGCAGCTGTGCGACACGTGCGTGTATTTGAGTTGGTCAGTTACATAAATACAGCCATATAATTAATATCTGATGTGCTGTTTACTGAGAATATACACCTGTCGTAGTCGGTATTTCATCATTCTGTATTATTTGTCCAACAAGCTCATTAAAAAGACCGGTAGCGCTGACTCTGTTGTCATGCGTAAGCCATATGGCTGCTATATATGAGTATAATTTGTGTCTGATCAAAAGCTGAACCACATACTGGTGTCACAAGAGATTGAATGCTGGCCACATTAGCGGCAATAAGTCAGGAACCATGTGGCGGTCCGGACAGATTCTTACGGCTGTTGCCGCGAGAGATAATGTATAAAATGGGCCCGCTCCGTGTTCCGAGGCAGTCTATAAGCAAGTCTTGAGTTGAAGTCATGTCTATGTTTTAGGCACTTTTAAGCTTGCATTACCAGAACGCTAGACTCATGTTTTGGCAATTTGAATTCTGTTATATTTAACTGTTAGAATTAGAAAATTTAAACAGGACTGTACTTGATAAGAGATAAGTTTTATCTACTGTTCATTTATTTTTGAATTAGTTTATACAATTAAATTGGTGACTGGAAAGTGTGTATTGTGACGTTTATAAAGCCCTGACTATAACACATATTGTATAATCCTCTTTCATCTCTGGCAATTAATCCCAGTATTGTATAATCCTCTGTCAGAAACAGTATTTCTTAGTATCTCAGTTACTCTGCTGTTTTAATCATTTCTATATATGACCTTTGGAAAAGAACCACATATTATTTAGACGGAAAATATTAAAAGTCAATATTATCAAGGCCTTCTACTGTAAATAGAAAGGAATGTAAAACATGCACTATAGAAAACACAACCCATTACTTTGCCTCTAGCTGACTAGCTATCCATTGTTGTTTGTATTTAATGTATATTTACTATTATATGGAGCTAATTTTTGCTAAATTATTTTTGATAGATGTTTAAAAAATTTAGAAACATTAATGGTTTCTTTAGTCTTTTAAATAAAGTACATGTTGAATATATTGTAATACTCATACAAACTATTTTAGGTATGTTTTATCAATATGATTTATATATTTTGTAAAATTAATTTAATTTAATTTCTTATTTTGAAAGAGAACTATTTCAAAACCTTTATTTGGCTTCATTGTTGGTTATTTTTACGGTATGCCCTAAGCATCTTGCATAAAGGGCCGGGAAGTATTTATCTCCATGAGGCACAAGTTACGAAGCTTTGTTTCTTATTATAGCTAAGACGCCATAAAATAAGCATTTGTACAAACACAGCAACTGTAAGCATTTGTTAAAAATGCTTTCACATGTCTTTAAGATCTGCTACACTTGCGCATATCGTGTGTAATTATGTTGTTTTTCTCATTTGTTGATTTATTTAGAAGGTGTTTTCTACTATAACTGTTTGTGTTAAATAAGGAGATGTATTCTGACTTGGAAGGTGAACGATCTCCGAAACACACTTTGATTTCCAAGACAGTTGAAATAATCATTGCTTTGTTATTATATCGGATTATCGATTCTATTATACAATTTTGAAATAGCATTATTAATTTTAGATAACAAAAGTTATTATTTGTGGATAACTGGATAACCAGATTGAATATTAGTGGATAAATAAAAACAATAAAGACATTCGGTCATTTATTCTTCACACCACACACACACGCAAAACAACCTTAATATATTTTATTTAACATCTATCTACTTCTTTCTTACAAAGAAATGTACTTACCTTCTTTATTGTAGCATGGTCATGCAATTTCCATTGTATTTGCACAGGTGTAAATATTTTAATTGAAAATAACACCTGTCAGAATAAATGGTGTACTCTACCGACGGTCAGCTTCCTGGCCGACGGTCAGAAGTACCTTTGTGATTTCAGGCGTCCGTCGCGCGCCGAAAGTCTACCGATTTTCACCAACTTGTATTTAAAGGTTTGCATAGTGTTCAATGGTCTGTTTTTCACCGGTCGGACACCATAATTGAAGAGGTCGCTCATAAATAGTCTATATTGTGATGTACACCAAATTCATGCTCGCATAGTTAATGTTAAGTGTTCCAAGTTTATGTTTAATCGTTTCAGAAAGTGGAAGTTTATTACTTCGATTGATTAATCCTGTATCATTTTGACTTAAAATCTGCCTGCATATAATTCAATAAAAATATGAGATTTCGATTACCTATTCTACCAAATAGTTAAAAATATAAATAGTGAAATATAATCAACAGTTAGTAATATGTGCTTCGAACTGGTATAGTAGTTTCAAAATTTAAATCATAAACATTCTTACTTTATCAAAACAGAATATTCACATGAATTAAGAGATTTTTCTATTTATAAGATATCGTGATCCATATCAAGTTATAAAGTTGAGAAGAAAACTAATTTGCGCGGATAACTGCAACCACGCCCAAAGAAAGTGTATTGTTTGGATTGCGTGACAATGTAAGATTTCTAAGCCGTATTTTCCGGTTACGAACATGTGCAAGGCGCCTTCAAGATCAGTGATATAATACCGTAGTTAGCCATCGTCGAATCGTTTAAGACAGTTTATCACATAACATGTGGTGTGGGAGTGTAATAACACTATTCAATATTTTCGATATTCCACTAGTGGTATAACATAACGTTAATGACGCATGGACGTCACGTTAATGTACGTTTTCTGACGTAATGTGACGTTATAAGTTATGTAATAAATAGAATCTAACATTCGTTCTAATTCATTGTTGAATCTATTAAACTCGTTAGCAAAAATGATATAATACTCGGCAAGAGCCTTGCATTATATCATTTTGCCAACTCGTTTAATAAATTCAATAATGAATGGGACTCATGTAAAATCCTCTATGTATTATTTATTACTATTTTAATTATTATTAGTAGTTGTATTATTATTATCAGTATTGGTAATTCCCCTAAATTAATCAGACCTCAAACAAATAGAAACACTAATTGTCAATATATACTTTATTATAAATTGTACTTGAGAGATTGGGCAGATTTGACATACAGATATATTACTCATATGACAATTCACTATTTTGATATTTTCTCAGATAGATATATCCCATGTCTCTGGAGAAACCGTTTACCTCTAAATATTTAAATTTCAAAACCACGTCTGTGGTCGTTCGCTTCCCAACGCTAAATGACCCGACTGGTCAGTATCCGTGACCATCAGAAAAACTTTGAGATCAGGAGAAAGTATTTTCCGTCTAATGCATCACATTTAGCTTACGTAAAATACATTAGCCATTACTTCGTGTTAACATAATCACCTATTTTTACCTAAGCTATAACTGCGCAAAGTAAGAATTCTAAATCCAGAATTGCACAGGACTATTTCGAAAAAGATTAAATAATCACCAGGTGTCCCTGTGCAATGTGGAAATGCATTGGACAATGTAGGAATCCGTTTTGCGATTTGAAACGGAGGATATTGTGGTGAAAATTAGTTTTCCCAAATCCGTATTCTTATTTGCTTTATCCATCAGAGATGAAGCAAACTCGTAATGCATCAAGCGCTTTGTTTATAATGTCTTGCCTTTAACCTGATCAAAAAGTCACGTACGTTCGCCAGTGTTGTTACTTCGACAATTAACCATATATTTAAATTGTTGTTTTGAACGGGGTTTTTTGTATTTGATTTGTGCATCACTACAGTAACTTGTTCTGGAAGTGTATATCACCTCGATTAGGTAAATGGCAGAGCAGGATCCTGATCTGGATGTGCCTACTCGAGGTGATACAAGCTTCCAGAACAAGTTACTGTAGTGATGCACAAATCAAATACAAAAAAACGTTCAAAACAACAATTTAAATATATCGTAGAGTTATCGTTCGTGCCTTCCTCAACACTCCCGTCACGTGACGTAGAGTTATCGTTCGTGCCTTCCTCAACACTACAGTCAGTCGGAGATGTCAACTGTAATAACGTTCACATGCTGAACTATCCATTACCATGCTTAACATTTGTTAATGACTTACTGTAATAGCATGTGCAGTCATCAATGCCAATAATGTAAACATCAACATTGTGATATTTGCTATTATATTAGAATATAATAAATAAAATAGATATATTATTATTTAAAGAAAGATAAAAATATCGGACAGGGAAAGCAGCATTCAAGGACGAGTCATACTAAAAATACACATACATTTCTAAATAGTTTAACGTTCAAGTAATATAGTTTCTATGATATAACATGTCATCCATATTGCCTTAATTCCATCAGTCACAACGCTCTTTTAACAGAGCATCTCCTTCGTGAAACAGACTTGATTTGCAAGTAGAGGAAACATGTATCCGATAACATGCAGGATGAAACCTCGGACTTGATATTTAACCATCAAAAGTACAACGTTGCAACTGCAGTAACAATTCACACAAGAAATTACTCAAACAAATCACGGTATATCATTAGTTCTTCACAATTATACAGTACATTTTTACTGTCCATAGTAATGGCATCGCACTAGTCGTTTCATAGATTCTCATAATACATCATACCTAACGGCTCTGTCAAAATACTAAACATACTCCATTAACTTTTCAAATTTTATTAGCGTAATTGTAATACTAATTCTACAAGTAGATTAATATATTTTTGGCATCCACATCGATCTCCGTGGCCGAGGGGTTAACGACTTTGCGTTGTAAACCGTCGCCTCTCACCGCTGCGGCTTCGAATCCCACTGTGAGCTCGACTTGTAAGTGAGAAAGTGTCGATTTTTACGGATGGCTGGACGCACAGTAATGGTTCTACCCAGGAAAAGTGGGTGGTCTGCCTCTACCACAAAAAATCGCCGTCATACATAACCTTACATGTGTTGAAAATGAACACTATACAAACAAACAAAAAAAAAAAACCCACATCAATCTGTCAACAAAAGTGTAACTAACACAAATATGCTACTTCCATTCTATTTTTACAATGATCAGATGATAGTTGATATCAAATATGAGACATGGTAAGTAACCATTCTTCCAAAATAACGAAACTTGAAAACAAACTAAATTGCAACAATTGAAGAACGTAAATTTAATTTTTGAAAATCTCTTTATTAATTTGTGGTGTTGTTTAAAACAAACATATCTAAATGGGTGGGTGGGCTGGTATGGCACGAACGACAGATCCCTGGGAAAGGTTAATTTCGAATGGAAAAACCCTGTGTAATTCATATTTAAACGTAAAACAGAATTCGTGTAAAAGAGGTTATCTATAAATAGCATGTGCCTTACTCGCATGCAGCAATACTTAAACGTAGATATAAAACTCGAACAGGAAATGTAGCTTTCAAGGACCAGGGTCAATCAAAAAATATTAGAACAACAAATATGTAATTGGCTAACTATCCATCAATTTAATTTTCGTGTAAATGCAAGCAAGGGGGATAACTACTAGTAATTAATGCAAATACAAAGTATAAGTTATACAAACATATGCTCATGATGTACACAGGTATACACGTAAGTATCGTTTACATAGTTTACATAGTTCAAACACATGTGTCTCTAAATACAACGTATCTATTACCATCACAAGCCATTGCGCATGTTGGGGTTTGTATTGTTTTGTGACAAAATAAAAAGGAATGTAAAACAGTTTTAATTTTTGCCGAAAATCACATTGATCCACCAGCAATAATCATGCCATATTATTCTTTTTCAAAAAACGCAAATGTTGACTCAGCCAAATTAAATCAGCACACAGTTACCTAAACCCACAATCCTTCATAACAATACTTAAAATAACTCACAGGCAATTGATCAGAAATCAAAATAATAACAAGGGATAAATTAAATTACTGTACTTATAACATCCCGTCATTCATATTGTCAACACTTTTAATCTGTTCGGAAGAGTGTCTTATTTAGATAACACAGATGACGTAAACCAGCTGACTGTCGTAGTCATGTTTATTAAATGCGTTGTATGCCATGTGACCAACTACGTCTTCATTTTTAATGACTTCATTACTATCTATTGTATTATAATTATATACACTTTAAAAAATTACTAATGTACCAATGACTACATCGCTGTAGAAGGCTGTATGATAGCAACATGTTGTAACAGTTTTAGCTTTTACAAACAAGCGCTCAAACGACATACCTCATAACAAACATATTGGAAACTTCCTAGCTAAACCAAAAAGAAGACAAAAGAACACATGGCACCTTTTTTTTCCTTTTAACTCCTCTCTCAAATATTCATTTATTTGATGAGAATACGTTCAAAAGACTCATAAGGAATTGCATAAAAGCTGTTCAAAGCTAAAATATCACCATTGTTTGCCTATTCCCTTAAAAACCGAGCAACAGACGTAGTGAAATTTCTTTCAAACTCCTTTTTTGCTTAACATGTTAAATAAAGGAAAAAACCATCACCAGAAAGAAAAATAAATTTGTGATGGGCTTTGATCTTAATGAAACGTATATTCATAAAACTCTAAATGATGTGTGTTTAAAGTCGGGCAATATTTTGTGAAATTTCCGAACTGTGCAGACAGAAGTTTAGATAATGTTCACAGTTTCTTATCTATTTGTAATTAGGTCTGTGCTCAAACCAACGTACAAAGAAATATACATACTTATTTAGCAGTGCAAGTTTTTTCTGAATTGAAGTTTGTCCCCAACATTACGTGGTCCTAGTATTAACTTTCATACCCCATCCAACCCCTTCTCCAAGAAGCGAAAACGAGGTTGGCTGGAGCATGAATAAAACCTTAATTTCGGCTTAAAAAGTTAGCATATTGTAAAATTAACGCATTTAATAGGTAATTTTAAACAGGTTATCGCATTGTTTCAGTAAAAACTGTTTTTAAACGTGTTTTATTGTCGAAATATCCGTTATAAAATCCTGCTAATATAACATTTCCCATCGCTTAATGAAATTAAGGCGGAACCACGTAATGAAATTAATACTATTTGGAGATTGATAACCGTTTCTGTTTAATCTGAAAAATATTTTGTAGGGCCATCTGTAAATGTCTCAAGATAAGATGCAATTCAATAGTCATAAAAAAGAAAACAAATGCTTTTATATGGATGTACAGGCAAATTATTACTGTGTTGGACTTATGCTTAATATTACAGCTGTTGTACCTGTTATATTTATTATACATGCCTGTTCAAAATTAGATATTATAATAACCTCATTGTTTACTTTTTTTGGTGTAGCGTTATGACAAATGATTACAGCATTGTAATATTCTATGTCAGAAGCACTATTTCATGGTGTCGTTGCTGTCACTCTTCTGTTTTAATTGTTTCAGTGTATGACCGTTGGTGAGAAACAACGTCTTATTTGGGGGAAAAGGGTGTTGATAGCCAATATCACCAAATCCCTTCGTTATGTGATATACATGACCACCTCAGCACTATATAATAGGTAATACTGTAAACAGATAAGAATGTACATATATATATATATATTAACTATATAATAGACAACATTATTGTTTTTATACATGATTATTTATTCATGCAATTGTTGTTTGCTCTGACTGCTTGTTTTGGTTGCATACGTTTTGTGAATGCCACATTTCCTGTTCCACGTTTGAATATATGTCGCTATGTTATACCAACAAATGAGCATATTTACTCTTCGGCGGATGTCCTTAAAACAATCATTGTTTAATTATGTCACGTTTTTATCATCACATGTAACGTTGAATTAGTTTATAATCTTTAATACCTGTAACAACCTATAAAGTTGAACAGGTCACTGCTGTTCACTGAGCTTTTGTTTAGAGTTAGGGTGCACACATTAAATAAAGCCACTGTATGACAATTTATAAGATTACGATTGACCTTTTGATGAATTGGTGCCCCTGGTTCACAACCCAAGCGGCTATTTTGCCATTGACCATTTCTAGACGGTACCCCTATTGTCAATCATATTAACTTTTGTGAGGTCCCATACTGTGCATTTCCCCCATTGTTACTGCTGTTTGGTTGTTATACCAGTCCTGCTGTTTTTGATATTCAAGTTCAGTATCATAAGGACATTTTGTAAAATATAAGACCCTAAGTTAATCTATGCTACATTTGATGTATGCTAGCTTCCTATGATATCATGGGTTCTATGTATCACGGTAGTGTCCAATCTATAAAACAGTATGCATCTCTGCTAAAATATGATACTAATTTTTAGTCTGACGAGTCTGTTGTACATTATTGTTTCTAGAAATGGTCACTCATTGAATCTTATACCAGTTACTAACAAATACAGGATACACAATATGTGCATACCGTGATACCATAGAACTTTTAAAATAATAAGCTCAATGATGGTACCCTTCTTTTCAAATCAAATTTTTATGTAAAATTGATAATATTTTTATATCATAACAATTTAGTAGAAGGGTCACAGAAAGCATCTAAGTTTCCATTTTCTTTAAATAGTGTGTACAGTTTAATTTGTTTGTCAAACCATTTAAGTACCGTGATACCATAGAACACCATACTATATATATCTTCACTGACTGGCATACTAATATGTTGCCCTACACCTCCCTTTCAACAGTATGTAACTGTGTGTGTAATGTTATATCAGTCCAAAATACTAATGACGTACTTTTAAGTCACTGACCTAGTTTCTAAAATATAAAGGTTTTACACCTTCAAAACACCTTTTGTGTGTAATGTTATATAAGTCCAAAATACTATTAGGTAAAGAAAGGACAATGACGTACTTTTAAGTCACTGACCTAATTTTTAATATATAACGGCTTTACACATTCAAAAATGCCCGATTTGATATTATAATTTATATAACAATATATACCATTACCAAAAATGGCTTAGTAATGTTATCACAAATTACTGCAATAACCATAGTGTGCGACTACAGTTATATGGATGCTTAGGTTAGTTACAAATCAGACATGTACACGAGAACATTTTAATTCATAAACGTTTATTTAAAAAAAAACATAATTTAGTTCCACCTCAAAATAGTATGTCCTTAGTAGCAGTGATTGAGTCTTTAACATATCACATGCGTATTACTCTGTGCCTCCAATGCCAGTGCAGTAGAAGGTTTGCCATTCGCAAACAATTAACTAAGGTACGTCTAGTCATCATTAGTTCAGTTCAAAGACAAACCAAACAGATTCCCAAAAAAACTTTATGTTTTACTTTTATGAATTTAACCACTGACCGTTCCAAGGCATTGACCGTTCCCCGGTGGTAGCCCTATTGTCAGCAATTTTATGTTTGTGATGTCATATATTGCCTTTTTTACATATTTGTAATTGTTGTTTGTTCCTATACATGCTTTTGGTTGACTGTTGTCCTTGCATGCTGTTCCACTTTTATATCTACTTCTAGTATTATTTACGTAATTATGTAGTTAACGTTTTAAGAGAATATCAACGATTGTACGCGACATATACAAAATGTACCCAAGAACCTTTAATAATTTTAAAATAAAAAATGGCACACTCGGCTGATGACCACTTATTAAACAATATATTTGTACTACGAATCCGATGTGTACACTAGTCTATTAGTCTGAGGACAACACCTACGCCAGTCTATTCGTCTGAGGATAACATCTACACCAGTCTATTAGTCTGAGTATAACACCTACACCAGTCTATTAGTCTGAAGATAAATCTACACCAATCTATTAGTCTGAGGATAACATCTACACCAGTCTATGAGTCTGAGGATAACACCTATACCAGTCTACACCAGTATGTTAGTCTGAGGATATCACCTACACCAGTCTACACCAGTATGTTAGTCTAAGGATAACACCTACACCAGTCTACAGCAGTATGTTAGTCTGAGGATAAAATCTACACCAATCTATTAGTCTGAGGATAACATCTACACCAGTCTATGAGTCTAAGGATAACACCTATACCAGTCTACACCAGTATGTTAGTCTGAGGATAACACCTACACCAGTCTACATCAGTATGTTAGTCTGAGGATAACATCTACACCAGTCTATTAGTCTGAGGATAACACCTACACCTGTCTACACCTGTATATTAGTCTGAGGATAATACCTACACCAGAATACACCAGTATGTCAGTCTGAGGATAACATCTACACCAGTCTACACCAGTATATTAGTCTGACGATAACACCTACACCAGTCTACAAAAGTATATTAGTCTGAGGATAACACCTACACCAGTCTACACCAGTATGTTAGTCTGAGGATAACACCTACATCAGAATACACCAGTATGTTAGTCTGAGGATAACACCTACACCAGTCTACACCAGTATATTAGTCTGACGATAACACCTACACCAGTCTACACCAGTATGTTAGTCTGAGGATAACACCTACACCTGTCTACACCTGTATATTAGTCTGAGGATAATACCTACACCAGAATACACCAGTATGTCAGTCTGAGGATAACACCTACACCAGTCTACACCAGTATATTAGTCTGACGATAACACCTACACCAGTCTACAAAAGTATATTAGTCTGAGGATAACACCTACACCAGTCTACACCAGAATGTTAGTCTGAGGATAACATCTACATCAGAATACACCAGTATGTTAGTCTGAGGATAACACCTACACCAGGCTACATCTGAGGATAACAACTACATCAGACTACACCAGTCTATTAGCCTAAGGATAACACCTACACCTTATGTTAGTCAGAGGATAACACCTACACCAGTCTACACCAGTATATTGGTCTGAGGATAACACCTACACCAGTCTTCACCAGTGGATAAAACCTACATCAGTCTACATCTGAGAATATCACCTACACCAGTCTACACCAGTCTACACCAGTCTATTAGTCTGAGGATAACGCCTACTCCAGTCTACATCAGTATATTGGTCTGAGGATAATACCTACACCAGTCTACACCAGTATATTAGTCTGAGGATAACACCTCTACAAGTCTACACCAGTATATTGGTCTGAGGATAATACCTACACCAGTCTACACCAGTATATTAGTCGGAGGATAACACCTACACCTGTCTACACCAGTATATTTGTCTGAGGATAACACATACACCAGTCTGCACCAGTATATTAGTCTGTGGATAACACCTACACCTGTCTACACCAGTATATTAATCTGAGGATAACACCTACAGCTGTCTACACCAGTATATTAGTCTGAGGATAACACCTACACCAGTCTACAACAGTATATTAGTCTGAGGATAACATCAACATCAGTCTACACCAGTATGTTAGTCTGAGGATAACAACTACACCAGAATACACCAGTATGTTAGTCTGAGGATAACACCTACACCAGTCTACATCTGGGGATAACACCTACATCAGTCTACACCAGTCTATTAGCCTGAGGATAACACCTACACCAGTCTACATCAGTATGTTAATCAGAGGACAACACCTACACCAGTCTACACCAGTATATTGGTCTGAGGATAACACTTACACCAGTCTACACCAGTATATTGGTCTGAGGATAATACCTACACCAGTCTACACCAGTATATTAGTCGGAGGATAACACCTACACCTCTCTACACCAGTATATTTGTCTGAGGCTAACACATACACCAGTCTTCACCAGTATATTAGTCTGTGGATAACACCTACACCTGTCTACACCAGTATATTAATCTGAGGATAACACCTACACCAGTCTACACCTGTATATTTGTCTAAGGCTAACACATACACCAGTCTTCACCAGTATATTAGTCTGTGGATAACACCTACACCTGTCTACACCAGTATATTAATCTGAGGATAACACCTACACCTGTCTACACCAGTATATTAATCTGAGGATAACACCTACACCAGTCTACACCAATATATTAGTCGGAGGATAACACCTACACCTGTCTACACCAGTATATTTGTCTGAGGCTAACACATACACCAGTCTTCACCAGTATATTAGTCGGAGGATAACACCTACACCTGTCTACACCAGTATATTAGTCTGAGGATAACACCTACACCAGTCTACACCAGTATATTAGTCTGAGGATAACACCAACATCAGTCTACACCAGTATGTTAGTCTGAGGATAACACCTACACCAGAATACACCAGTATGTTAGTCTGAGGATAACACCTACACCAGTCTACATCTGAGGATAACACCTACATCAGTCTACACCAGTCTATTAGCCTGAGGATAACACCTACACCAGTCTACATCAGTAGGTTAATCAGAGGACAACACCTACACCAGTCTACACCAGTATATTGGTCTGAGGATAACACCTACAACAGTCTACACCAGTATATTGGTCTGAGGATAACACCTACACCAGTCTACATCTGAGAATAACACCTACACTAGTCTACACGAGTCTATTAGTCTGAGAATAACGCCTACACCAGTCTACACCAGTATATTGGTCTGAGGATAACACCTACACCAGTCTAAACCAGTATATTGGTCTGAGGATAACACCTATACCAGTCTACATCTGAGAATAACACCTACACCAGTCTACACGAGTCTATTAGTCTGAGAATAACGCCTACACCAGTCTACACCAGTAAATTGGTCTAAGAATAATACCTACACCAGTCTACACCAGTATATTAGTCTGAGGATAACACCTATATCAGTCTACACCAGTATATTGGTCTGAGGATAAAACCTACACCAGTCTACACCAGTATGTTAGTCTGAGGATAACACCTACACCTGTCTACACCAGTATATCAATCTGAGGATAACACCTACACCTGTCTACACCAGTATATTAGTCTAAGGATAACACCTACACCAGTCTACACTATTATATTAGTGTGAGGATAACACGTACACCAGCCTACACCAGTATATTAGTCAGAGGATAACACCTACATCAGTCTACAACAGTATATTAGTCTGAGGATAACATTTACACCAGTCTACACCAGTATATTAGTCTGAGGATAACACCTACACCAGTCTACACCAGTATATTAGTCTGAGGATAACACATACACCAGTCTACAACAGTATATTAGTCTGACGATAACACCTACACCAGTCTACACCAGTATATTAGTCTGAGGATAACACCTACATCAGTCTACAACAGTATATTAGTCTGAGGATAACATTTACACCAGTCTACACCAGTATATTAGTCTGAGGATAACACCTACACCAGTCTACACCAGTATATTAGTCTGAGGATAACACCTACACCAGTCTACACCAGTATGTTAGTCTGAGGATAACACCTACACCAGTCTACACCAGTATATTAGTCTGAGGATAACACCTACACCAGTCTACACCAGTATATTAGTCTGAGGATAACACCTACACCAGTCTACAACGGTATATTAGTCTGAGGATAACATTTACACCAGTCTACACCAGTTTATTAGTCTGAGTATAACACCTACACCAGTCTACACCAGTATATTAGTCTAAGGATAACACCTACACCAGTCTACACCAGTATATTAGTCTGAGGATAACACCTACACCTGTCTACACCATTATATTAGTCTGTGGGTAAAACCTACACCAGCCTACACCAGTATATTAGTCAGAGGATAACACCTACATCAGTCTACAACAATATATTAGTCTGAGGATAACCTTTACACCAGTCTTCACAAGTATATTAGTCTGAGGATAACACCTACACCAGTCTACACCAGTATATTAGTCTGAGGATAACACCTACACATGTCTACACCAGTATATTAGTCCGAAGATAACACCTACATCCGTCTACACCAGTATATTAGTCTGAGGATAACACATACACCTGTCTACACCATTATATTAGTCTGAGGATAACACCTACATCAGTCTACACCAGTATATTAGTCTGAGGATAACACATACACCTGTCTACACCAGTATATTAGTCTGAGGATAACCCTTACACCAGTCTACACCAGTATATTTGTCTGAGGATAACACATACACCTGTCTACATCATTATATTAGTCTGAGGATAACACTTACACCTGTCTACACCAGTATATTAGTCTGAGGATAACCCCTACACCAGTCTACACCATTATATAAGTCTGAGGATAACACCTACACCTGTCTACACCAGTATATTAGTCTGAGGATAACCCTTACACCAGTCTACACCAGTATATTAGTCTGAGGATAACACATACATCAGTCTACCACCAGTCAACACCAGTATATTAGTCTGAGGATAACCCTTACACCAGTCTACACCAGTATATTAGTCTGAGGATAACACATACACCTGTCTACACCATTATATTAGTCTGAGGATAACACTTACACCTGTCTACAACAGTATATTAGTCTGAGGATAACCCTTACACCAGTCTACACCAGTATATTAGTCTGAGGATAACACCTACACCTGTCTACACCAGTATATTAGTCTGAGGATAACACCTACACCTGTCTACACCAGTATATTAGACTGAGGATAACCCTTACACCAGTCTACACCAGTTTATTAGACTGACAATAACACCTACACCAGTCTAACAACCAGTATATTAGTCTGAGGATAACACCTACATCAGTCTACACCAGATATATTAGTCTGAGGATAACACTTACACCAGTCTACACCAGTATATTAGTCTGAGGATAACCCTTACACCAGTCTACACCAGTATGTTAGTTTGAGGATAACACCTACACCAGTCTACACCAGTATATTAGTCTGAGGATAACACCTACATCAGTCTACACCAGTATATTAGTCTGAGGATAACCCTTACACCAGTCTACACCAGTATATTAGACTGAGGATAACACCTACACCAGTCTACACCAGTATGTTAGTCTGAGGATAACACCTTCACCTGACTACACAAGTATGTTAGTCTGAGGATAACACCTACACCTGTCTACACCAGTATGTTAGTCTGAGGATAGCACCTCCACCTGTCTACACCAGTCTATTCGTCTGAAGATAACACCTACACCAGTCTACACCAGTATGTTAGTCTGAGGATAACACCTACACCAGTCCACACCAGTATATTAGTCTGAGGATAACCCCTACACCAGTCTACAACAGTATATTAGTCTGAGGATAACATTTACACCAGTCTACACCAGTATTTTAGTCTGAGGATAACACCTACACCAGTCTACAACAGTATATTAGTCTGAGGATAACATTTACACCAGTCTACACCAGTTTATTAGTCTGAGGATAACACCTACACCAGTATACACCAAGATATTAGTCTGAGGATAACACCTACACCAGTCTACACCAGTATATTAGTCTGAGGATAACACCTACACCAGTCTACACCAGTATATTAGTCTGAGGATAACCCTTACTCCAGTCTACACCAGTATATTAGACTGAGAATACCACCTACACCTGTCAACACCAGTATATTAGTCTGAGGATAACACCTACACCAGTCTACACCAGTATGTTAGTCTGAGGATAACACCTTCACCTGACTACACAAGTATGTTAGTCTGAGGATAACACCTACACCTGTCTACACCAGTATGTTAGTCTGAGGATAGCACCTACACCTGTCTACACCAGTCTATTCGTCTGAAGATAACACCTACACCAGTCTACACCAGTGTGTTAGTCTGAGGATAACACCTTCACCTGCCTACAACAGTATATTAGTCTGAGGATAACACCTACACCACACTACACCAGTATGTTCGTCTGAGCTAGGATAACACTTACAACAGTCTACACCAGTATGTTAGTCTGAGGATAACACCTACACCAGTCTACACCAGTATGTTAGTCTGAGGATAGCACCTCCACCTGTCTACACCAGTCTATTCGTCTGAAGATAACACCTACACCAGTCTACACCAGTATGTTAGTCTGAGGATAACACTACACCAGTCCACACCAGTATATTAGTCTGAGGATAACCCCTACACCAGTCTACAACAGTATATTAGTCTGAGGATAACATTTACACCAGTCTACACCAGTATTTTAGTCTGAGGATAACACCTACACCAGTCTACAACAGTATATTAGTCTGAGGATAACATTTACACCAGTCTACACCAGTTTATTAGTCTGAGGATAACACCTACACCAGTATACACCAAGATATTAGTCTGAGGATAACACCTACACCAGTGTACACCAGTATATTAGTCTGAGGATAACACCTACACCAGTCTACACCAGTATATTAGTCTGAGGATAACCCTTACACCAGTCTACACCAGTATATTAGACTGAGAATACCACCTACACCTGTCAACACCAGTATATTAGTCTGAGGATAACACCTACACCAGTCTACACCAGTATGTTAGTCTGAGGATAACACCTTCACCTGACTACACAAGTATGTTAGTCTGAGGATAACACCTACAGCTGTCTACACCAGTATGTTAGTCTGAGGATAGCACCTACACCTGTCTACACCAGTCTATTCGTCTGAAGATAACACCTACACCAGTCTACACCAGTGTGTTAGTCTGAGGATAACACCTACACCAGTCTACAACAGTATATTAGTCTGAGGATAACACCTACACCACACTACACCAGTATGTTAGTCTGAGCTAGGATAACACTTACAACAGTCTACACCAGTATGTTAGTCTGAGGATAACACCTACACCAGTCTACAACAGTATATTAGTCTGAGGATAACACCTACACCAGTCTACACCAGTATATTAGTCTGAGGATAACACTTACACCAGTCCACAACAGTATATTAGTCTGAGGATAACACCTACACCTGTCTACACCATTTATTAGTCTGAGGATAACACCTACACCAGTCTACACCAGTATATTAGTCTGAGGATAACACCTACACCAGTCTACACCAGTATATTAGTCTGAGGATAACATTTACACCACTCTACACCAGTATATTGGTCTGAGGATAATACCTACACCAGTCTACAACAGTATGTTAGTCTGAGGATAACAACTACACCTGTCTACACCAGTATGTTAGTCTGAGGATAACACATACACCTGTCTACCCCAGTACGTTAGTCTGAGAATAACACCTACACCAGTTTACTCCAGTATGTAAGTCTGAGGATAACACCTACACCTGTCTACACCAGTATGTCAGTCTGAGGTGTTCCTACACCAGTCTACACCAGTATGTTAGTCTGAGGATAACACCAACACCAGTCTACACCAGTATGTTAGTCTGAGGATACCACCTACACCAGTATACACCAGTATGTTAGTCTGAGGATAACACCTACACCTGTCTACACCAGTATGTTAGTCTGAGGATAACACCTCAACTGCCTACACCAGTATCTTAATCTGAGGTTAACACCTACACCTGTCTACACCAGTATATTAGTCTGAGGATAACACCTACACCTGTCTACACCAGTATGTTAGTCTGAGGATAACGCCTACACCTGTCGACACAAGTATGTTAGTCTGAGGATAACGCCTACACCAGTCTACACCAGTATGTTAGTCTGAGGATAACACCTACACCAGTTTACACCAGTTTGTTTGTCTGAGGATAACTCCTACACCAGTTTACACCAGTATGTTAGTCTGAGGATAACACCTACACCTGTCTATACCAGTATATTAGTATGAGGATAACACCTACACCTGGCTATTAGTCCGGGTATAACATCTAAACCTGTCTACACCAGTATATTAGTCTGAGGGTAACACCAACACCTGTCTTTACCAGTATGTTAGTCTGAGGATAACACCTATACCAGTCTACACCAGTATGTTAGTCTGAGGATAACACCTACATCTGCCTACACCAGTATGTTAGTCTGAGGATAACACCTACACCTGCCTACACCAGTATGTTAGTCTGAGGATAACATCTACACCTGTCTACACCAATATATTAGTCTGAGGATAACACCTACACCTGTCTTCACCAGTATGTTAGTCTGAGGATAACACCTATACCAGTCTACACCAGTATATTAGTCTGAGGATAACACCTACACCTGCCTACACCAGTATGTTAGTCTGAGGATAACAACTACACCAGTCTACACCAGTATATTAGTCTGAGGGTAACACCTACACCATTCTACACCAGCATCTTAGTCTAAGGATAACATCTACACCAGTCTACAACAGTATATTAGTCTGAGGATAACAGCTACACATGTCTACACCAGGCTATTCGTCGGAGGATAACACCTACACCAGTCTACACCAGTTTATTAGTCTGAGGATAACTCCTACACCAGTCATCTACACCTTTCAACACCAGTATATTACTGTGAGGATAACACCTACACTAGTCTACACCAGTCTATTAGTCTGAGGATAATATCTACACTAGTCTACACCATTCGATTAGTCTGGGGATAACACATAAACCAGTCAACTACACCAATCTACACCAGTATATTAGTGTCAGGATAACAACTACACCAGTCACCTAACCCAGTCTACACCAGCCTATTAGTCTGAGAATAACACCTACACCAGTCACATACACCAGTCACCAGTCTATTAGTCTGAAAATAACACCTACACCAGTCTACGAAATTATAATAGTCTGAGGATAACACCTACACCAGTCTACACCTGTCTATTAGTATGAGGATAATACCTACACCTGTCTACATCAGTATGTTAGTCGTACGATAACACCTACACCAGTCTACACCAGTATGTTAGTCTGAGGATAACACCTACACCTGTCTACACCAGTACGTTAGTCTGAGGATAATACCTACACCATTCTACACCAGTATGTTACTCTGAGGATAACACCTAAACCTGTGTATACCAGTATATTAGTCTGAGGATAATACCTACACCTGCCTATTAGTCTGAGGATAACATCTACACCTGTCTACACCAGTCTATTCGTTTGAGGATAACACCTACACCAGTCTACACCAGTATGTTAGTCTGAGGATAACACCTACACCTGTCTACACCAGTATATTAATCTGAGGATAACACCTACACCTGTCTTCTAAATTATATTAGTCTGAGGATAACACCTCCACCTGCCTACACCAGTCTATTCGTCTGAGGATAACACCTACACCAGCCTACACCAGTATGTTAGTCTGAGGATAACACCTACTCCTGTCTACACCAGTATGTTAGTCTTAGGACAACACCTACACAAGTCTACACCAGTATGTTAGTCTGAGGATAACACCTACACCTGTCTTCAAAAGTATATTAGTCTGACGCTAACACCTACACCTTTCTACACCAGTATGTTAGTTTGAGGATAACACCTACACCTGTCTACACAAGTATATTAGTCTGAGGATAACACCTACACCAGTCTACACCAGTATATTAGTCTGAGGATAACACCTACACCAGTCTACACCAGTATATTAGTCTGAGGATAACACCTACACTTGTCTACACCAGTATGTTAGTCTGACGATAACACCTACACCTGTCTACACCAGTATATTAGTCTGAGGATAACACCTACACCTGCCTACACCAGTATGTTAGTCTGAGGATAACACCTACACCTGTCTACACCAGTATGTTAGTCTGAGGATAACACCTACACCTGTCTACACCAGTATGTTAGTCTGAGGATAACACCTACACCTGTCTACACCAGTATGTTAGTCTGAGGATAACACCTATACCAGTCTACAACCGTATGTTAGTCTGAGGATAACACCTTCACCTGTCTACACGAGTATGTTAGTCTGAGGATAACTCCTACACCAGTTTACACCTGTATGTCAGTCTGAGGATAACACCTACACCTGTCTACACCAGTATATTAGTCTGAGGATAACACCTACACCTGTCTACACCAGTATATTAGTCGGAGGATAACACCTAGACCTGTCTATACCAGTATGTTAGTCTGAGGATAACACCTTTACCAGTCTACACCAGTATATTAGTCTGAGGATAACACCTACACCTGCCTACACCAGTATGTTAGTCTAAGGATAACACCTACACCATTCTACACCAGCATCTTAGTCTGAAGATAACACCTACACCAGTCTACATCAGTATATTAGACTGAGGATAACTCCTACACCAGTCATCTACACCTTTCAACACCAGTATATTAGTGTGAGGATAACACCTACACCAGTCTACACCAGTATATTAGTCTGAGGATAACACCTACACCAGTCACCTACACCAGTCACCAGTCTATTGGGGGCACTCCTCAGTTTCGCATGAATGTCCATGGTGTAAATCAGAAAGAAATCAACTAAGCATCTTTTAGGTCCATTGATGGTCTTTATAATAATTATGAAGCACATGTTTGATGTTTTTTTCAGTTTTGATTACTTTTAACTTTATTTTGGTGTATTGGAATATGCATTCTTTGGGTTTTTTGGAGGCTATAAATAGAAAAATGTGAACCAATCAAAAACTTCCTAAAAGAAGTTAAAATGGCTGATTTTCACTGACGAGGAGATCAGCGTGGAATAACTTTTTAAAATGCCGGACTAGGTATGTAAAATTTAGCATTTCCTGATATGCAAGAGCATTATGAGTGCAGACATGACCCTGATATGTGTAGGAACATTTTTTATTTTTATTTATTGACATTTGAAATATTGCTAAAATTGCATTTTTAGCATGTTTTAAGGGGTGGGGTAATCTTAAAGAAATGGGACTAAAGTTGTACAGAAAATGCTTTTTGATACTTTTATTTGGTATGGAAACATGGGTAATTTTATTGTCTTCTAAGAAATGTATGACACAATGATGATGTGATTTATTTTTGCTCAAGGATTCAGGCTAAGAGCTTGTCAAGTGTTTGATGATTGAGAAATGTACATTAAACTGTGGAGTGCCCCCTATTAGTCTGAAAATAACATTTATACCAGTTTACACCATTCTAATAATCTGAGGATAACACCTACACCAGTCTACACCTGTCTATTAGTATGAGAATAATACCTACACCTGTCTAAACCAGTATGTTAGTCTGAGGATTACGCCTACACCTGTCTACACAAGTATGTTAGTCTGAGGATAACACCTACACCTGCCTATTAGTCTGGGGATAACACCTACACCTGTCTACACTAGTATATAAGTGTGAGGATAACACCTACACCAGTCTACACCAGTATGTTAGTCTGAGGATAACACCTACACCTGCCTACACCAGTATGTTAGTCTGAGGATAACACCTACACCTGTCTACACCAGTATGTTAGTCTGAGGATAACACCTATACCAGTCTACAACCGTATATTAGTCTGAGGATAACACCTCTACCTGTCTACACGAGTATGTTAGTCTGAGGATAACTCCTACACCAGTTTACACCTGTATGTCAGTCTGAGGATAACACCTACACCTGTCTACACCAGTATATTAGTCTGAGGATAACACCTACACCTGTCTACACCAGTATGTTAGTCTGAGGATAACACCTACACCTGTCTACACCAGTATATTAGTCTGAGGATAACACCTACACCAATCTACACCAGTATGTTAGTCTAAGGATAACACCTACACCTGTCTACACCAGTATATTAGTCTGAGGATAATACCTACACCATTCTACCAGTATGTTAGTCTGGGGACAACACCTACACCTGTCTACACCAATATGTTAGTCTGAGGATAACACCTACACCAGTCTACACCAGTACGTTAGTCTGAGGATAACACCTACACATGTCTACACCAGTATGTTAGTCTTAGGATAATACCTACACCATTCTACACCAGTATGTTAGTCTGAGGATAAAACCTACACCTGTGTGTATCAGTATATTAGTCTGAGGATAACACCTACACCTGCCTATTAGTCTGAGGATAACACCTACACCTGCCTACACCAATCTATTCGTCTGAGGATAACAACTACACCAGTCTACACCAGTATGTTAGTCTGAGGATAACACCTGAACCAGTCTACACCAGTATGTTAGTCTAAGAATAACACCTACACCTGTCTACACCAGTATATTCGTCTGAAGTTAAAACCTACTCCTGTCTACACCAGTATATTAGTCTTAGGATAACACCTACACCTGCCTTCAGCAGTATATTAGTCTGAGGATAACACCTACACCTGTCTACATCAGTCTATTCGTCTGAGGATAACACCTACACCAGTCTACACCAGTATGTTAGTCTGAGGATAACACCTACACCAGTCTACACCATTCTATTAGTCTGAGGATAACACCTACACCTGCCTACACCAGTATGTTAGTCTGAGGATAACACCTCAGAAAGTCTTGTCACACACATCCAAATATGTAATGCTATTAATTTGTGGTAGAGCATAACTCAATGCCAGTCACAATTAGTAATCTGACATGCTGGTACCCATTTCTGCAAAATGTTTTCAAAATCTAAAGTATCACTTGAGACGAACACAAGCTACACACATCAGAATGGTTCAATTGCTTCTACGAGTGTTGAAGAATGTTTGAATGATTAATGCAGAAGGGTAAATCTCAGTGGTATGGCATTGCCACAGATGGCAGTTACGAGTAATGATACATTTGATCTTGGTTTGATTATAATTTCGTTATTATTTTGTTAAGGGTTTGTCTATTTCGGCCAGAAGTACATAGTTCACGGGACCAAAGCAAAATCTACGGGATAAAAACTTATTAATAAATGTTTGTGTTGAATGATTATCCATTTTCCGTTTTTTTTGGATTGAATATTTTTGGTGGTAATTTGTGCCGCTGTTATTTTGATTAGACACATTGGTAAAATATCATCCGGAGAACATGAGCAACTAGTTTCTAAATATTTTGATTAAATAATTGTCTACCAATATAGGCTATAATTACACATGAAAAGCAAAGAAAAATCAGCATCTGCTTTTGAAACGCTTGACAGAGTTATGCAGTATAAGTATAAGGTTAAGGATATATCATGGCAATGTATCTGTAATGAAAGAGAAACACAACAGTGTTCAGAGAAGAATTAAGGACAGAAAGCAAGCCAAACATTTCAAACCTCTTACCTAGAATGCTTTCAGTGGAAGTCTAGTCAGAAATTACTACAACATTATGAGCAATTCCCTGAAAGCTTATCAGGAGGAAAAATAAATGGGGAAAAAAAAGACATGTCTTAAAAACAGACCACAATTAGTCAAAGTAGAACAGAATATGGGGTATATGGTCCTAGTTAATACTATTACTACGATTACAAGCCAACAATGTTAGATGTTACTGGAATGCCTCCGGACACCCCTAGTGTGTCGGGCAACTTTGTGGTCTTCAAATAAGTGTGGCCCACTTTTGAAGCCAAATCCTGAGAAAAATAAATATTGTTGTTCATACATTATTTTGTAAAACATAAACGTTTAAACACTATATACCTTTACCTTATATTATATATTAGTAGACATCAAGAGCTTGAACTTGAAACCAATATTCAGGACTTAATTACACTATTCCTTTCTTTCAAAATGGAATACATAAATAAAGCATTAAACCATCAGAAACATCAACAAACTTGCCATCCCTTTTCAACCGCAAAATAACCGGGAATCTACCGGGGAATAGTATCACCCGAAGTTTGACGTCATCACTTTATGCGTTTGTGACCACGTGACCCAATGCGATCAAATTTTACTTTATTTCGATAATTACTCTCTTTTTTTACGGTAGGTATTTATATAATGTTATATTTCTGAAATTAAACGTTTCACTTACGCTTAAAATTCGAAATAAAGACTGAAAACAAAAAATAGAAAAAAATGAATGTAAGAGATTGACTGGTATTCCACTTTGTCTGCCTAAAACTTTGCCCTACATTTTACGTCTGCTGTCCAGCCTACGGATTGAAAATGTCGGCGCGAAACTTGACGAAAAATAAATATCGCCTAGTATCTGGGAAAACAAGTAAGTTTTCATACTCGCGTTACTGCAAGAGGCCTTCGCCGGCCGCCGGTATTAGTCTGAGGATAACACCTACACCAGTCAACATCAGTCTATTAGTCTGTGGTTAACACCTACATCAGTCTACACCAGTATGTTAGTCTGAGGATAACACCTACACCTGTCTACACAAGTATGTTAGTCTGAGGATAACACCTACACCTGTCTACAACAGTATGTTAGTTTGAGGATAACACCTACACCTGTCTACACAAGTATATTAGTCTGAGGATAACACCTACACAAATCTACACCAGTATATTAGTCTGAGGATAACACCTACACCTGTCTTCACCAGTATATTAGTCTGAGGATAACACCTACACCAGTCAACATCAGTCTATTAGTCTGTGGATAACACCTACATCAGTCTACACCAGTATGTTAGTCTGAGGATAACACGTACACATGTCTACACCAGTATGTTAATGTGAGGATAACACCTACACCAGTCAACATCAGTATATTAGTCTGTGGATAACACCTACATCAGTCTACACCAGTATGTTAGTCTGAGGATAACACCTACACATGTCTACACCAGTATGTTAATGTGAGGATAACACCTACACCTCTCTACACCAGTATGTTAGTCTGAGGATAACACCTACACCTGTCTACAACAGTATGTTAGTCTGAAGATAACACCTACACCAGTCTACACCAGTATGTTAGTCTGAGGATAACACCTACACCATTATGTTAGTCTGAGGATAACACCTATACCCGTGTATACCAGTATATTAGTCTGAGGATTATACCTACACCTGCCTATTACTATGAGGATAACATCTACACCTGTCTACACCAGTATATTAGTCTGAGGATAACACCTACACCTGTCTAAACCAGTAGATTAAACTGAGGATAACACCTACACCTGTCTACACCAGTATATTAGTCTGAGGATAACACCTACACCTGTCTACACAAGTCTATTCGTCTGAAGATAACACATACACCAGTCTACACCAGTATGTTAGTCTGAGGATAACACCTACACCAGTTTACACCAGTATATTAGTCTGAGGATAACACCTTCACCAGACTAAACCGGAATGTTAGTCTGAGGATAACACCTACACCTGTCTACACCAGTATGTTAGTCTGAGGATAACACCTACACCTGTCCTGTCTACACCAGTATGTTAGTCTGAGGATAACACCTACACCTGTCTACACCAGTATGTTAGTCTGAGTAAACACCTACACCTGTATACACCAGTATATTAGTCTCAGGATAACACCTACACCAGTCTACACCAGTATATTAGACTGACGCTGACACCTACACCTTTCTACACCAGTATGTTAGTTTGAGGATAACACCTACACCAGTCTACACCGGTATATTAGTATGAGGATAATACCTACACCTGTCTACACCAGTATGTTATTCCGAGAATAACACATACATCTGTCTACACCAGTATTTTAGTCTGTGGACAACACCTACACCTGTCTACACCAGTATGTTAGTCTGATGATAACACCTACACAAGTCTACACCAGTACGTTAGTCTGAGGATAACACCTACACCATTCTACACCAGTATGTTAGTCTGAGGATAACACCTACACCTGTGTGTACCAGTATATTAGTCTGAGGATAATACCTACACCTGCCTACACCAGTATATTTGTCTGAGGACAACACCTACACCAGTCTACACTAGTATATTAGTCTGAGGATAACACCTACACCTGCCTACACCAGTCTATTTGTCTGAGGATAACACCTACACCAGTCTACACCAGTATGTTAGTCTGAGGATAACACCTGAACCAGTCTACACCAGTATGTTAGTCTAAAAATAACACCTACACCTGTTTACACCAGTATATTAGTCTGAAGTTAAAACCTACTCCTGTCTACACCAGTATATTAGTCTCAGGATAACACCTACACCAGTCTACACCAGTATATTAGTCTGAAGTTAAAACCTACTCCTGTCTACACCAGTATATTAGTTTCAGGATAACACCTACACCTGTCTACATCAGTCTATTCGTCTGAGGATAATACCTACACCAGTCTACACCAGTATGTTAGTCTGAGGATAACACCTACACCAGTCTACACCATTCTATTAGTCTGAGGATAACACTTACACCAGTAGCCTACACCATTCTACACCAGTTTATTAGACTGAGGATAACACCTACAACAGTCACCTACACCAGTCAACACCAGTCAACACCAGTCAACACCAGTATATTAGTCTGAGAATAACACCTACACCAGTCTACACTATTCATTCTCATAGTCTGAAGATAACACCTATACCAGTCTACATCAGTATGTTAGTCTGAGGATAACACCTACACCAGTCTACACAAGTATGTAAGTCTGAGGATAACACCTACACCAGTCTACCCCTGTATGTTAGTCTGAGGATAACACCGACACCTGTCTACACCAGTCTATTCGTCTGAGGATAACACTTACATCAGTCTACACCAGTATGTTAGTCTGAGGAAACCACCTACACCACTCTACACCAGTATATTAGTCTGAGGATAACACCTACACCTGTCTACACCAGTATAGTAGCTGAGGATAACACCTACACCTGTCTACACCAGTCTATTCGTCTGAGAATAACACATACACCAGTCTACACCAGTATGTTAGTCTGAGGATAACACCTACACCAGTCTACACCAGTAAATTAGTCTGAGGATAACACCTTCACCAGTCTACACCAGAATGTTAGTCTGAGGATAACAACTACACCTGTCTACACCAGTATGTTAGTCTGAGGATAACACCTACACCTGTCCTGTCTACACCAGTATGTTTGTCTGAGGATAACACCTACACCAGTCTACACCAGTATGTTAGTTTGAGTAAACACCTACACCTGTCTACACCAGTATATTAGTCTCAGGATAACACCTACACAAGTCTACACCAGTATATTAGACTGACGATAACACCTACACCGTTTTACACCAATATGTTAGTTTGAGGATAACACCTACACCAGTCTACACTGGTATATTAGTCTGAGGAGTACACCTACACCAGTCTACACTGGTATGTTAGTCTGAGGATAACATCTACCCTGTCTACACCAGTCTATTCGTCTGAGGATAACACCTACTTCAGTCTACACCAGTATGTTAGTCTGAAGATAACACCTACACCAGTCTACACCAGTATATTAGTCTGACTATAACACATACACCTGTCTACACCAGTATATGAGTTTGAGGATAACACCTGCACCACTCTACACCAGTATGTTAATCTGAGGATAACACCTACACCAGTCTTCACCAGTACATTAGTCTGAGGATAAAACCTTCACCAGACTACACCAGTATATTAGCTGAGGTTAACACCTACACCTGTCTACACCAGTATATTAGTCTGAGGATAACACCTACACCAGTCTACACCAGTATGTTAGTCTGAGGATAACACGTGAACCAGTCTAAACCAGTATGTTAGTCTAAGGATAACACCTACACCTGCCTTCACCAGTATGTTAGTCTGAGGATAACACCTACACCAGTCTACACAGTATGTTAGTCTGAGGATAACACCTACTCCAGTCTACAACAGTATGTTAGTCTGAGGATAACACCCACACCTGTCTACACCAGTATGTTAGTCTGAGGATAACACCTACACCATTCTACATCAGAATGTTAGTCTGAGGATGACACCTACACCTGTATATACCAGTATATTAGTCTGAGGATAATACATACACCTGCCTATTAGTCTGAAGATAACATCTACACCTGTCTACACCAGTATATTAGTCTGAGGATAACACCTACACCTGTCTACACCAGTATATTAGTCTGAGGATAACACCTACACCTGTCAACATCAGTCTATTCGTCTGAAGATAACACCTACACCAGTCTACACCAGTGTGTTAGACTGACTGAGGATAACACCTATACCAGTCTACACCAGTATATTAGTCGGAGGATTACACCTTCACTAGTCTACACCAGAATGTTAGTCTGAGGATAACACCTACACCTGTCTACACCAGTATGTTAGTCTGATTAAACACCTACACCTGTCTACACCAGTATAATTGTCTCAGGATAACACCTACACCAGTCTACACCACTATATTAGACTGAGGATAACACCTACACCTGTCTACACAAGTGAGTTAGTCTGAGGATAACACCTACACCTGTCTACACCAGTATGTTAGTCTGAGGATAACACCTACACCAGTCTACACCGGTATATTAGTCTGAGGATCAACCTATACCAGTCTATACCAGTATGTTAGTCTGAGGATAACACCTACACCAGTCTACACCGGTATATTAGTCGGAGGATAACATCTACACCTGCCTACACCAATATGTTAGTCTGAGTATAACACCTACACCTGCCTACACCAGTATGTTAGTATAAAGATAACACCTACACCAGTCTACACCAGTATATTAGTATGAGGATAACACCTACACCAGTCTGCACCAGTCAACAACAGTCTGTTAGTGTGAGAATAACATCTGTACCTGTGTACACCAGTCTATTCGTCGTCGGATAAACCTACACCAGTTTACACCAGTCTATTAGTCTGAGGATAACACCTACACCAGTCTACACCAGTCAACACCAGTCTGTTAGTGTGAGGATAACAACTACACCAGTCTATTAGTCTGAGGATAACATCTACAATAGTCTAGACCATTCTATTAATCTGAGGATAACACGTACACCCGTCTACACCAGTGTGTTAGTCTGAGGATAACACCTACACCGGTATATCAGTCTGAGGATAACACCTACACCAGTCTACAACGGTATATTAGTCTGAGGATAACACCTTCACCTGTCTACACCAGTCTATTTGTCGGAGGATAACACCTACACCAGTCTACACCAGTCTATTAGTCTGAGGATAACACCTACACCTGTCTACACCAGTCAACACCAGTCTGTTAGTGTGAGGATAACACCTACACCAGTCTACACCAGTCTATTAGTCTGAAGATAACACCTACACTAGTCTACACCATTCTATATGTCTGAGGATAACACCTACACCAGTCACCTGCACCAGTCTACACCAGTCTATTAGTCTAAGATAACACCTAATCCAGTGACCTAGAACAGTCTAGACCAGTCTACACCAGTATATTAGTCTGAGGATAACATCTACACCAGTAACCTACACCAGTCAACACCAGTCTATTAGTCTGCGAAAAACACCTACAAAAGTCTACACCGTTCTAATAATCTGAGGATAACTCCTACACCAGTCTACACCAGTCTATCAGTCTGAGAATAACACCAACACCAGTCACCTACACCAGTCTACACCAGTCTATTAGTCTGAGGATAACACCTACACCAGTCAACACCAGTACAGTTGTCTGAGTATAACACATACACCAGTCTACACCAGTCTATTAGTTTGAGGATAAAACCAACACCAGTCAACACCAGTTTATTTGTCTGGGGATAACACATACACCAGTCTACACCAGTCTACACCAGTATGTTAGTCTGAGGATAACACCTACACCTGTCTACACCAGTATATTCATCTGAGAATAACACCTACACCAGTCTACACCAGTCTATTAGTCTGAGGATAACAACTACACCAGTCAACATCAGTCTATTAGTCTGAAGATAACACCTACACCAGTCTACACCAGTCTATTAGTCTGTGGATAACGCCTACACCAGTGACCTACACCAGTCTACACCAGACTATTAATCTGAGGATAACACATACACCAGTCAACAACACCAGTCTACACCAGTCTACACCAGTCTATTAGTCTGAGGATAACAACTACACCAGTTTACACCAGTCTATTAGTTTTAGGATAAAACCAACACCAGTCAACACCAGTCTATTAGTCTGAGGATAACATATACACCAGTCTACACCAGTCTGCACCAGTATGTTAGTCTGAGGATAACACCTACACCAGTCAACATCAGTCTATTAGTCTGAAGATAACACCTTCACCAGTATACACCAGTATTTAAGTCTGAGGATAACACCTACACCAGTCTACACCGTTCAACACCAGCCTGTTAGTGTGAGGATAACATCTGCACCTCTCTACACCAATCTGTTCGTCGGAGGATAACACCTACACCAGTCTATACCAGTATATTTGTCTGAGAATAACACCTACACCAGTCTACACCAGTCTACACCAGTCTACACCAGTCAACACCAGTCTGTTAGTCTGAGGATAACACCTATACCAGTCTACACCAGTCTATTATACTGAGGATAACACCTACACTAGTCTACACCATTCTATTAGTCTGAGGATTACACCTACACCAGTCACCTACACCATTCACCTACACCTGTCTACACCTGTCTACACCAGTCTACACCAGTCTACTAGTATGAGGATAACACCTACAACAGTCACCAACACCAATCTACACCAGTCTATTAGTATGAGGATAATACCTAATCCAGTCACCTACACCAGTCTACAACAGTCTACACCAGTCTATTAGTCTGAGGATAACATCTACACCAGTCACCTACACCAGTCAACACCAGTCTATTAGTCTGAGAATAACGCCTACACCAGTCACCTACACCAGTCTACACCAGTCTATTAGTCTCAGGATAACACCTACACCAGTCAACACCAGTAAATTTGTCTGAGTATAACACATACACCAGTCTACACCAGTCTATTAGTTTGAGGATAAAACCAACACCAGTAAACACCAGTTTATTTGTCTGAGGATAACACATACACCAGTCTACACCAGTCTACACCAGTAAATTAGTCTGAGAATAACACCTACACCTGTCTACACCAGTATATTCATCTGAGGATAACACTTACACCAGTCTACACCAGTCTATTAGTCTGAGGATAACACCTACACCAGTCAACATCAGTCTATTAGTCTGAAGATAACACCTAAACCAGTCACCTACACCGGTCTACACCAGTCTATTAATCTGAGGATAACACATACACCAGTCAACAACACCAGTCTACACCAGTCTACACCAGTCTACACCCGTCTATTAGTCTGAGGATAACACCTAAACCAGTCACCTTCACCAGTCTACACCAGTCTGTTAGTCTGAGGATAACACCTACACCAATCACCTACACCAGTCAACACCAGTCTATTAGTCTGAGAAAAAGACTTACATCATTCTTCACCATTCTAATAGTCTGAGGATAACACCTTCACCAGTGTACACCAGTATATTAGTCTGCGGATAACACCTATACCAGTCACCTACACCAGTCTGCACCAGTCTATTAGTCTGAGGATAACAACTACACCAGTCAACACCAGTATATAAGTCTGAGGATAACACATACACCAGTCTTCACCAGTCTATTAGTTTGAGGATAAAACCAACACCAGTCAACACCAGTCTATTAGTCTGAAGATAACATATACACCAGTCTACACCAATCCACACCCGTATGTTAGTTTGAGGATAACACCTACACATGTCTACACCAGTATATTCGTTTGAGGATAACACCTACACCAGTCTTCACCAGTCTATTAGTCTGAGGATAACACCTACTCCAGTCAACATCAGTCTATTAGTCTGAAGATAACACCTACACCAGTCTACACCAGTATTTTAGTCTGAGGATAACACCTACACCAGTTTACACCAGTCAACACCAGTCTGTTAGTGTGAGGATAACATCTGCACCTCTCTACACCAGTCTATTCGTCGGAGGATAACACCATACACCAGTCTACACCAGTCTATTTGTCTTAGCATAACACCTACACCAGTCAACACCAGTCAACACCAGTCAACACCAGTCTGTTAATCTGAGGATAACACCTATACCAGTCTACACCAGTCTATTAGTCTGAGGATAACACCTACACTAGTCTACACCATTATTTTAGACTGAGGATAACACCTACACCAGTCACCTACACCAGTCACCTACACCAGGCTACACCAGTATATTAATCTGAGGATAACACCTACACCAGTCACCAACACCAGTCTACACCAGTCTATTAGTCTGAGGATAACACCTAAACCAGTCACCTACACCAGCTTACACCAGTCTATTAGTCTGAGGATAACACCTACACCAGTCACATTTACCAGTCAACACCAGTCTATTAGACTGAGAAAAACACCTACACCTTTCTACACCATTCTAATAGTCTAAGAATAGCACCTACACCAGTATACACCAGTCTGTTAGTCTGGGAATAACACCTACACCAGTCACCTACACCAGTCTACACCAGTCTATTACTCTGAGGATAACACCCGCACCAGTCGACACCAGTAAATTTGTCTGAGGATAATACATACACCAGTTTACACCAGTCTATTAGTTTGAAGATAAAACCAACACCAGTCAACACCAGTCTACTTGTCTGAGGATAACACATACACCAGTCTACACCAGTCTACACCAGTCTACACCAGTATGTTAGTCTGCGGATAACACCTACACCTGTCTACACCAGTATATTAGTCTGAGGATAACACCTACACCAGTCAACATCAGTCTATTAGTCTGAAGATAACACCTACACCAGTCTACACCAGTATGTTAGTCTGAGGATAACACCTACACCAGTCACCTACACCAGTCTAAACCAGTCTATTAATCTGAGGATAACACATACACCAGTCACCAACACCAGTCTACACCAGTATATTAGTCTGAGGATAACACCTAAACCAGTCACCTACACCAGTCTACACCAGTCTATTATTCTGAGGATAACACATACACCAGTCACCTACAGCAGTCAACACCAGTATATTAGTCTGAGAAAAACACCTACACCAGTCTACACCAGTATTTAAGTCTGAGGATAACACCTACACCAGTCTACACCGTTCAACACCAGCCTGTTAGTGTGAGGATAACATCTGCACCTCTCTACACCAATCTGTTCGTCGGAGGATAACACCTACACCAGTCTATACCAGTCTATTTGTCTGAGGATAACACCTACACCAGTCTACACCAGTCTACACCAGTCAACATCAGTCTGTTAGTCTGAGGATAACACCTATACCAGTCTACACCAGTCTATTATACTGAGGATAACACCTACACTAGTCTACACCATTATATTAGTCTGAGGATTACACCTACACCAGTCACCTACACCATTCACCTACACCTGTCTACACCAGTCTACACCAGTCTACTAGTATGAGGATAACACCTACAACAGTCACCAACACCAATCTACACCAGTCTATTAGTATGAGGATAATACCTAATCCAGTCACCTACACCAGTCTACACCAGTCTACACCAGTCTACACCAGTCTACACCAGTCTATTAGTCTGAGGATAACATCTACACCAGTCACCTACACCAGTCAACACCAGTCTATTAGTCTGAGAAAAACACCTACAAAGGTCTACACCGTTCTAATAATCTAAGGATAACACCTAAACCAGTCTACACCAGTCTATTAGTCTGAGAATAACGCCTACACCAGTCACCTACACCAGTCTACACCAGTCTATTAGTCTCAGGATAACACCTACACCAGTCAACACCAGTAAATTTGTCTGAGTATAACACATACACCAGTCTACACCAGTCTATTAGTTTGAGGATAAAACCAACACCAGTAAACACCAGTTTATTTGTCTGAGGATAACACATACACCAGTCTACACCAGTCTACACCAGTAAATTAGTCTGAGAATAACACCTACACCTGTCTACACCAGTATATTCATCTGAGGATAACACTTACACCAGTCTACACCAGTCTATTAGTCTGAGGATAACACCTACACCAGTCAACATCAGTCTATTAGTCTGAAGATAACACCTAAACCAGTCACCTACACCAGTCTACACCAGTCTATTAATCTGAGGATAACACATACACCAGTCAACAACACCAGTCTACACCAGTCTACACCAGTCTACACCCGTCTATTAGTCTGAGGATAACACCTAAACCAGTCACCTTCACCAGTCTACACCAGTCTGTTAGTCTGAAGATAACACCTACACCAATCACCTACACCAGTCAACACCAGTCTATTAGTCTGAGAAAAAGACTTACATCATTCTTCACCATTCTAATAGTCTGAGGATAACACCTACACCAGTCTACACCAGTATATTAGTCTGCGGATAACACCTACACCAGTCACCTACACCAGTCTGCACCAGTCTATTAGTCTGAGGATAACAACTACACCAGTCAACACAAGTATATAAGTCTGAGGATAACACATACACCAGTCTACACCAGTCTATTAGTTTGAGGATAAAACCAACACCAGTCAACACCAGTCTATTAGTCTGAAGATAACATATACACCAGTCTACACCAGTCCACACCCGTATGTTAGTTTGAGGATAACACCTACACATGTCTACACCAGTATATTCGTTTGAGGATAACACCTACACCAGTCTTCACCAGTCTATTAGTCTGAGGATAACACCTACTCCAGTCAACATCAGTCTATTAGTCTGAAGATAACACCTACAACAATCTACACCAGTATTTTAGTCTGAGGATAACACCTACACCAGTCTACACCAGTCAACACCAGTCTGTTAGTGTGAGGATAACATCTGCACCTCTCTACACCAGTCTATTCGTCGGAGGATAACACCATACACCAGTCTACACCAGTCTATTTGTCTTAGCATAACACCTACACCAGTCAACACCAGTCAACACCAGTCTGTTAATCTGAGGATAACACCTATACCAGTCTACACCAGTCTATTAGTCTGAGGATAACACCTACACTAGTCTACACCATTATTTTAGACTGAGGATAACACCTACACCAGTCACCTACGCCAGTCACCTACACCAGGCTACATCAGTATATTAATCTGAGGATAACACCTACACCAGTCACCAACACCAGTCTACACCAGTCAATTAGTCTGAGGATAACACCTAAACCAGTCACCTACACCAGCTTACACCAGTCTATTAGTCTGAGGATAACACCTACACCAGTCACATACACCAGTCAACACCAGTATATTAGACTGAGAAAAACACCTACACCTTTCTACACCATTCTAATAGTCTGAGGATAGCACCTACACCAGTATACACCAGTCTGTTAGTCTGAGAATAACACCTACACCAGTCACCTACACCAGTCTACACCAGTCTATTACTCTGAGGATAACACCCGCACCAGTCGACACCAGTAAATTTGTCTGAGGATAATGCAAACACCAGTTTACACCAGTCTATTAGTTTGAAGATAAAACCAACACCAGTCAACACCAGTCTACTAGTCTGAGGATAACACATACACCAGTCTACACCAGTCTACACCAGTCTACACCAGTATGTTAGTCTGCGGATAACACCTACACCTGTCTACACCAGTATATTAGTCTGAGGATAACACCTACACCAGTCAACATCAGTCTATTAGTCTGAAGATAACACCTACACCAGTCTACACCAGTCTATTAGTCTGAGGATAACACCTACACCAGTCACCTACACCAGTCTAAACCAGTCTATTAATCTGAGGATAACACATACACCAGTCACCAACACCAGTCTACACCAGTATATTAGTCTGAGGATAACACCTAAACCAGTCACCTACACCAGTCTACACCAGTCTATTATTCTGAGGATAACACATACACCAGTCACCTACAGCAGTCAACACCAGTATATTAGTCTGAGAAAAACACCTACACCAGTCTACATCATTCTAATAGTCTATGGATAACACCTACATCAGTCTACACCATTCTATTAGTCTGAGGATAACACCTACACCAGTCACCTACACCAGTCTACACCAGTCTATTAGTCTGAGGATAACACATACACCAGTCAACACCTGTATATTAGTCTGAGGATAACACATACACCAGTCTACACCAGTCTATTAGTTTGAGGATAAAACCAACACCAGTCAACACCAGTCTATTAGTCTGAGGATAACACTTACACCAGTCTACACCAGTCTACACCAACACCAGTATACACCAGTCTACACCAGTATGTTAGTCTGAGGATAACACCTACACCCGTCTGCACCAGTATATTCGTCTGAGGATAACACCTACACCAGTCTACACCTGTCTATTAATCTGAGGATAACACCTACACCAGTCAACATCAGTCTATTAACAGCTGCACCAGTCTAAATCAGTTTATTAATAAATATAAAAAATGAAAAAAATAATAAATGCTTCAGATGGTGCCATTTGGCTTATGAATTTCCTGCTAATAATAAACCACAAAGAATAACAAAGTACAAAAAGTATATTGGAGATCTAAATTATGAAGGAATTACATTTCCTGTTACTGTCAAACAAATCCCAAAAATAGAAAAACAAAACAACATCTGTTTTAACATATTTGGATATGAAGATAATTAAGTATACCCTTTGTACATATCAAAAAATAAAGCAGCAAAAACATGTGATATGCTTTTAATCACCGAAGAAGAAAAAAATCAGTATGTGTGGATAAAAGATTTTAACAGGTTAATGTTTAATCAAACATTACATTCGAATAAAAAATGGTTTTGTAAAACATGCTTGCAGTGCTTTAAATTAGAAAGAGTTCTAGAAAAACATAAACCTGTTTGTCGTTCACTTAATGGTAAGCAAGCAGTAGAGATGCCAAACAAAGATAAAAAAGTTAAGTTTAAAAACTACGACAGACAACTAATGGTTCCGTTTGTTATATATGCTGATTTTGAAGCAGTAACTGAAAGTATTTCTTCAGCATCAAACAATCCTAAAAAATCACATACGGAAGCATATCAAAAGCATATACTGATTGCAGTTACGGGTATAGGGTTGTTTGTTGTTATGATGATCAATATTCAAAACCGGTTGTAACGTATAGAGGTCCGAATGCTGTTTACAAGTTTTTGGAAGAAATGATAGAAGAAGAAAAGTGGTGCAAGAAAACTATGAATACACATTTTAAGAAAGATTTGGTAATGTCGCCGGAAGAAGAAGCCGAATTCGGTGATGTCGCCGGAAGAAGAAGCTGAATTCGGTGATGTCGCCGGAAGAAGAAGCTGAATTCCAAAAATCTAAATCATGTCATATTTGTGGTAATGGTTTTTCAATAACTCTTAAAAAAGATGACCCAAGTCGTACAGTAGCATATGTAAACTCCGTTAGAAAAGTTAGAGAGCATTGCCATATAACTGGAAAGTATAGAGGAAGCGCTCATGACATATGTAATATTAATTTCAGGTTGACTAGAAAAATACCTGTTGTGTTTCATAACTTGAGAGGATATGACTCTCACTTCATAATGCAGCACATCGGGAAGTTTAAACGAAACATATATGTTATACCGAATAACATGAAAAAGTACATGGCTTTTATGTTAGGACAAAGTTTGGTGTTTATTGACAGTTTTCAGTTTATGTCTCAATCATTAGAAAATTTAGTAAAAAACATCCCTTCGTTTCAAAACACCTCTCAGGAATACTCTGGCGACAAGCTAGAATTAATAAAACGAAAAGGCGTTTATCCTTATGATTACATGAATAGATTTGAACGCTTCAAGGATACTAAGTTACCTGACAAAGATAGCTTTTATTCTCAATTAAATGATGAGCACATTTCAGATGCAGATTATGATCATGCTAAAACAATATGGAAAACATTTAAGATTAAAAATATGGGAGAATATCATGATCTGTATCTTAAGACTGATAGGCTGTTACTGACAGATGTTTTTGAAAACTTTAGAAAAATGTGCATTGAGTATTACAAATTAGATCCTTGTCATTACTTCAGTAGTCCTGGTTTAGCCTGGGATGCATGCCTCAAGATGACTGGTATCCAACTTGATTTAATAACTGATATTGATCATTATTTGTTTGTGGAAAAAGGATTAAGAGGCGGTACGAGTTATACTGCAAACAGATATTCACAGACTAACAATAAATATATGAAAAACTATGACAAGAAAAAAAGAAAGCAAGTACATAATATACCTCGATGCTAATAACTTGTACGGGTGGGCTATGTGCCAACCGTTACCTACTGGCAACTTCAAGTGGGTTGATAAGTTTGAAAAAGGAAAATCAAATTACATTGTTGAGTGCGATATTACGTATCCTGAGAAACTGCATGACTCGCATAATGATTATCCTCTCGCCCCGGAAAGTTTAGATATCAAAGATGAGTGGTTGTCAGACTATTGTAAAAATTTAAAACAAAAGTTTAATTTAGGACATTGTAATGTTAATAAACTTGTTACGACGTTGAAAAATAAAGAAAAGTATCTCGTGCATTTTAGAAACTTAGAATTGTATAAAAAGCTTGGATTGAAGGTAACAAAAATACATCGAATACTGCAGTTCGACGAATCAAACTTGTTGAAAACATACATAGACTTTAATACTGCCAAGAGAACAGCTGGTAAAAATGCTTTTGAAAAGGATTTCTTCAAACTGATGAACAATTCAGTTTTAGGTGAAACTATGGAAAATTTGAGAAAAATAATTAATGTTAAATTGACTCACGACGAGGAGGTCCTTTTAAAATATGCAGCAAGACCTTCATTTATTTCTTGTAAAATGTTTAATGAAAATTTATTTGCCATAAACAGAATAAAAGAACGATTAGTTGTTAATCGTCCTTGTTATGTTGGCATGTGTATTTTAGATATTTGATGTATGATTTCCATTACAACTATATCAAAAACAAATATGATGAAAAAGCTAAGTTATTATTTACTGATACCGATTCCTTGTGTTATGAAATAAAAACAGAAGATGTGTATGCGGACTTTTACAAGGATAAAGAACTATTTGATAATTGTGATTATGATCCAAAAAGTCAGTTTCATTTTAATGATAATAAAACGGTTATTGGCAAGATGAAAGATGAAACGTGCGGTATGCCTATTGTTGAATTTGTTGGGTTGCGGAGTAAACTATATTCGTATGTGCTAGATAATGAGGTTAGCGCAAAGAAATGTAAGGGCGTTAAAAAGTGTGTTGTTAAAAAACAGATAGCACATGACGATTACAAAAAGATTTTGTTTACGGCAACAAAAGCTCACCATGAGATGAAAATCATTAGATCACAAAAGCATAACATAAGCAGCTATGCAATAAATAAAAAATGTTTATCAGCTTATGATGATAAACGGTACATACTAGATAACGGACAAGATACGTTAGCATACAAGTAAAATGATATGCGGAGCAATGATGAATCTCTCTTTATGTTTTTCTAATATGATGCTAAAAAGAGTTAACGTTTTGTGACAAATGTTTGTTTGAATTAATATTTAAAAGTACTTTTACAAATATTAAAGCAAATGTTAACGCTATTATTACTAACACAGCTAATTAATCAGATTGTATTGCAGCACAATGCTAATTAGAATTACTAACTATGATAATTTAAATTTATGCAAATTTAAAAACCCTTTTTAAAGTTCTGCGGCCGGTGGTATAGTGTATATAGACGATCGAGTTATATATCTACCGGTTACGTGTATGCAAGTGCCGGTCACCTGGTGAAAATGACAGTTATTTGCTAACTTGTAGTCTCACAATCGTGGCGCTTAGTAGATGGTATCTGTGTAGTTCCGTTACTAGAAAACTAATATTGGGGTACAGCTGCTAAAGAAAAAGAATTCTTCCCTGATATGTGTTTGCTGGTAAAGCCCGGTACACACGGTAAGATTTATCTTATAAGATATGTCTTGTGAGACAAATTGCATCGTGTGTACAGATGCTTAAGACACAATTTATGACCTGAAAGATGTCTTCCAGAAATAGAACATGCTCTATTTCCATAAGACAAGATCAAAAGCACCGCCATCCAACCACACATGGTGACACTGTGGCCAAGGTGTACTGCGTTCCAGATTTGACATAAATTTCGCAGCATATGGTCTACATGCATTGTAGATTTGTACACGCGGGTATTTTAGTTCGTATATAGCAACATGGCAGGAAACTGGACGAATGATAAAATTGATGAATTGCTGGGATATTATGAGGAAGAGGAAGTTTTGTGGACAATCACGCACAAAGACTGCCACAAGAAAGATGTACAACAAGGCGCTTTCATTCGTTTACATTCTGGAAAGATCCAGTATGCACTTATTTGAAGGTCACCAGAAAATCCCATCGAATTAATCTCACCGTGTGTACAGGCAATTTCATAAGATAGATTGTATCAGATTTGTCTTATAAGATTTGTCCTATGAGATAATCTTACCGTGTGTACCGGGCATAACAGACCTTGCCAAAAATTATTAAAATAAACTGTAAATGTTATTAGTTGAATTGTATGAGGAGGATATTAAACATATTAAATAAGAGGTTTAAAAATAATTATATATAGTATTATTATATAATGGAACAAGAAAGATTAGACAGGGTTTGCAAAAAACTTAACCATTTAAAAGATAAATATAGAAGAGAATTGATGAGAGGTAAGCAACTCCAAGTATAATATGAAGTAGTTCGTGATGATGTTATGGACACCAAAAAGAGCAAAGTCAATAAGCAAAAAAGATTGATGGTTGAAATGGATAATTATGAACGTGAGTTGGTTAAAAACAGAGAAGTGCTTCTTGAACTGAAATACAAAATAGCAAAGTGTAGGAAAATAAAATACTCCATGGTAAAAAATGATATGCAGAGTGAAGATGAAGACTACTGCCCGGTTCCGTCTGACTTTGCCTAATGAGCTGCAAATGATATGTTATTAAAATGACCAAACCGGATTGATTAGTAGTATAATAAGTGAGGGTATCAGGCGAGTTTCCCAGAGCGGGGTGCTTGAGAAAACTAATGAAATATGTTGGTGTTGATTTAGGCGTGACTTTCATTTAGATCTTGGTGTGAATGAGAGTTACGCCTGAGTCCCCCCTGGCATTGAACTATGCGTAAAACATTATTTTCTACGCGTCCAAAATGTCATTATTCCATTAGTAAATTTAGAGCACTAATGACCATTGTTATCTAAATTCGATTCATACAATCGTAAATACTATTTCGCTAAGAATGAAATTATACTTACTTTTTTCCTTCAAAGATAATAAAACAGTCTAGTTAGATGGTTGATCTATGTTGCATTCTATAACATTAATAACTGTTTAAATGTACTGTTTTTTTGCGATTATAAAGCCCAATCTATATGTGATTACCTCTGAAGCCGGTACTAGGGGGCGTGACATGCTTTGCATTTCCAAAACCTCTAATGAACTGAACAGACTCAATAAAATCGAGTTTGTTTATTTTTTCCTTGTTGTGTCCCATGCTTCCAAAGGGTCACTTTCTATATATATATTAAAGAGTATGATAATGGACCTTTGGAAACGGCCGAACACGACACATTTAAAATATTGCAGTCTCGGTTTGATTGAGACTGTTCATGAACGGTAGTGAAATATGCTAGCTACCGCTCACGCTCTAAAGTTTAGTTTACAAAAATGACATTTCTTAAGCATTAACCAGTGGCGTAGCTACTTATAGGCACTGCATGCCCGGGCCTACAACATTTGTCCAGATATAACAATTCTAAAAACGCTAAATATGCATTGCTTTTATATAAGTGATATTGTGTAACACATGTATCTTTCTAGCATATTTCACTACCACTCATGAACAGTCTCAATCAAACCGAGACTGCAATATTTCATATGTGTCGTGCTCGGCCGTTTCCAAAGGTCCATTATCATACTCTTTTCAATGTCTTAACAGGTGATGTGTATTTGGAAACAAATACAAATATTCAATTCGCCGGTCCACCGGACTCTGCTTGAAGTGAAATACTAAATTTGCAAATTCACGTAAACCTGAGAAGAGGGTTGTGTTACTTCAAGTTCTGGAAAGAGATACAAACATATGCAGTGTACTAATATGCATGTATATTTCCATTAATATATATACTGGAGAACATGTCATACTATATGGCATCTAGTACGTGTGCAGACCAACAGAAGAACATACAACATAATTATTTTGCTTTTAAGAATCTGAGTAGACCATATTTTATTTCACTACATCAATTCAATATTTAACAGTTACATACATTGTATTTTCCATTATGTCAAATACGCAACCATAAATACCTATATGTTGCAAACTGTCATACCCATCAGTAGCTCCATCCCTGTTTGTAAGTGACGTGTATTGGGATGAGATATCTCTGAAAATGATACAAACAAAAAGTACGTAAAATCTTTAGATGGTTTACATTCGAATTAAACTCATGTCAATAGGTTTGTGTCATAAAATACGTATGGGTGCTTGAAAACATAGTTAAATCTTAGATCTCGCTGGATCTGTAAACTCTACAATAAGCAATGAAAGTCTTCCTATCAAAACAAAAAGGTTATGTATGTTTTAGCAGTTCAGTACAATTACTGAATAAATATAATAGTATTTGATGTCATGGTGGTATTATTATACTGAACATGTTATCAACTCGTTTAAAGAAAAGAAAATTTAAAACATGTTGTTCAACATTATTTGAATAACAACAGTTAAATCAAATGTATCAAGACACCATATTCATCAAACGTTGTTTAACATAGATTTACATACTGTTTTAAAGCAATTATCTATACCAATTAAAATGGTTAATTAAATATTAGACAATAAATTCACACATGTATAGTATATTTAGTATGAAAGCACAATATTGTTTTTTATTAAGGAGTCTTACATTTCTATTAATGTGATAAGTGAGCACTGGTGATAATAAAAAACATTGGCCTTCTATGCAGCTGTTTAAATATGCTCACGTTGTTGCATATACGCCTATTTTCAAGTGTCAAGTAAACGGCTAAAGAACACGCTCCATTATCAAAACTAGATATAACAGTCGAACAGGAAATGAAGCTTTCAAGTCCACAGTCGACCAAAAATACGAATCATTACGTGGTCAGAGTATTAACTCTCATACCCCATCCAACACCTTCTCCAAGAGACCAAAACGGGGTTGTCTGGGGTATGACATAACACCTTAATTTCGGCTAACAGGTTTGCATGTTGTAAAATTAAAACATTCATTATTTACAGATATTATTTTAAATGTTTTTAAATATGTTTTATTTTCGAAATATCCGTTATAAAATCCTGCTAATATAAGCTTTCACATCGATTAATGAAAGTAAGGCGGGACCATGTAGTTTGGCGGCGAAAGGGTTAACGACTGAAAATACTTTCAACACAAAGTTCACTAAATTAATTTATCACATACATTACGGTGTGGGAGTGGAATAACAACATTGTATATTTTCGATATACCACTAGTTATATAAGTATGCAAATAAGCCTAGTATTTGCTGTCAACAAAATCGATAATGACTATGATCCAATTCCCACGGTTTATTTCGTGTGTTAAAGCGACAGGCAAAATGCAATAAAAGTCGATATATCAGTTATGTGATGAATAGAATCTGACATTCGTTCTCATTCATTATTGAATTTATTAAGCTCGTTAGCAAAAATGATATAATGCTCGGCAAGAGTCTCGCATTATATCATTTTGCCAACTCGTTTAATAAATGCAAATGAATGAGTACTCATGTAAGATCCTCTATATTAACGCTTTATTAATCAGCTTTTAAATTAATTAATTTGCAGAGGATTTTCATTATCAGCAGAATGCACAAATACGCCGCCCATACAAGCTTAGCTGAGAGTACAGAATGATATATAGCGTCCTACAGAAACCACAGCGTTCGAACGCAGTGGCACCGTAGGTCCGCACTGTACTGCAAACAAGGACTTGAAACTACAATGAAAGTGACAAAAAACAACAGAAAGGGTGGTGAAGTACTTAATTATTACACGCATCCTACCTGGCAGGTGTCATGTTGTCAAACAAAAAACACTTACAATGATAAATAAAACGTATGTGGCATTACAAACATAAAAGGCTTGACAATAGGGCTTCCACCTTGATACGGTTATTGGTAAAATGTGCTGTTGGGGGTATAAACCAGTTTCAAGGGTGTACCAAATCTTAATATTATCCTTTTCTCATCGAAAGCAAACGAGACATTGTAAATAAGGAATTCTCCGCCAGACTTAATCTTCTCACGAACTTAGCACAATAAATAGGCGATATAAGTAAAACACAAAGATGATCATGTATATATGGATATAAAAAAATCAAAATGCCTAGAAATATGACAAAGTAGTTTTTGAATTGGCAGAAGCCATAGCAACAAAAGAAAAAAACATTAAAGGCTCGACAAGACAATACTAAAAACAAACGTTAAAGATGAATTTCGTGTTGGGGATTTATGTAGACGTCATACCTTTTGGTATGCCACAGTCGAAAACATTGGGTTTACGACCAGTCTATGCCCAGATCAAAATGCACACTATCTGCAGGTTGATCAGGGTTTATTCTGTTCGCCACTTAGTAAGAATGATTTCCATAATATTTTATATATATAATATTACCGGAAGGTTTGAATTCAAGCATGCCATCTTCGGGATGGTTAAAATTATGTACTATTGACTTTATGAATATTGAGTTCTGCTCAACCCGGGGCTAGGTGGCGTGAACGGTAGCAACCATTTTTCACTACCGTTCATGAACAGTCTCAATAAAACTGAGACTTCAATATTTCCTATTCATCGAGTTCGGCCGTTTCCAAAGGTTCACTCTCGTACTCTTTCTTTAGCTGTCAACATTTGAAATTTTGCGGGGAAAAGGTTAACGACTGACAATACTTTCAACACAAAGTTCACTAAGTTAATATTAACGCTTTATTAATCTGCTTTTAAATTAACTAATTTGCAGAGGATTTTCATTTTCAGCAGAATGCACAAAGACGCCGCCCATACAAGCTTAGTTGAGAGTACAATACTTAATTATAACATAACATGCATCCTACCTGGCAGTTGACACGTGATTTGGGTTATCTATGAAAACAATATGCATAATTCATTTACTCTACAGAGGTTATTGTTTATTATAGACTTAAACTGAGTTTGTAATAATATCAACATTTATAGAATATATAACCTAATGTCAGTCTAAAACAAAAGCACCAAACTAATAAGATAAAACAATGTGTACAGCTTCGTTAGTGTCTTTGTTAATACATATATATAGTTACATGACTACATTTTATATATCGAGTACTACTTTCATAATCTTAATACAAACTGTACAGGTTTGTTTATCAAATATCAGTTTATCATAATTAACACTGTTTAGTTTTATTATAGTGTTTGAAATGTCAAATATCTATATTTTGCAAACTGTCATACCCATCAGTAGATGCATCCCTGTTTTCAAGTGACGAGTATTGGGACGTGAGATCTCTGCAAGTGACACAAACAAAGAGTACTTAAAATCTTTAGATTGTTTACATTCGAATTAAACTCCTGTCAATAGGTGTGTGTCATGAAAGACGTATGGGTGCTTGAAAACATAGTTAAATCAGATCTCGCTGGATCTGTAATATCTAAGATAAGCAATGAAAGTCTTCCTATCAAAACATAAACGTTATACATGTTTTAGCAGTTCAGTACATCAATTACTGAATAAATATAATAGTATTTGATGCCATGATGGTATTGTTTAAACATTATACTGAACACATTATCAATTCGTACATGTTGTTCAACATTATTTGAAAAGCAACAGTTAAGCAAATATATCAATAGATATGAAAGTCGAACAGGAAATGCACCTTTCACAAAACACAGTAAACCCAAGAAAAGGCAAAAGACAAACATGAATGGCAATGTTAATAAGGAATAAAGGCATATAACGTCACAAACATAACAAGGGTTGACAATAGGGCTACCGCCTTGGAACGGTCAGTGACATACTATTTTAAATCATCTACCTATACGAAAAACAATGTCCAATGAAAATGGTTAATTAAATATTAGACAATAAATTCACACATGTATAGTAAAGTTAGTATACTGAACCGATATGAAAGCACAATATTGTTTTTATTAAGCAGTCTTACATTTCTGTTATCTGAGTTTCTGTTACAAATCTGATAAGTGAGCACTTGTGACTACATAAAACACTGGCCTTCTATGCAGCTGTTTAAATATGCTGACGTTGTTGCATATACGCCTATTTTCAAGTGTCAAGTAAACGGATAAAGAAAACGCTCCATCATCAAAACTAGATGTAAAAGTCAAACAGGAAATGACGCATGCAAGTCCACAGTCGACCAAAAATACGAATCATTACGTGGCCAGAGTATTAACTTTCATACCCCATCCAACCCCTTCTCCAAGAGGCAAAACCGGGTTAGCTGCAGTATGACATAAAACCCTAATTTCGACTTAAAAGGTTTGCATGTTGCAAAATTAAAACATTTAGTAGGTTATTTTAAATGTTTTTAAATATGTTTCATTTTCAAGATATCCGTTATAAAATCCTGCTAACATAAGCTTTCACATCGCTTAGTGGATTAAGGCGGGACTACGTAATGGAAACAAACAACGCTGACAATAGGGCTTCCACATCGATACGGTAATTGGCAATATGTGCCGTTGTGGGTATAAAGAAATATAAAAAGAGCGGACAGAAAAAGTAGCATTCAAGTAGGACAGTCAACCACGAAACACAGAAACAAACATGCAAACAGACAAACAAGAAGTCAAAAGTAATAATAAAAGCAAACGACATCACAAACACAAAAGGGTTGACAATAGGGCTACCGCCTTGGAACGGCTAGTGGCAAAGTAGGCCACTGGGGGGTTTAAACCGGTTCGAGGGTGCACCAAACCTCACACTTACCCTACTTCATCCCATTAACAGGACAGTGTAAATAAAGAAATCCCCGCCATGATCTAATCTCTAACCAACAAGGCAGCATCAATAGGCAATATAAGCAAAACACAAACATGCTCGTGTAAATATAATGCAAAAAAACAATAGCCTAGAAAGCAACAATGAAGGTACTCAATGACTTGGCAGAAGCCAGAGCAACAAGAGAATAAAGCATTAAGAGCACGACAAGAAATATCATAGACAAACATCAAACGCCACCGTCCCAATGGGCTTTAGGTAGGCGTCATCATAGGGTCCACAGCCTGTCCGGTCATCGTACAATAAAGAGGAAAGCATAGTGGCGAACTGTAAAAGGGTCCACCACCAAGCAAGCAGTACGTTGCAAAATGATAGGGTCATAACCTATTTTGATAAACTTTTTAACAAGTTTAACAAAGATAGTATGAAAGTGATCATGACCAAGAATCTTACGAAGTTTATAAATCACATCACCATAAAAGGCAGGTTGTGATAGTCCTTGTCGCAGAAGAGACCTTAAATTACTTTTATATTTGGAAAGAAGATCAGGGTTATGATAATAAAATTTTGCAAAGGTTTTACGAAGTTTATGGTAACGGTAAACCTGATTGAGTAGCTTTTTAGTTATACAAAGATTACGAATATTAAAGTCCTCAACTCGAGTATAAGCTCTTGAAAAACGAATAAGTTGAGTCAAATACACCCCATAAGAAGTGGGGGTAATTAACAATGTCAAAATTAAAATCATCTCTCTTGGCTTAGATTTTGCTAATTATTTCACCATTTTCAATCGAGAGATCTAAATCAAGAAAAGAAGCGGTTTCAATGGTGTATCAAACCTTAATCGTACCCTATTCTCATCGAAATCAAACAGTGTAAATAATGAATTATCCGCCCGACTTAATCTTCTCACAAACTTAGCACCATAAATAGTCGATATAAGTAAAACACAAAAATGATCATGTATATATGGATATAAGAAAATCCAAACGCCTAGGAATGTAACAAGGTAGTTTTTGAATTGTCGAGCCATAGCAAAAAAAGAAAACACATTAAAGGCTCGACAAGACAAGACTGGAAACAAACATTAAAATGAATTTCGTGTTGGGTATTTAGGTAGACGTCATGATACCTTTTGGAATGGTTTCCTTAACCCTTTTGCTGCTACAGTCGAAAACATTGAGTTTACGACCAGTGTAGGCCAAGATCAACATGCACACAATCTGCAGGTTGATCAGGGTTTACACTGTTCGCCACTTAGTAAGAATGATTTTCATAATATTTTACATATAAAATATTACCGGAATGTTTGAATTCAAGCATTGCATATTCGGGATGGTTAAAATTATGTACTATTGACTTTATGAATATTGAGTTCTGCTCATCCCGGGGCTATGTGGCGTGAACGGTAGCAAGCATATTTCACTACCGTTCAGGAACAGTCTCAATCAAACTGAGATTGCAATGTTTTGTATTTATCGTGTTCGGCCGTTTCCAAAGGTCCACTCTCATACTCCTTTTTAGCAGTCGACATTTGAAATTTGATGGATAAAGGGTTAACGACTGAAAATACTTTCAACACAAAGTTCACTAAGTTAATTTATCACATACATTACGGTGTGGGAGTGGAATAACAACATTGTATATTTTCGATATACCACTAGTTATATAAGTATGCAAATAAACCTATTATTCGCTGTCAACAAAATCGATAATGACTATGATCCAATTCCCACGGTTTATGTCGGTTTCGCGTGTTAAAGCGACAGACAAAATGCAATAAAAGTCGATATGTGAGTTATGTGATAAATAGAATCTGACATTCCTTCTCATTCATTATTGAATTTATTAAGCTCGTTAGCACAAATGATATAATTATATAATGTTCGGCAAGAGCCTCGCATTATATCATTTTGCCAACTCGTTTAATAAATGCAAATGAATGAGTACTCATGTAAGATCCTCTATATTAACGCTTTATTAATCAGCTTTTAAATTAATTAATTTGCAGAGGATTTTCATTTTCAGCAGGATGCACAAATACGCCGCCCATACAAGCTTAGCTGAGAGTACAGTACTTAATTATAACGCGCATCCTACCTGGCAGGTGTCATATTGTCTGGGTTATCTATAAAAACAATATGCATAATTCATTTACTGTACAGAGATTTATTGTTTATTGAGTTTGTAATAATATCAACATTTATAAAATATGTAACCTAATGTCAATCAAAAACAAAAGCACCAAACTATTAAGATAAAACAATGTGTAAAGCTTCGTTTGTGTCTTTGTTTATAAATATATATATATATTGTTTTAAGCAATTAGGTTTTACATGTTAACGTTTTGTGATGTTATGTTTTCATATGATTAGTTGTAAGATATGCTGTATTTACTCAAAACCAACACATATCCGCAACGAGCTCATGCGCATTAAGGCAACGACGACATATATATATATATATATAGGTGATTAATAACATATTTAAATAACTACATTTTATATATCGAGTACTACTTTCATAATCTCAATATAAACTGTAAAGGTTTGTTTATCAAATATCAGTTGATCATAATTTAAACTGTTTAGTTTTGTTAAAGTGTTTGAAATGTCAAATACCTATATTTTGCAAACTGTCATACCCATCAGTAGATGCATCCCTGTTTTTAAGTGACGAGTATTGGGACGTGAGATCCCTGCAAGTGACACAAAAAACAAAGATTATTTACAAAATGCCAGATGGTTTAAATTCGCCAAAGTAGATTTAAAGTCGAACAGCAAATGTAGAATTCAAGGACTACAGTCAAACAAACAACAATAACACGAACAAATAAAAGGCAAGGTATACATCATCCCTGCAAAGTCATCATGAACATCACAAACTTAAAAGGATTGACAATAGGTCTACCGCCTTGGAACAGTCAGTGACCAGAAAGGCTGCTAAGAGGTTTAAACCAGGTTATAGGGTGCACCAACCTCACTCTTACCCTGTTGTCATCCCAATGAAATGATACACTGTAACTAAAAGAAATTCCCACCATGTTATATCATCAAACAAACTGGGCAGCATAATATTGGCAATATAAGTATAACACATAAATGATAATGTATATATGAATATAACAAACAGAAGTCAGAGCAACGGAGAATAAACCATTTTGGGCACGACAAGACAAGAGTGGAGACAAACATCAAACGTTACCGTCCTCTCAAGATTTAGGTAGACGGCATCATAGAATCCATCCTCTGTCCGCTCATCTCACAATCAAAGAGGAAGGCATTGTGGCAAACTGTAAATGGGTCAGCCGCTAAACATGCAGCGAGTTGCAAAATGATAGGGTCATACCTCTTTTGACAAACTTTTTAACAAGTTTAATAAAGAGTGTATGAACATGATTATGACCAAATACTTTACGAAGTTTGTAAATCACTTCGCCATAGAAGTCAAGCTGTGATAGTACTTGTATCAGAAGAGATCTTAAATTACTTTTATATTTTTAAAGTAAATCAGGCTTTCGATAATAAAATGTAGAGAACAGTTTTTCGAAGTTTATGGTAATGCTGGCCCTGATGGATTAGCGTTTTAGTTATACACTTTTGTTTACGATTATGCTATGCTTCTACACAAATAGTGTACCAGATATAAGTGTTTATTTACAACCACAAACATTTCTAATTATAGTCTTTGAAGGTTTTGTTATCGCGATCTTTGGAAAATGCTGTTTATGTTCAGAACAAAAACAAAGATATCGTAAAGAATCAAATTACCATGTAAATTGAAAATATTCTTCACACAATTGTGTCTACCAAAGTAGCATATGTGTAATTGTATAAACCAATAACATAATAAAAACATTATGTATCTATATATGACATACTTACCTTGGGTTGATCGGATTATAGTGAGAAACAGAACCTGAAAAAACAAGGTCATCTCATCAATATGAATATGGACGATGTAAAAATACACATATCCCGTTTAAGATTAACAGCATTTAATGTAGTAGTATTTAACCAAAACAAAATACAATACATCCACATGCTGTATCGGTCGAACGTGTCGCTCTAGACATGACTTTGTGTTCGTTTTAATTAATTAGTGTTGACGATATGGATTGATTGAAAGTATAGGGTTTGTCGTCTTGTTATTTTGATAAATTTGTTGAACCTTGTCTTCTCGGTGTTGTAGATCAGTATATGAAAGTGTTAACCTTTATATGTTCATAAACACGTGCTTATACCGAGGCTATAATGACAATATGCACATGACAGAAGACACTCGTTGCATAAGTAGAAGGATAAAAATATCGGACAGGGAAAGCAGCATTCAAGGACGACAGTCAGCCACAAAACACAAAAACAAACACGCAAACAGACAAACGAAAAGGCAAAAGTAATAAAAAATGCAAACGACATCACAAACACAAAAGGGTTGACAATAGGGCTACCGCCTTGTAGACGATAAAGAAAAATATGACATACTAAAAAAAAAATCCTATGAATTTATATTCTGTTTGCTTTATCTTACCTGAAATGTTTGTATTTTGTTCTGTGTCAACCCTATAAAACAAAGTTATAGAATCATCATTAATATATATGTCTGAGTTTGTGGTTTATAACACGCAATACCGTATACGTGTGTGTAGATACTGCACAGAAAAACTAATCAACTCAATATTTCGTGTGTTTATTTGGTTGTTTTATTTTTTTATTTATTTTGGGGTGCGTTCTTTTTTGTTGTTGCTGTTTTCTTTTTTTTAATTGTTAGCTTCATTTCTTACTTTGCTATGGGTAAGGACTTTAAAACTATTTGTCCTTACAATATTGTCCTCTCAGAGTAACCCGAAAGGACGGTACTAACACTTTAGATGACGGAAAAAAATAGATTTCGGAGATTTAAAGGCATTTGCTGTAGTTTTCCATGCGCAGCTTTTTTGGGCGACTTCGCTTCTAAAACTATTGGATGGATTTTCCTAAAAATTTACTGCAATGTTGCTTTTGATGTCTAGTTCTATTTTTTGTCTTTTTATTTTTTTTTTTGAATTTTTCTTTTTGAATTTCCTTTTTTTGAATTTTTTTTTTTATTTTTTGAATTTTTAAAAAAAAAAATTATTGTCTTTATTTAAATAAAGGCCTATTATTATATCCATAAAATAGGAAAAATATAGCATCTTGTAAAAATTCCAACAAAATTAAAAATTTAAGCATAATGGTACGGTTCTAAAAACCAATATTAAATCTCAATATGCATGGTGATCTATAAATTTAATTGAATATTTTGTCTAAATATATGTTCAGATAAGTGCCTAGGAAGTTTGAACAAATTCTGTTATTAGGAACATAACAAAAAAGGAAAATATACCATTTCTATATAATTTCATATAAAACTTGGCCTTTTAGCATAGGGGTAGGGTTCAAATTCTTTTTCTAAACAAGCATGGGGACCTATCATTTTTATTGCACATTTTGTTTTTATATATGTTAAATTATGTGCTTAGAAAATTTAAAAAAAATCTGTTATTGGGAACATACAACAAAAAAAAGGAAATTGTATCATTATGGGCTAATTTGTGCATAAATTGTGGTAATGGTCTCAACAGATTTTGTAAAAAAATATAGGTTTTACATAAAGATAAGCTTTAAATGTTATTGTAATTAAATGTTCTTTACTTTAATACAATTTTAGCAGAATTGTGACCAATGAATAAATGATAAGACTTCAAAAATATCTTATTTAGCTATTTTATGGACTTGTTCAACTTTTTGGACAGATTGACATGACGGTGGCATTACAAATTATTTTTTAAAATTTTAACAAGCAGCGTTCGTTTAGTGCAGTGTGGCGGCTGTAAAAAGTATCCCCGTGCTACGAATCAGTAGTGTTATTTTAACTGGTCCTTTGCGACCAGCGAGCCCAATATAGGTGGCTTTGAAGTAGAATACCGCTTAAGCCGGTGCTAGGGGACGTGAGAGGTGTTGCTTCTTTCATTACTTCTCATGAACAGACTCAATAAAACCGAGTCTGCTGCTTTATTCTCTTTATTGTGTTTGTTGCTCACAAAGGATCACTTTTATCAGTATTTATTACTGTACAAAAAGTTTAAAGAAAATCTGTTATGCAGAAAAAACTATAGAAAATGTCTTTAAATCAATGTTCAAACTTAAATACTGCGAATCTTGAAGCACGGAGGCTTACGAGAAAAACTAACAAGTCGACAGTAAGTAGTTAATAGTGTATCACATAACACGTATATGTTCGGCTTAAAGAGAAAAAAAACATAACAACGCTATATTGTTGATTCAACAAAGAAATTGTTTTATGCAAACATGATTTGTCTAATAGCTGAAATCAAATACAGTTTTAAATGTATACAAAAAAACATATTTTAAAAAAAAAGTTGGTTACGAAAATGTTAAACTTAAAAATATATAATATGTCTGTCAACGCATAATCCCAAGGCTCGAAACATGGAGATATTCTTGAAATATATTACTGTCAGATATGCAAAACAACTGGCATTGAAGACGAATACAATTTTATTAGAAAATTAAATGCTTATATTGCAATTAAAGGCACATTAACCTTTAAAGTCCTTACCTAAAGCAAAGTAAGAAATTAAGCTAACAATTAAAAAAAGAAAAACAACAACAACAAAAAAACGCAACCAAATAAAAAACAAAAAAAAAACACACAAAAAATTGAGTTGATTAGTGTTAATGTCATTTTTCTGTGCAGTATCTACACAAACGTATACGGTATTGCGTGTTAAAACCCCAAACTCTCTCTCTCTCTCTCTCTCTCTCTCTCTCTTCAATGATCCCTCTGGCAACATTGGGCTTACGCATGGATTAATGAGCACAGTGAGCATAGTAAACGTTGTTAGACATATTGGTTCTCTCCATTACTTTTCAGAAATATATTTGTCTTGAACGACTGATAAAACTTACAGTTCAATGTTTAATAATTTACAATTACCGTATTATTTATCGCTCTTACCTAGATTGCAGTTTTTGTTTTGTCGGAATGCACAGCACTTCGCTCACTCAAAGTTGAGAGGGCAATACTTAATTATAACATATATCGTACCTGTCCGTTGTCATGCCAATATATATATATATATATCTACAGATGTTTACTATTAACCTTAAATATACAATAGGCTATCTATAATAGTAATCTGTGTCCATCTACCTAATAATGAAAACTGTCACAATGAGCCTCAGTTGCATATATGAAATGTGTGTAATCATTAACCTGAGCCGCATTTTACCTTCAGTTTTATTATCAGTTATGAACATGGTTTGTCTGGAATTCTTTTTTATTGACAATAATTAAATCGGGAAGAACATAATGATGGTTTTAATTATAGATTCGTATTTGGATTGAAACCCATATTTCTTCAAGATCGCCTCCAGACCATTTATAAGAAGTTAATAATAGTATGCAATTCTAAACAACAACATACGACATATAGAAAAATATGTAAAACGTTGACATTGCCATTGTTTACAAGATATTTTGTAATAAGCAATTTATTTTTTAAATTATAAAGTGTAGTATGATAAACTAATAACACTTTGTCTAGAATGAAGTAGAATTAGTGTTGGAGAATTATAATCATTCTTATAGACATCTTAATAAAATAATCATCAAATTCCCCATGTATGCAGTAAGCTAAACCATTAAAAACACAATTCATGTTCATTATATATTGAAACAGTTGTTTCCGATTGTGTTAACTACGTCATAAGTAATAGACAGGGAACATCAAATCACAAAACTATTTTGTCCAATCCAATCCACTCACCAACTTGCTCTTTGGGTTTGCTACACATTTTTAACTTGTAATTCCTGGAAAGTAGCACTCGTAGAACATGTAGTCTGAGCAATCAGCACAGCAACAACCACTACTCCTACAATGCTGTCGGTTACACCACCACCGGATACCGGTTCAGAATCCGCAGGATGGCCTGAGGCTAACATGAGGGTAATATTAGTTATTAAAGAGTCATGCAAGTGGACAATTGCAGTAAATCTAGTGTATTGCCTTTTAACGATAAGCAATCGAACTTAACGGTGTCCTTATTCTAATACATATTGAAGAATAACGGTGCAATCTAAATGTCATTTGCTGACATTTACGGATGTATATCAATAAGCGGAAAGATGTAAAATTAGTTCCGTAACATTAGACGGGGTTTCTTTTATAGATGACTATTGTATATTGCTTGGCTAATAATAATGCCGGGAAAATAATTAAGCGATTTAGAAGGTGCAGTATGCTCCAACTGCGTAACTCATGAAACTGTTACTTTATGTATTGTCAGTTATTTCTATTTATCATGCAGTTATACACTTTTCTGCCCGATAAAGCCTTTAAGGGGTGGCCTAATATGTTTTGCTTTATTTGACAGTGACGAATAAAGCAAAAGCAATAGCTTGGCATTTATTGTACGTAACGTTATCTGACGCCATAAAGAAGAAACAATATGGCGGCTTCCTCGACTAACACTGCATTCTGTTCAATAGATAAAAGCAGTAAACTATACAGAAAATGTAGATAATCTACATGATAAAAAGAATATTATGTCAGTGCCTTTTACTATCAAATGTATTAGGCTCGGCACGAAAACGCAGAATAGCTCAGCAGAGCCTCGCCAGTCTTTGTTGTTTAAGCCTCGTCTAATAAACTTCATCTCAATCCGGGGCTAGAGGGCGTGAGCGGTAGCTAGCATATTTTACTACCGTTCATGAACAGTCTCAATCAAACCGAGACTGCAATATTTTGTATGTGTCGTGTTCGGCCGTTTCCAAAGGTCCATTATCATACTCTTTTTCATAGTAAAAGGCACTGATATAATATTCTCTATTTAATAAGTACAAACATCTTACATTTTGCAAAAGAATACTGAACGTTTAAACCACAGTATGTTTATTGCCGACCTTAACGGAGACGATCCAGGCTTTGTGTCAAGACTATTGTATACTATCACAGTGACTGTAAAATTTGCAAAATATCATCCGACGTCCCCATGCGTTAATTGAAGCAACTCGGTTACATTTACCGTCTTGTCAAAAGGTATGCGAATTGTTTAGCCAATGTATACATTTGATTTGTATGTAAGCAATACCTGAACTATAATTCACCATATGGTGGTGCAAGATATGTTTATGCATTAGCGCAGTGTTCATGAGACACAGCATAATATTACATTAGTTCACATGTGTTTTAGAGATATGAAATGTGACATAGTTTCCTAAGTATTATTTTAATTTATTACATTTGTATCGGTGACAGATTGGGAAAGAATATTCATAATCACTAAATATTAATAACTATTTTCCGAACACAAAAACAATTAAGTATGACCTTGAGTCATGACGTCAGTAAAGTGATGCTGACGTCGACGTCATCCGCCGATAAAATTCAATAAAGTAGATAATTTCGATTAAAATCATACATAAAATGATTTCAAAATGTAATAAATAGATTATTTTACGGCTGGGTTCGATTATAGGGAAATCCTTCACTCGATGGCAGGCGTATTCTATTTTTTCGCTCATTCACATCCGCACGTTCGTGAAAAGAACCACACGTCCATAATGCATCACAGCTATTAAATAATCTCTATATATTGACTGGATAGCGTAATTTACAAAGTTATAAAGCTTCCGAAAACCATGTCAGTTGTTTCAGTTGACGTTATAAAAGGCACATGTTGCCTTTAACATATGAACAAACACATTTTAACATATAAAAATAACAAAGTTATATTGCCTAAGAGCTTTATTTTCAGTCACTTAAACCATCAAAGAAACGCAATCAATGAACATAGTTAGAGCTGGCTAATTACAGTGTGTACATATGTATAGGTATTACAAGCATTTATCATTTATTAGCTATTATAAACTAGAAGGCCACGGCCTGCAAGTCGAGACCTATGGTGAAGTAGTCCAGATTGGACTATATTTTGATTTGACCAACATCAATGTCAATCCCAAGTACTTACATACTAATTACCTTAAAACCTGTATTTAGTGAATGTCATTAACAGTGGGGGACGCATGTCGTAACGAAGAGAGGACGTGATCTATATTTCGTCCAAAGTAGATCACATGACTCGAAATTGTGCACACATGATGTAACTAAATACTGAAAAGGAGATCCCTTGGAAACAAACACAAACAAGGGATAAAAGTAGCAGAATCGGTTTTATTTAGTCTGTTCATGAGAGGTAATGTTCAGCGCAACACCTCTCACGCCTTCTAGCAGGCCTAAGCGATATTCAGGCTTGCAAAGGTATGCAGCAGGAAGGTACTATGTGGCGTTTGGATTTCGAGTGCGACTATGATATGATAATTTACTAGGTTTCTTTTTTTTACAGCGTGATTGAAATTACATGATGTCATTTACTACATATTAAACTAGTAATTTGTCGGACGTAAAATCACTATTACTTATTAAATAAAATAAAAGATGTTAAACCTTTATTATATAAATTGACACTTTTTTAAAGTTGCCCAGTGTATTTCACTATATAGTACATTTAACTTGACAACAATATAAACGTCGGTGCATGCACAGACAATGTAATTAGAATTGACTTTTCAATAAGTTGTTTAAATTTCCTTACATTAGTCTACTTTCAGAAAATGTGCTATATATATATATGAGTTTTGGTGATTTGAAAAAGTACTACCAGAGAAACAATTAGTCAGTTGAAAATGGATCCCACCAAGAGGATTTTAAAAATATATTGTTTTAATAGTTGCCATATATAGAGCGTAGGAGGGTATTGTGACTATGCGGATATTATCGTACTATATACGTGATAAAGCGTTTAAGTAATAAAACAAATCATAAAAAGGTATACGTCATCTCTATGTACGTCACGTCGTGGGTTCCGCCGCATCCGTGTTGTAACTTTGAAACAATAACACCGCATAAAGAAGAAAGGAAACCACCAATATATCGAGTAACTATTATCAAATTGATATTATTACGCATGTTTGATTTTAACTGTACACTGAATGCGTATCGCTTGGTGTCGTTTTGTCAGATGACTTAACAAGGGAGGCAACTTATTTTAATCGTTGAAATCCTACCAGACGAGTTATCCGGAGTAGTCGGCATTACCCTCCTTATCACAAAGTGCACGGTTAATACCCAAACATGAAAAAAGGTCCAGTCTCGTTTTTTCTTTTTAATTGAACTTTATGAATATATATATATGACAACTTATAATATATTTTACTCTCGATTTTGGATCAAAATTCATATGTGACCTTTTTATAAATTACAGAATAAGTCGGCATGTGGATGAATCATCCTACTTAACGAAGCCGTACGCTTGGTGAGAGGTAGGAGTTTTGCCTTAACAAGGCATCTAAAGTATACAATATTCCAAAGAGCACTATCCATGACAGGGTATCCTACAGGTATTCCTCTAGAAAATGCAGGGCCAAGCCAGTGCTAAGTAAGGCTGACGAAGGACGAACATGTGATTGGACACTAGTGTGCAGTGCATATGAGTAAAATAGGTTATGTCCGCATACAACTGGAGCTGTTATGAGGTATTGAAATAGATACTGGATGATGATGATGATGATGATGATGATGATGATGATGATGATGATGATGATGATGATGATGATGATGATGATGATGATAAAAAGACCCCCATTTCATGATAATAAACATGGAAAATACTGGATTTTTTCATTTCGCAACAGGCATTCTGAATTGTCGATACAAAAAAAACATTAAGCTTTGAAAAAATAACTAGCCGGATCTCCCCCAGAAAACGTACAGCGATGGTTCTCAGACCTTAGCAACGTTTTGGAAAAGTTAAAGATCTCGGTATCATGAAGGATCCATCCCGGATATACAACGCGGATGAAAGTGGTTTCTCACTGAGTCCAACAGGAAGTAAAGTGATAGGTAGAAATGGCATGTCTATTGTTTATCATTCCACGAGTGAAAAGAACCAGATAATGGTTATGGCTGCTGTTGGTGCATGTGGATATGCAATCTCCACGCAGAGTTATCGTTCCTTGCACTCACATATATCTCTGCTAACTACTAAATTACAAAGATTTTGGTAAAACCTGTTAAATTGGAATATGTTTGCCTGAAACTTATTTATTTCTTGTGTAAATATAATTTTCCGAATAACTGCAAATTAGATTTCGCAAGATTTGAAATAATGCATGAAAACAATTTAGTTTTAATCGGGACTATTTTACTACAAAAATAATACGTACTTAGGTCTCCTCAATCGAAACGCATATGTAAACATTTCAAACCGAAGCTCGATGGCAGAACATAACTTAAAAAAATTAACTCACAGAAATAAAAATTGAAATTATTTAATATAGGTATATATTTTATCTTTGCAGATCACGCAAAAGGATTTATTATAAACATCGTCATAACTTATTTGAATAACCACGTGACCTAACCGTTCGCCCTACTTCCTTTGACGTTGACAGAGTCAAATGAGGAACGAGTGTACTCTGGGTAGAGATTGGTGGATATTCTATTCCGCCCCTGATCGTATACCCTGGACAGCGGTTTGCTGCCAGTCCCCTTGAAGGATTTGAGGCAGAAACCATGGGAAGAACATAGTCAGGGTGGATGGTTTCGGAACTATTTTGTCAGTGAATGAAAACTTGTATTATCCCCGCTGTTGCAACTACTATTATTAGATGGTCACATACACAATACACATCACTTTAAGATCTGTATTGAGAATGGTATTATACTGTACTGTCTTATAGAACTTGCCTCATTAAAAGACAGCTGGCGACAAGAAGTGCGCTACTGTCAGTTTGAACACATTGGACAATTTGTCGCAAAGAAAACATATGTCTCTGGATTTCGAAGGAAAATATTGCTACTATTGAATCAGCTGTGAAAGGGTTTCTAGAGACTGGATTACTTCCATTAGAGCCAGAAAGTCACCAAGTCTTTCTGCGTCTAAGATGATGGGAACTTCACAGTCCACAGTTGATGTTCTTCAAGTAAGTGGAACGCCGATGTCTGCTGCTCTAGACCCTAAATCACCAGAACAAGCACAATTAGTGCCTCAAAAAAGCCTCTACTCCAGTAACAAGTGCGGATCTGCCAAATAAATCAGCCAAGATGATGCTTTTTCTCAGTTTCAAAAGTTATTTAGAAGCAGACAATGTTCAACTCTTTCAAAAGAGGTTCGAAGAAAAGTTTGAAATGGATGAACTGTATAATGCTTGGTACAAGATGAAGATGAAAAAAATCAAACCATAGAAAGATGCAGACGCTTCATATACATCCTACAGACCTTTCAGCATACATCTCACGTTTCAAATAGCAACCACATCCCAAAAGAAGAAAAGATTCCCACGTCCGAAAGCGATAAAAGGCATTACCTTCGGGAAAATGTTCATTGACAAGAATGAACAAAAAGAACAAGAAGAAATTGATAAACAGAAACGAAAGTAAGAGAGACTTCGTAAACAAACGGAGAGAGAGAGGCAATAAAGGAACAGAAACGACAAGGGGGTAAAAACGACAGAAAAAAGAATCTCAGAGACATCAAAAGCAATTAGAATTAAGAGAGGAAATCAAGAAAACGTTTTGCCCAAACCTGCATGGAAGATTCAGATGAGGCAATGGACTTTCAATCAGGGAGGTGCTACAAGTGCGATAATCCATATACCGACTTCACTGCATGTGACAACTGCATGAGGCGTTTCCATTTTCAGTGTGTGGAAGATGATATGGACTTTGAACCGTTTGAATGCAAATATTGTTAATGAAACAGTCCGATGAAAAGTGTTTAATATTGTGATTCTACCTCAGTGTTTGTTATTCTACCTCAGTGTTAATAACTAGATTTGTTTTAAGGCGTGCTTTTGGTTGAGTTTGTTCTGTGAAATCTCCATTTCCTGTTAGGCTTTTATACCTATGTTTAGATGTGTTGTCTCACCGTTTATGCATATTTTATCTTAAACAAATTTCGATCACCATCTCGAACAATACACTGATTTTAATTCAATTTTTCATCTGGTATGTACATTTTGTCGCCATTCGATATTTTAATGACCTTTTTTCAGCATTGAATGTCACTTAGCGAACAAAACGACATTGGAGTCATTCCATACTAGGAAAGAATGGGAGGGAAACTCAAAAACGACGGTGTGTACCAGTACGATGTAGGGGTATGGTTGAACACGCCCTTTGACGGGCATGTGTTGCTACTTTTACCATATCACCTTTTGTATGTAAATAGTTTTAACAATAGATTTTTACATTAGTTTTTAATAACTATTTCATTTTTCATCCTTCCTCAGTTTTTGCGCACAATATGACCTATATATGTATCGACGTGCCGTAAAACTCTATTCATTCATTCATTCATTGAACTTAAACAAGGGTTGTCAAGGAAAATGTAAGGTAAATCTAGGGTTCACTAAATGTATTTTCTCAGGGACGTGGGTATCAACTATGATCTGATATCAGTGGTCTTTTTCAGACTGTCTATAACAGACCACTTTTCATGTCTGGCCATCTGGTCGAACATGTAAAACATATTGTGTGTATGGGATGTACAAGTATGAATCCTATAGTTTTAACAGGGTTCGGCTTTATTTATATAAACGCTTAGTTGAGAGGACAATATCCTTTACTAGACCAAACGTTCTAGCTAAGTTTCACGTGGTCGAGGTGTCGATGATGCAATGCACGTAAACCTCGCCTCTCACCACTGCTAGTTCGAATCCCACTGGGAGCACAACTTGTAAGTGAGAACGTGTCGATTCTTACGTATGGCGGGTGGTATACAGTACTGGTTCTACACAGGGGAAAATGGGTTGGTCTGCCTGTACCACAAAAAAAATCGACCGTCATAAGAAGAATGACGAAGAACTCCGTTCAAACAAACAAACCCACGGTTGTGCATAATATCGCGGATTCTAGAGAAGAACGCCATATAACTTACTCTAGTTTCTGCCGTACCCTTGCATTTAAAAAATATATATCGAAATTGAAAAATATTTTAAATTACCCTTCAACTAACGATCATATTATACCTATCACCTTTTTTTTTAATGTTTGTAAGCGTAATTATAACTTAATTGTCTGCGTATAGATAAATAAACCAACGCAGACAGTACAGTTATAACAACATTATAAAAAATAAAAAGGAAGCTCTATCTACGAGTATATGTATGCATATTTTCCTTCTTTCGTCCATCCGTTCATTCTTCCAGCCATCCATCCAATCATCAGTCCATTCACTAATTCCTGAACCATCTTTAACCTCATTAAACTCATAGAAGTGTAATCTAAGAAACAGATAAACATTGTGTTGTAAGGTAGTTCAAAATGATAAAAAAAAACGTTATACTTATAGGTCTAAAGTAAAACACGAACGTGAGAAAATGTCATACACGAGAGAAGAAACCATATGAATTTGGATTGTAATATGAGTAGATATGCATAATGAATAATTCGAAAAAGTTTTTTTTACATTTGCTTATTTAAAGACTGATGTGATATTTATATTCACCGAAAGTTCATACGGAAGTGGCGATATAAATCAAGTTATGGCATGTTTACCGTTGTTGTTGGTTTGTCAAGGTTTAGTTAATGTTTGTTTAGTTTGTTTGTAAGTGTTTACGTCATTTTCAACACATGTAAGGTTTGTAGCACCCTATAACGCTCCCTCCGAATAACGCTCCCCTGTTGTAGCACCGCATAACGCTCCCTCCGTTAAAAAGCGGAGGGAGCTTTATACTTTCAATATATGCTAGTAAAACTTTGCACACGAGTGTTTGTGTCTAATCCTAAAATAAATTGTAGTTCCTGTTTATTGATTAAAACAAAATTCCTAACTTTTTGTTATGCATGCATACTCATACTGACTCAGTTAATACACCAATATGTTAAAATATATCAATAAGAGTCCAAAATACGGAAACTGTGAATAACGTCCCCATCCGAAAGACGGGGCTTTCGCAAAACTTTGCTTATAAATCGTGTCTCCGTAAAGAAACATGTTTTGGTAATAAGCATGATACATATAGCCTGTATGAAGCATATTTATTTATAAAATGTTAATAACTTCAAATTTAATCGGACTGTCAATACCTAATTCAATAATAAGAACCATGTCCTCTTTGCTGTATGAATGTACATAATATACTTGCTTGAACTGAATTCGACACAGTATATGTTATTTACAGCCACCCCTGAGAGAGGGGAATCAAACATAGGAATTCGAGAACCTGTACTTCACTTACTATCGCGTAGATGCATGTGGTTCTTAAACGTGCTCAGAGGATAGAGGCTCCGAAACACCGGACTGCCCCATCTGACGGACGAGGTCATGGTAGTCTTGCACCAGCACGCACCGACAATGGCACAGGCTTGAAGTTAAACACACACAAAACAATAGGGACATAGAGGAATAAAGTAATGAAAATGTAATACATTACCCTACCTATTACATCTATTGTTGTTGCCAGGCTTGAAATATATTCACCATCAATTCTAGCTTGACATTTCCATTTATTTCCATTCTCTGATCGTGTTACTTGCTTTATGGTCCAGATGACTATCTTGTTGCTCGGACAGGCATACTCATATAGACTGGCATTGACCCTACCAAATGGTAAACATGTATCAAGAATTGCTCCTTTAATTAATTCATCTTGTACCCAAGCAAATAATGTTACATTTTCTAAACCGGGGTATGCACATGTCAAGTTCAAGCTTTCTCCCTCTAAACTGCTGGCCACCGGAAAAGGTGAAATGACGGGGTCCACACTTGACACACCTGGAATTGAAAAGGAAGAAGATTATTTCTAAACTAATCATTCGGTCTCATTGTATAGCCAGTGTACTTCAGACATTAGTGTATAGCTGCTTGTAAATGTATTTAAAAATATATGTACATACACAATTTCCTGTTTGTTAGAATAGGTTAAAACTAAAGCATGGTTTATAAGCTAATAATGGGCTAGTACTAACTTTATGGTAGGTTTTGAACGGATTAAATCGATGTATAACCACATAAGTTAAAAAATGATTTTTAACTCACCTTTAAGAAGTCCATGATAGATCACGAGCGTAATGAAAACAATTACATGAAGGTACATATGTTGCTGTATCGAAAATATAAAACACAACATATTAACTTTGTCTAGTTTAACATATAAAGTATGACAAATAACTGAAGTCTCTTTTAACATGCAGCACTTATTTATACAGCAGTCGGGTAGGCGCTAAACTTCCGGGTTTACTCTTATAATTTTTCATACGGTATGAACTAGTTCATGGCCCTTATGGTAACTAGTATAACACACCGATACACACTTACCAAGGTAATTATGGTTGCGAATAACATTATCGATTAATGATAGCAATACTTTGTATTTGCACAGCTGTAAATCATTTAATTGAAAATAAAACCAAAACAAATGGTGTACTCTGACTACCAGTAATCGCAAGTTGGAGTATGGTAGACAGACGAAATGGAGATGCTACAAAAAGAAAATAGAGTACGGTCTCATCGAGGTGGTTAATTTAAACACCTTGATGGGCTACACATATCTCAATGATTAAATGGTAAGGTCGACGAGACCATACTCTATTACTTACCGGTTTTATAGCGTTCAACAAGTTGATAGTAACCCTGCCTTCCAGAAGCTCAACCATCAGGGACGCAGCCAGTCCTACATTTTCTGGAGACAAACAAGCAACTATGAACTTCTACTATTACTAATCAAGTGTAATCAATCACGCTCATCGAGGGCTTGGTTCTTGACGTGAGAATCATGGCCCTTATGGTAATATGTACATATCACAAGAGCCATGATTCTCACGTCCAGTTTGGGGCAAGAATTTTCAGTAATACATATAGTTCACTGGCGTTTTTCAGACAACACATTATAATAATAGATAATAATAGAACAGAACAGAACACATTTCTATTTGCCTTGTGCATACATACATTTTCATGCATAAATAATGTGATTTTAGACAAAAGTACATTTTCTATGAGCAATATTAAGTATCAAATAACTGATACATGAGGATGGAAATACTCAATTCTGAATCCTGAATTCCTTATAGCTTAAGCTGTACTTATATATGTTGATAACTTTTATAACGGTTACCTTGTTCTGCAGTAATTCTAAAAGTTAAACTAGGTATATTATAATAATATTTGTTAATACAATTTTTTCCGGATTCTTGAGTAACACGGACAAATCAAAATAAAGTTGTATTCCTCTTCCAAATCTATACTAGGACAGCACTGACAATATCTTTTATTTCTATGTATTCTATTATGAGCGTATCTACCAGTCTGACAGGGAAATGTAGCATTCAACAATCGCAGTCAACCCAAACACGCATCGAAACAATCAATAAATTACAGGGTAGTGTAGCATTCAACAACAGCAGTCAACCCAAACACGCATCGACACAATCAATAAATTACAGGGAAGTGTAGCATTCAACAATCGCAGTCAACCCAAACACGCATCGAAACAATCAATAAATTACAGGGAAGTGTAGCATTCAACAATCGCAGTCAACCCAAACACGCATCGAAACAATCAATAAATTACAGGGAAGTGTAGCATTCAACAACAGCAGTCAACCCAAACACGCATCGAAACAATCAATAAATTACAGGGAAGTGTAGCATTCAACAATCGCAGTCAACCCAAACACGCATCGAAACAATCAATAAATTACAGGGAAGTGTAGCATTCAACAACAGCAGTCAACCCAAACACGCATCGAAACAAACAATAAATTACAGGGAAGTGTAGCATTCAACAACAGCAGTCAACCCAAACACGCATCGAAACAATCAATACATTACAGGGAAGTGTAGCATTCAACAATCGCAGTCAACCCAAACACGCATCGAAACAATCAATAAATTACAGGGAAGTGTAGCATTCAACAACAGCAGTCAACCCAAACACGCATTGAAACAATTAATAAATTACAGGGAAGTGTAGCATTCAACAACAGCAGTCAACCCAAACACGCATCGAAACAATCAATAAATTACAGGGAAGTGTAGCATTCAACAATCGCAGTCAACCCAAACACGCATCGAAACAAACAATAAATTACAGGGAAGTGTAGCATTCAACAACAGCAGTCAACCCAAACACGCATCGAAACAATCAATAAATTACAGGGAAGTGTAGCATTCAACAACAGCAGTCAACCCAAACACGCATCGAAACAATCAATAAATTACAGGGAAGTGTAGCATTCAACAACAGCAGTCAACCCAAACACGCATCGAAACAATCAATAAATTACAGGGAAGTGTAGCATTCAACAATCGCAGTCAACCCAAACACGCATCGAAACAATCAATAAATTACAGGGAATTGTAGCATTCAACAACAGAAGTCAACCCAAACACGCATCGAAACAAACAATAAATTACAGGGAAGTGTAGCATTCAACAACAGCAGTCAACCCAAACACGCATCGAAACAATCAATAAATTACAGGGAAGTGTAGCATTCAACAATCGCAGTCAACCCAAACACGCATCGAAACAATCAATAAATTACAGGGAAGTGTAGCATTCAACAACAGCAGTCAACCCAAACACGCATAGAAACAATCAATAAATTACAGGGAAGTGTAGCATTCAACAATCGCAGTCAACCCAAACACGCATCGAAACAATCAATAAATTACAGGGAAGTGTAGCATTCAACAATCGCAGTCAACCCAAACACGCATCGAAACAATCAATAAATTACAGGGAAGTGTAGCATTCAACAATCGGAGTCAACCCAAACACGCATCGAAACAATCAATAAATTACAGGGAAGTGTAGCATTCAACAATCGCAGTCAACCCAAACACGCATCGAAACAATCAATAAATTACAGGGAAGTGTAGCATTCAACAACAGCAGTCAACCCAAACACGCATCGAAACAAACAATAAATTACAGGGAAGTGTAGCATTCAACAACAGCAGTCAACCCAAACACGCATCGAAACAATCAATAAATTACAGGGAAGTGTAGCATTCAACAACAGCAGTCAACCCAAACACGCATCGAAACAAACAATAAATTACAGGGAAGTGTAGCATTCAACAACAGCAGTCAACCCAAACACGCATCGAAACAAACAATAAATTACAGGGAAGTGTAGCATTCAACAATCGCAGTCAACCCAAACACGCATCGAAACAATCAATAAATTACAGGGAAGTGTAGCATTCAACAACAGCAGTCAACCCAAACACGCATCGAAACAAACAATAAATTACAGGGAAGTGTAGCATTCAACAACAGCAGTCAACCCAAACACGCATCGAAACAATCAATAAATTACAGGGAAGTGTAGCATTCAACAACAGCAGTCAGCCCAAACACGCATCGAAACAAACAATAAATTACAGGGAAGTGTAGCATTCAACAACAGCAGTCAACCCAAACACGCATCGAAACAATCAATTAATTACAGGGAAGTGTAGCATTCAACAACAGCAGTCAACCCAAACACGCATCGAAACAATCAATAAATTACAGGGAAGTGTAGCATTCAACAATTCAACAACAGCCGTCAACCCAAACACGCATCGAAACAATCAATAACTTACAAGGATATGACAGCACAAACATAAAACGGTTGACAATAGGGCTGCCGACTTGGAACGGTCAGTGGCAAAAAGGCCGCTGGTGAACTTTAAATCAGATTCTAGGGTGCACCAAACTTTACTCTTATCCTATTGTCATCAAGCGTAAATAAAGAAAGCCCCGCCGTGCTATATCCTCTCACAAACTAGGCAGCATTAATAGGAGATATAACACAACGATGAGCATGTATATATGGATATAAAAATCCCTAGAAAGCTACAAAGCAAATACCTTGATGGGCTACACATATCTCAATGATTAAATGGTAAGGTCGACGAGACCATACTCTATTACTTACCGGTTTTATAGCGTTCAACAAGTTGATAGTAACCCTGCCTTCCAGAAGCTCAACCATCAGGGACGCAGCCAGTCCTACATTTTCTGGAGACAAACAAGCAACTATGAACTTCTACTATTACTAATCAAGTGTAATCAATCACGCTCATCGAGGGCTTGGTTCTTGACGTGAGAATCATGGCCCTTATGGTAATATGTACATATCACAAGAGCCATGATTCTCACGTCCAGTTTGGGGCAAGAATTTTCAGTAAACTGTGATAGCCCATAAAATGTGCAATAAAGGCAGATCAAGGTTTGCGTGTAAGCTGTTGTATATATCTATATCTCTTAAAATAGTTTTCTTATGTCACGCAAATGTTGGTTTGGAATTTCTTATAGCATTGTTCATCTTATTCATACTTCACCCATTGGCTCCATCCTCACCCCCTCCCTCCCCACCCACATACGCCCCACCCCTTACCGAAACCTGTTGTTGGGTGTGTTTTTTAACATATTTCTTTGTTCAATTCTTAAACATAAAACATATAGCTATGATGCAAACCCCACACCCCCACCCACCCATCCCACTCCGAACCCGATTTAAAAAAAATATATATATATATTTTACATGTCCCACCGCCACCCCATCATCGCCACCACCTGAATGTTTTTTTTTTTTTTTTTTACATAATTATGTCTGTTGTTTTGTTTTATCAAATCTAAACCTATATCAATGATGAGCCCCCGCCCCACCCCATCCCCCAACCACACCCCCCCACCCCATCATCCCCAACCACCCCTCCCCCAACCCCATCATCACCACCACCTGAATGTTTTTTTGTTGTTTTTTTACATATCTCTATGTTGTTTTGTTTTATCAATTGATCAATTCGTTTCGGCCACACCCCACACACCCCACCCCGTTTCGCCCCCACCCCATCCCATCATCACCACCACCCGATTTTTTTTTTTTTTTTTTTTTTTACATATGTCTGTGTTGTTCCGTATCATCAAATCTACACCTATATCAATGATGCCCCCCGCCCCGCCCCCCATTGGTTTATGGGCTCCCATCACATGGAGGACAGGGGGAGGGGAATTGGAGGCAGGAGAATGGGGAAATGTAAATATTCCTTTGTTGTTAGTTTTGTTTAGGGGTTTGGTTGGTGGTGGGAGGTGGTTCTTACTGAAATGAGGCCACAATAAAAAATTGCTAGATTCTCATTCCCTCCCTCCCCGAGTTTCCTTATGACCACACATTTCTTAAAAATGACAGCAATTTTGGATAAAAACTGATAAAAATAATAAAATGTCACGCCCGGTCCCAAATTTTAGTAAAAAAGTTTTTAGTAAAATTTGTATGAGATTCTAACAATAATTTATTATAGGCCCGAATTTCTATACCCGCCCCGCCCACCAACTCCACCCCATATTGTTTTCAGATGGTATATACTGGCTATATAATTTATTATTCTCTGAAAAATCGAGTAGTCGAGCTGCGCTGTTCTGTGACAGCTCTAGTTTCGTATATACTAGTCAACATTCTGATGAACCCACCCCATAAATATGTCAATAACATTCTCATTATTTTGTCACTTTCAGTCACGTTTGATTGATTATACGGTTGAACTGCAACTGGGAATTTAAGAATTTTGTTGAGTATGTACATGATCATTTTCGTATTATTTCGCCTATTAACGGTGCCTGGTTAGTTCCCCGACAGGAATTTCTTTATCCACATCGATGTATTGGGATGACAATAGGGTAACTATCGTTCAAAAAGAATATTGCGTATTTGAAGCCATTCCAGAATACATTATCAAGGCAAAACACAATTAAATAGTAAGAACTACATAAAACTAGATGGGTGTTCCGCGGAACATGTGTCGCCTGTCAGCGCTTTGTCAGTATAACAAGGTTTTTGGACCCAGATAAATGACCTTGACAAACTGGCCTGACTAAGTTTTCCTGAAGAATAAAATGAGTATTTAACCCATACAATGACTTTCAGTGTGCCCTTGACCTTTAGTATAGCCATGTCGATGTTGTCATGACAAGTATATATTGAAAGACAATCGTGAACGCTCTGCCAATTCCGTCATTCCTCGGGATCCCGCCTCGTGTGTATCACGGCGCTTCGGTATGTTCAAAATCTTCACATTCTGTTAGCCGGAAGGCAACGGCACAGAAAATAGTGCACTGTTGCTAAGCTGTTGCTACATAAACAATATGGCCGCTTACCACACGTGTTGATGTATGATTTGCGTTGCATGTTTGTTATTTACAATACAGATGAAGGTTTTATCACTGCTTTCACGTAAATAAACTATAGATGGAGCAATCGGCTAAATGACCTTGCAAAATGTTGAAGATAACTTTGATTTTGAACGCAAATTCGTTTTGGCGGGAATCTGACGCGCGTCACGCTAGTATGACATAACCAATATGGAAACCTGCGTATTACATTCGAGTCATGCTGCGAAGCAGTGTACGAGATGTGGCGAATGATTGAAAGACTGATGAAGAAATAAAAAGAATTGAGAAACTTATAGCCAACGTTGTTTTTGTGAAGGAAAAAAAAAAAGGAGTATTTAACCCATATAATGACCTTCAGTGTGACCTTGACCTTTATATTTTAGTACGGTCATGTCGATGTTGTCATGATGAGTATATATTGAAAGTCTGATGAAGAAATATCAAGAAATGAGAAAGTTATAACCAACGTCAAGTTTTTGTGAAGAAAATGAGTATTTAACCCATATAATGACCTTCAGTGTGACCTTGACCTTTATATTTTTAGTATGGTCATGTTGATGTTGTCATGATGAGTTTATATTGAAAGTTTGATGAAGAAATGAGAAAGTTATAACCAACGTCAAGTTTTTGTGAAGAAAATGAGTATTTAACCCATATAATGACCTTCAGTGTGACCTTGACCTTTATATTTTTAGTATGGTCATGTTGATGTTGTCATGATGAGTTTATATTGAAAGTTTGATGAAGAAATGAGAAAGTTATAACCAACGTTAAGTTTTTGTGAAGAGTTATATTTTAGTATCGTCATGTCAATGTTGTCATGAGGAGTATATATTGAAAGATTGATGAAGAAATAAAAAGAAATGAGAAAGTTATAGGCAACGTTAAGTTTTCGTGAAGAAAAAAAAAGGAGTATTTAACCCATATAATGACCTTCAGTGTGACCTTGACCTTTATATTTTAGTATGGTCATGTCGATGCTATGATTGAAAGTTTGATGAAGAAATATCAAGAAATGAGAAAGTTATAGCCAAGTGAAGTTTTCGTGGGGGAAAAAAAAGTATTTAACCCATATAATGACCTTCAGTGTGACCTTGACCTTTATGTTAGTATGGTCATGTCGATGTTGTCATGATGAGTATATATTGAAAGTTTGATGAAGAAATATAAAGAAATAAGAAAGTTATAGCCAACGTGACGGACTGACGGACGGACGTACACAAAATCAGGCTTTGTGTGACTAAATACTTGTGTGTCTGTTTTTTGTGTGTACGTTCGTACCTTGTGCGACTGTTTTTTACATCTTGTGTGACTGACGGACAGACGACAAAGTGATCCCTATGTATCACATTTTTCTTCTAAAAGGCGACAAAATAATAAGGTCTATTCACTCGGTTAATTTAGGGTGCCCAAAACGGGAAAATCACTTAACCCACCCTCCCCTCTAAACCAATATTTCCATTCCTTATGCGTACCTTTTGTTATTATTCTATGAAGTATGTATAGTCACATTTCTATTTATTCACTATTGTATAGATATCTAAAAATCTATGTACCATGACATTATGTAACTCTAGACACCGATCTACATAAGTTGCTGCTTTCCAAATCCATCTTTTCCAATTCCGTTTAAATTGATTTTAAAATTTTGTGCAACCATTATGATAATGCATTTTGCAATACGTGTAATACATTATATAACATGTTCATTCCATTATATAACTTCATTTTGGCTCATTTGAACTTTGACATTAAGTGTAATATTGACCTTTGAGGTACGGACCCGATTAATGCGTGTAACACGCCTTCTCAGTGTGTGAAGCGTCATGAAATTCCTTCATTAATTTCAAAGTTATGGCCAATATTTGTTTACTCATTGACCTCCAAGTGCGACCTTGACCTATGAGGTATGGACCTGATTATTGTGCCCTCCATAATCTATTTCTTATTAACATGTGTGTGAATTAAGTTCCATGAAACTTTCACGGTTATGGATATGCCACGATTTTGAATCATTAAAACACTGACCTCCACTGCCACACACCTTCTCATTGTGACAGTTTCATGGAATTCCGTTTACTGGCTTCAGTACTTTCATAGTAATGGCTGAGACACTACTGTTCTGATGGATGAACGGACAAACTCTTCAGTGGCATAAAACAAAAGAAATCTTGGAAGCTACAGCTTACAACATCCATTACATTACTCAACATGAAATGAGAGTTTGTTAGAATGTAGGGCTCAGTTCCTGCAGAAACGTAATAAACCACTTCTTAGATTTCTGGTCCCTGTAATCATCTGTCATTCCCCTAGAATATGGCTGGTTTGAAAAGCATAATAAGATAAATGAATTGTTGAGCATTTTAACAACAATTCAATTCTCTTTATCAACTGTTCAGACTGGATGTTACAATGCAAACAAAACAAAGAAATGGGCGACATCTAAATGCTATATATAAACTCTCAAAATTGAAATACTCTAAACTGCATGCAGCTGTAAACAAAACACCAACAAAGGAGTTACATGGACTCCGAGTTACATTGACTCCGAGTTACATGGACTCCGAGTTACATGGACTCCAAGCCTTTGACGTTTTGATGCAACATCTGGTTGCCTTTTTGTACAAAAACTAGTGTATATCTTTAAAGAAAAAAAAATGTTCAAAAAGCACCGTCCAGTATGTGTTGACCCAAGCTACTTGATACGAGACAGCTTTGCATGAACATGTTAAAGCCTGTTTGTTGTATCATAGATCTATGTAGATCTATGGTTGTATGGATCATCATGAAGCGATTCCACTGAATTATTTGGTGTGTGATTCCACGTATAGGACACTTAATGTCAGGGAGTAAGTATACAGGGAGGAGGCACGGACTGTTTTATGTTGTCGTGTGTGTTTCACTACTGCGTGAAAATTACTACTTCCGGTTGTTGCGCGCCTGAATGTGAAGCTGTGGATCTCTGTGTGACTTACTCCCTGTTAAGGTGTAGACTGAGGATGGTGCTTTATATAAAAGATTCTATATTTATTTTGCATTTTTAATCAGCACTGTCAGACTTACACAGAGTCTTTGCGAATACAAACATAATCCAAACTATATCTATATAATTCTATATCTACTGTGATTTTTACCAGGGAATAATTCACAAAAGTATTACATAATAGTATAATATTTTATAATATTTCAATGAAACTATGCAGAAACATTCATTTTCGATGAGTTTTACCCTGAAATCGTTTCTCAACTATCTTAAAATAACCTAACATGCTATAGAAGGTTTGCCATCTAAAGTGTTCAGACAGAAAAATGTAATGCTTTATATTTTGATGACAACTGGTTGTCATTACATCAATTTATAAACACTGAATATTTTAACGAAAAATCTTCACCAAAACTAGAGATATTCAAGGTCTTTAGAAATTGACACTCTCCATCTAGAAATGAAAATTTATGAACTGGGTTTTGATGCACCTTGATACATGCAGGTAGTAAGTATACATGTTAGGTCATATTGGGACTGCAACCTCGGAGAACCAGTTACATGAGAATGACCACCCACCTTACAGTATATACTGCCAACATTTCACTGTTTTGTGTAATTTAAAACAGATTTGTTTAGAAAGCTTCAAAAACGATCCCGCATGTCTACCACATTTCATGAAACAGTCAAATTATTAAAATTTCATTCTCTAGCGATTTTTAAAAGTACATTACTAACTATTCAACTTCTACAACAATCTGTTTGCATGTTATATGTGTAGAATCTTATCTTAACCTATTTGAAATTGAAATTTAATATATATTAAAGCTCTCTTTATAGTAATAAGTATTTACGCTGAGTTCAATTATTAAAACAAACAACTACAACATTTCAATTATAATATTTTCCCTGACACTTTGGGGTTAGTCAGTAGTTGATTTAAAAACAATAATTGTTTACAGTAAAAATGTCAAAACAGACAATGATCAAATGAGATTATAATTACAAACGGAGACAACAAAAATGCACCAATCATAAATAATGAGGACGAATTTCACCTAAAAATAATGATTATAAGTTAAACATACATGTAAAGTAAAGGTAAAAAATACGAAAATCAAGGGCAGAAATTGTTATTCATTAAAACACATAATCACCTGTCATGCATTTAAATACTCACATTTTAAATATATATATACATATTTTGAGAATCCAAACTTTATAGACACAATATAAATGGCTTTAACCAGCCAGGCCTGACCCAAAAAATTGGAGCATCTAATAACTCATACTTCATTTTACTCATATATTCGATCACGGGTATTTTAAGAACCCATCAATAAAACTATACTTTTAATCAGCACATATACATTATTATATGACCTTAACACCTGGATAGAGTTTGGATAAACGGTTTTGTTGTGTAATTTCGCCTTTATCTGACGGTTAGTTCCTTTATCTGACGGTTAGTTCCTTTAAGTTTTCATGATAATAATGACCTCTTCCAGGAATCTTATTTGATGCAGATTACATAGACCCAGGAAATTAGTGTGTAGTGGCGATTTTGTACGGCCATGTCTCTGATGCTGAACTCAGTTTAAGCTTTTTTCATTTTGGTAAGTTTTCATTCTCGGTATTCAGTGCTTTTGCCAAAATATGAGTAACTTTATACAAATTGATTTCATGAAATCTTAGTAAGTTTTTACTTGAACAATTAAAATAGTAGCAGAGTAACTCTACCACATAAAATATTAGACATTATAATACCCTCAATTTAATTTAATGTGAACTGTTTATAAAAAGAAGTTGCAATCTTTCAAAATGGTGATGGATTCAACTCCAGGAGGAGGTAATGCAGAAGTTCGACAACAACAACACCAACAATGGTGGGAGAAATGTATAAAAAAATAAATAAATTAGAATTGTCTCCCTTTATTTTATTGTCACACTAAAATACAATATATAAATAGTATTGATCTCATTCTGTTTGCATATTGTTTACAATATGTAAGAGAAAAACATTGTGTACACATTACAAAATATTGTATGGCTCATAGCACATCTAACCTCCACAGTCAATCCCAGCATACCTCTCTCAACTTGTACTTAGTAATACAAGATGGTTGACAATCATGTGCCACCCTTTTGACATGTCCAGCTATGTAATACAAGAGACATAAAAATGGACGGATTTACAACTTATCACAATTCTGTACAAAATAACATCATGATTGTATATATAAAACAGGTTTAACAAAAATAGACATTTCTATAAAAAATATCTACTGCAACAAACAAATGGTCGCACATGCCTTTTTCTTTTCTTTGCATAATTACATCGCTTTCTTACACTTAATACATATTTACAAATATTAATATTTCTTGTAGGCAAGAACATGTATGTATCTTAAATTATATATGAATAATTTATATCTTACATAGTTTGATTTTAATCCTAGTCCTTAACACCGGTTTTGATCTCACACAACATAAAACATCTGAGGAGCATTTTATGAATCAAACCATCTTCTGGGACATCGAACAAATACACAACTTACAGTTTATTCTTGTCACTAAACATCCGAATTTGCAGATTAATGTTCTTGTATTGATATGGCTGTCCATATGAGATCATGGTGACCTTGACCTACTGACCCCAAAAGCAATAGGCCTCTTTTTCTCATCAAGGGTAATGTAACCTATAAATGTTCATGAGCATGCGTATATTGTTTTCAGACATTTGGACGCACAGACGTTATTATGCTTTATTTCAGTTATAATTGCTCATCAACGTTTCTGCCCAAAAAGTATTTCTTGACATTTAAAAAGATCTATGCGACTATTAGAATCCATTATTTGATCATAGTATTTATTGGTGTGAAACATATTGATAAGGGTAGCGACGTTAATATCAGGATGTCATTCAACAATATGACGTGAACATTTTTATCAAAATGCTAAAAAAGCAACAAAACCACATCATACTCTGCAACAGACCTTGCAAGAGTCCGAATCAATATCTACCAAAGTCAAGTGACGGCAATTGAACCAATGGAAAAACGAAATCTTGTCACTTAGATATTATTCTAGTGTAGCATTCTAAAACTGGAGCTGGTATTACCATACTCTGCGGTGTATCTGATATGTAGATTGTCTGTTTTTAAATATTATAAGTTTTGCAACGGTATATTGTTTGTTGTGTGGTCACACATTTTGCTTAAATGGTGATGCATTAGCACAGCCTTACTTTTAACATGATTTGTGATCTCAAAACAACTGATTTACTGTTGCAAAAGACTGGTTAAACCGTTATACTAAAAACGCATTGAAATAAATCTAAATCTGGTCCTAATTTTTAAATGTTCATTAAATATAACATGACTGTTTAAACATATCTTTTGTTTAATTTCAGCCAATTGGATTTTTGCATGACTTTTATCAAGTGTGTAAAAAACTAAATTTTGTACATTATTACAATAGTTTTTTTATTCTTTGTTAACAAAAACTATCTTTAAAAACACATGCTTAAATTTATGATATATACATATGACATGAAAAAATAAATCCATATGATGGCATAAACACTTAACAATTATTCACCATATTTTTTTTTTTTTTTTTCTCAAATCGAAAAAGAATAACGTAGAAAAGTCACACATCTAAAACTTTTAAATCTAGATGTTTTAAATGTCTAAATTAACACTCATATCTCATCGTAAGTCTTCATCTGATTCCACCTCTATACGTTGAATGTGGTGTTCATGGTCATAACTTGACCGCGTTGTATGATCTGATCTTTGTGATCTTTGAGCCGACCTTTCAGGTGACCTTGAGGTTGAAGTGTCCAGGAAATCCTGATACTGGGCAGGAACCACCTAAAAGAAACAAGAACTCCGTATCATATACCATCTTTTCACAAACATTTCAGCGTTCCTTCTTGCTGCATTAGGGGTGGTAATATGAAAATTAAGGATATAAAACTCACAGCATCCAGTAAGTTTATCTACATACATGTAACTTGCATTTGGTCAATCATTAACATTATTTATAAGAACAGTAAAGAGCAATTTTTGTTTGCATATTTCGTATCTTTTAATTATATTGCACAAATAATTCATTTAAACCTACTGTAGGTAAAAAGAAAATTGAAAACTCAAAAGTTTTGAAGTCAAAATGATACTAGATTAATATATCAAAATGCTAATTTTAATGCTTGATAAAAACTTCCAGATTGCTGTGTGTCGAAGGGCGAGTGAAATTATTATTTACAATTGAACGACAAACCGTGATATATTACAAGATAATTCACCGTAAACGATGTTCTATTTCTATTCTAATACCCCTAAAATGTGAAAATAACGCACACATCTGAAATCTTTCACATTGCTTTGCTTACTCTCCTAACGTTGCAAACGTTACAGTGATATCTTTTGCATTGCCTTGCTTATTCTCTCCTAATGTTGCAAACGTTACAGTGATATATGGAGATAGTTTAAACTAGGCTATATAGTGCGGATGTATTAGAATATCAAATTGTTCTCACTAATCTCCAAATCCCATCAAAAATATGCAACACCAGCTGTACCGCTTCTCTGAATTTCAGGGAAACAGTGAAAACCCTTCTTTTTTTAGGATTAAAATCATGTATTTTCATAACTTCTTGGATTTTAAGTGTGTGGGTTGTGGTTAGGTCAATAAGAACTATAATACAAATACAGTTGTTTACCTCTGCTCTAGGCTGGTTGAGGGCTGACGACGGGCGTATAAGTGTCGCCGTTGGAGGAACAGACTTAATCCGCTGTGGCATCGGGGCCAGGGCCTTGGGAATCTGACCCCTCACAGGGGTGTGCACTATCACTTCATCTTGGTCACCCACATAGCGCTCTGAATAATGTTCAGAGTGGCGGTGATGCTCGGGACGCTCATGGCGATTCTGACGCCTCATGGGGGCGTTGGCAGTCTCTTCATCTACGTCTCCCCCATAACGCTCAGAATAACGATCTGAGTGGTGGTGACGGTCATGGCGCTCATGACGCTCACGACGCTCGGATGATCTCTCCTGCCGATGCTTCTTCCTCCTCCTCTTCGACTTTGGTTTCCTGAAACAAAATTAGAGAGAGTGAATACATAAATTTTACATAGCTGGATAGAGCTTGTTAGTAACTATGACAGACCTTTTTGGATTTAATAGAAAAATATTTAAACGAGGAAAGAAAAACAAGAATAATGCCGTTTAAATTATCAAAATCCATTCAGTAATAAATAAGTTATAGCAGTTTAAACTCATAACATCTTGGGATTTTTATCTGTCAGATTTTGTGCATACATTTGTATAAACAGCCCGCGTCATCAGCTGAAGTGTTTATTGCGCTCTACTACTTTCATATAGTTACGTGTAACACATGCTTTATTTGCAGGCATTGAGGTAAAATGCACTAATAGATAAAAATAAAAGACTACATGCTTTTTAAAGAGTAAAACAAAAGCTTTCCAACGGTATATGACCGCCCCTTCACATCAGATTATTTCTATGTAAAACTAGGCCTCAAAGTTGATCAACTTTGACCTCGATTTAAAAATAGAAAGAATCAAAATTTTCCACTGCATTTTATAGTCATATAATACCCATAGTTCCATGAAACATTATCATCTAATTTGAATAATAAATTTCATTGGTTATCCAAAGAAAACACCATTACATCACAAGCACCCTTCTGCCAGGAGCTAAAAATAGTGAACAGGTTTTCTGAAATCCGCCGCATATGCACTTTTCAGAAAATCATACTGGCTAGAAATTTACAGGAAATAAGACAACAAAGTTATAAATCTAACTTTAATCGACAATGTGACTTTATTCTGATAGTTTTAAAGCCATTATTAACAGAGATATTGGTTATTAAACTTGACCTATTTTGCATTGAGGCAGGTAGGAAACTCAAATATGGCGGATCTCCTGTCATGGTTATTGTTAGGCTTCAATATATCAATTCAATAATATACCATCATTCTATGTAACCATATTCTCAGTTCATATAAGTGTTTGAAAAAATGAACAATAGTAAAAAAAAAAATATGGGTTTATTCGGGCTTTTGGTATTATATGAAAGATGTATAACATAAATAGGCATTTCTTTTTAAATCACAATATCGACATTTATTAGATATCTGAGGGCTGGCGTGGCGCAGTCGGTAGCGCGGCGGATTTGTAACCGGAGGCCCCGGGTTCAATCCTCCATGGTGCCACTGAGTTTCATCGGTGTGTTCTTGGGCAAGACACTGTCCCTTAGCCTCGTCCTTCGGATGGGGACGTAAACCGGGCGGTCCCGTGTATCGATCTATCCTCCGAGCACATGAAAGAACCATAGGAATCTATTCGATAATAAGAGTAGGGCAGGTTCCCGGATTCCTATGTATCCTTCCTCTCTCTCTGGGGCGGCTTTAAATAACCTATACTGTGTTGATGAGCCGTTAAACAACATTCAATTCATTTGCCCCTATGTGCAAGAACAGATTTTCCAACATGTGTGTGAAATATCAGGTTTTCAAGAACATCTCCAAAGTGTTCTAACACATTATTTCTGTATTAAATTGATAAAAATAAAATATATCGGCCATATACAACTAAAAGAAATTTACACTGATCATATACTGAGCAAAAATTACATTCGCAGGTAATAATAGTCGAGCGTCGCTACCGACTGAGCTAATTGGGCCAGATGTATTGCGTAAGAGATACAAATAATAAATAAAACTCACGAATATATTGCTACAGGCTTTCCTGGGTCTATGCTAATGTTTTTCATGTATATATTTCACTGAATAAAAATCAGACAGTTATTTGGCTATGCTCAATATCTGCTTACTTACGGACAGTGTCCCTTTAACTTAAATTACTAAATACATCCACAGTTTTCAGTATAAAACCTATACAGAAATTTAAGTTTATCTGTGGACAAAATTCAGTTGTCAAAATTATGCTGCAATCTAAAGTTTTGGTGTGGCACGCTAGCCCACCAATTAGAGCTATTTATAACTTGATAATTTCTCTATCACCTGATAAGACTTGTTGCAATTTATAATTATTGCGCTTTATTATAGGCCAAAGCTGTTAATGTTTCATCTATATTATATTTTAAATAGATCATTTCATATATAGCTAATATTTTTTAAACAGTTTTTTGGTGTTTCATGTCATTTTCAAAACATGTAAGGTTATATATGATGGTTGATTTTTGATTTTTTTGGTGGAGGCAGACCACCCACTTTTCCTGGATAGAACCAGTACTGTACACCTCCCGCCATCTGTAAGAATCGACATCCACAAAGCCTAAAGTACCCACTCTAAGTGAATTTAATCCTGTCGTACAAGTACTCACTCCAGATACTCTTCATTCTGGTACAGATACTGTGTTTCTCTCGGGGACGACGTCATCGGTGTTCGGGGGGTGTGCTCATGGGATGTTTGCCGACTACGTGTGAGCGACGTATTCAGAGCATGGCCGCCGTTTGTCATGTACATAGACTTCCTCTTTACACTGAATAAAAGGTTCTCCAATGAATGTAAACATGTAAATGTGAATATATAAGGTTTACACAGTTTTGGCCACATAGATTTCATACGTATTACTTAAACCCGAACAATCAGTATTCTTGAGAGTTCTGAAAAAATTGGTCACGGGTGAAAGAATTATCAAAATCGGATGATAAAGAAGATCATTTAAATTTTTTTTTTTAAAAAGTACAGAAGCTGCCATTTTCAGAATTATGACAACACAGTTCTTAACTACCATATATGGAATATTTATAAATATGTAAATTAACCGATTTATCGGAGGGAAATCACAGCCATTGAATGAAAATTAGGTATACTAAAGTGTTACAATGCATTATATGGCCAGTAACAGACTTTAAATTCATTTGCAGTGATTTATTTTTGCTGTAACTGATATATGTTAATTTAGAACTATGACATCATATTTCTCAAACGATGGCGTCTCCAATATCCGTTTTAGAACAACCTTCAAATGGTCGTGTCTTCTTTGTTTGTTATCCGATTTTGATCATTCTTACACCTTTTTCCATGTTTTTTCAAAACTCTCAGTAATTAAGATTGTCTGGCTGTGTCATTACATTTCCTTTAACAGGGTTCCCACCCTTATTGGAAGGCCAAATTCAAGGACTTTCAAGGACCTTTTTTTCCAAAATTCAAGGACTAATATTCGCGCAATGTAAATGCCCAAAACAGCAACAAATATTCTAGATACACACATCCAATAGCCATTTTTGGGATGAACAGCAAAAATCCAGAATTTAAGGATTTTCAAGTACCTTATCAGACTTTCAAGCACTTTCCAGGCCTTGAATTTTTTTTTTCAATTCAAATACTTTCAAGGATTTCAAGGACCCGTGGGAACCCTGTTTAAGACTGAACAACTGCTCAAATCAGTCTGAAGAATTTAGAATAAATTTAAAGAACTTTGCTTGAAGAATTTCATTGTCTGTTTAAGCCAAATTGGCTGAAGGTTTCCAAACCTAAGCAAAAGATATTGGTTGTATCGTATCAAGTGACAATAGTTTATAAATTCCATAACGGGTTATCAAAACGTTCTGACTTCATTAAGAATGTGTTCATGATTCGATAATGTTTACACACGCACAGACTGAATAATTAATTTTTATAACACTTGTTGAAAATTATACACATTTGACCCACCTGCCATCCATTTTCTCAGTAAACTTGGGTACGTGTACGTGTAGTGATATATCTGTCTTAACCGAGCCAGTTTCGTCTGACAAGGGTGGCTCAACAAACGGCACCCGGTCCAAAGGTTTGCCTTTTTTCTCCCGCACGTCCTGGAGGTTGTAGTTGACAAAGCGCATGTTGTTCTCACCATACCTACAGCACAGAGTACAGGTGGGTATATGAACAGGTGTATCACATAACTTGCAGTGAAGAAGTGTAATAAAGTCATGATATAGTTACATAATAAACTAGTGTACTAGTGTAATAAATATGCAACTGAAGGCCGAATCATCGTTCCATGTTTTTCGTTTTCAAGTGCATCGGAGTTGCCTTGTCAAATTTCTGAAGCTGTTTAAAATATCAGATTACGTAAATCGTCGAGATAGTTCCCTTATTTGGTGTCGTAATGGAGAAGACTCCATTTTTAAATTAAACAGGAACTCATGTAAGATTCTCTGTGTATAAACAGACTATAAATCACTTGCATTATTGCAAATAGTGTCATATTCAGACTGGTACTCATGACCAAAACTAGAACTATCACTGAAAGTGATTAATACCCCTGCAAACGCGTACCCACAATGATATGCGCATCTCCACTTCATACTGATGCTTCTCACGAAGTTTGGTGTAAATCCATATAGGAGTTTAATATGGAGAAATAGCGTGAAAAAGATTTTTCTGAGACAATATTCAAGCGGCCGTAATTCTTTCAAAAATCTTTGAACAAGATCGAGACGATGATATGCACATTATCACAAAGGACTACTTATTCTTGATCTGTTATCACTACGGAGTACTTATTCCCAATGTGTTATCAACATGGACTATTTTTTCTCAATGTGTTATCACTATGGACTACTTATTCGCAATGTGTTATCACAATGGACTACTTATTCTCAATATGTTATCACTATGGACTACTAATTCTCAATACGTTATCACTATGTACTACTCATTTTCAATGTGTTATCACTATGTACTACTCATTCTCAATATTTTATCACTATGAACTACTCATTCTCAGTATGTTATCACTATGGACTACTAAGGCCAGAAAGAAAAATACCTGTGTTTCTGGTTACTCGGTTGAAAAAATTAGGGTAGGTAGGTAGGAATTTTTTTCTTTTCTTTTTTTCATGGGTGTCAAAACTAATCGGATTCTATTTTAATATATATAGCATCTTTGCTAGGGGCTTAATTAAGTTTTAATTCAAGAATGACACAGCCTAAGTGTCCTATCATGCTGACGCACACACATCATGTTTTATATCGCAAATATTTGTTTGATTTTTGACATTACGCTTAGTATTTATAGCACTTCTCAGTCTTCTGGATATTTTTTTATATAAAACCACATACCTATAAATAACAAATATATAGGATACTGTGAAATGTATATCTGTTTCAGGTGGCAGTGCGGAAATTAATGGTATTTTTATACAATTTCTTATTTAGAAAAACTATTATAATCCCATATTGCCATTTATTTTAATATGAATCTTTGCATGACAAATATTCTTATCAAAATCTATGAATGTTCGAAGAAAAAGTTAAGGTGCTACGTGATAATTTGGCCACTTCATTGTCTATAACTACATTACTCTGGGACATTTTTTCAGGAAAACTTCAAATATGTTTTTTTTTTTTTTTTTTTTGTTTTTATGAAAAAAAGCTGTAGGGTCGGCGCCAAAAAATAGGGACGGTCGGGTAACCAGTAACACAGGTATTTTTTTGCCAGGCCTAATTCTCAATGTGTTATCACTATGAACTACTCATTCTAAATGTGTTATCATTAAGAACTACTCATTCTCAGTATGTTATCACTATGTACTACTCATTCTCAATGTGTTATCACTATGAACTCATTCTCAATGTGTTATCACTATGTACTACTCATTCTCAATGTGTTATCACTATGTACTACTCATTCTCAGTATGTTATCACTATGTACTACTCATTCACAATGCATTATCACTATGAACAACTCATTCTCAATGTGTTATCACTATGAACTACTCATTCTCAGTGTTATAACTATGAACTATTCATTCTCAGTATGTTTTCACTATGTACTACTCATTCTCAATGTGTTATCACTATAAACTACTCATTCTCAATGTGTTATCACCATGAACTACTCATTCTCAATATGTTATCACTATGTACTACTCATTCTCAATGTGTTATCACTATGAACTACTCATTCTCAATATGTTATCACTATGTACTACTCATTCTCAATATGTTATCACTAAGGACTACTAATTCTCAATATGTTATCACTATGTACTACTCATTCTAAATATGTTATCACTAAGGAATACTCATTCACAATATGTTATCACTATGTACTACTCATTCTCAATATGTTATCACTATGGACTACTCATTCTCAGTATGTTATCACTACGGATTACTTATTCTCAATGTGTTATCACTATGTACTATTCATTCTCAATATGTTATCACTATGGACTACTCATTCTCAGTATGTTATCACTATGGATTACTAATTCTCAATGTGTTATCACTATAAACTACTTACTCATTCTCAGTATGGTATCACTATGAACTACTCATTCTCAGTATGTTATCACTATGTACTACTCATTCTCAATGTTATATCACTATGTACTCATTCTCAATGTGTTATCACTATGTACTACTCATTCTCAATGTGTTATCACTATGTACTTCTCATTCTCAATGTGTTATTACTATGTACTACTCATTTTCAATATGTTATCACTATGTACTACTCATTCTCAGTATGTTATCACTATGTACTACTCATTCTCAATGTTATCACTATGTACTACTCATTCTCAGTATGTTATCACTATGTACTACTCATTCTCAATGTGTTATCACTATGTACTACTCATTCTCAATATGTTATCACTATGAACTACTCATTCTCAATGTGTTATCACTGTACTACTCATTCTCAATGTGTTATTACTATGTACTACTCATGCTCAATGTGTTATCACTGTACTACTCATTCTCAATGTGTTATCACTATGTACTACTCATTCTCAATGTGTTATCACTATGTATTACTCATTCTCAGTATGTTATCACTATGTACTACTCATTCTCAATGTGTTATCACTATGTACTACTCATTCTCAATGTGTTATTACTATGTACTACTCATGCTCAATGTGTTATCACTATGAACTACTCAGGCTCAATATTTTATCACTATGAACTACTCATTATCGATGTGTTATCACTATGTACTACTCATTATCGATGTGTTATCACTATGACCTACTCATTATCGATGTGTTATCACTATGTACTACTCATTCTCAATATGTTATCACTATGTACTACTCATTATCGATGTGTTATTACTATGAACTACTCATTCTCAATATGTTATCGCTATGTACTACTCATTCTCAATGTGTTATCACTATGTACTACTCATTCTCAATGTGTTATCACTATGTACTACTCATTCTCAATGTGTTATCACTATGTACTACTCATTCTCAATGTGTTAGCACTATGTACTACTCATTCTCAAGCTTTTATCACTATGTAAAACCTACTTATTGCGATAGTAATCGTCCTTTTGCTTTTCAGCAGGAGCAACCACCTGTTTGTTCTTTCCAAAGCAAGGTACTGGAAAACAGAATCATGGAATGTAAGTCTAAACAATCATATTGTGTTATGTAAAGATAATAATAATAATAAGTATGGTCTTTAACATTGCTTTTACAATCTTTCAGTGTTGTAGACATGAGCACCACACTCAACTTTCAAGTGCTGCCATACTGGAACACCACGCCGTAGACACAACGTGATACCCCACCAGTCATATTATTCTGACCTCGGGCCGACCAGTCCTAGCACTACCCCTTTATATACTGGACGTCCAGCAAGGGAGCTATTAGTACCATTTTCCTGAAGTCTTTGACGTGAACCAGACTGAGATTGAACCCATGACTTCCTTCATGTGAGGTTAATACTCTACCACTAAGCTAGTGCCGCGGTTTATGTGCGTACAAAATATATCATGAAATGTAAGAATATTGTATCATATAATTTATATGTAAAGAATACCCTATCATGTAATGCATGTGTTAAGACTATTATATATTTCGAAATAATCAAGCATAATCATCAAACATATCAGATTTTATTAAAACAATCCTTCACATAAAATCTGGTGAAAATCGAAAACATTTTTATACTGAAGTTATCACGTACACAAGCTGAAATTTCCTTGTCAACATAATCAGGGGCAATAACTCAATAACGCATGTGTACATTTTACTCATTGATTTTACTCCTTGTCAAGATCGCCTTACAAACCAACAAATTAAATTTGGTTTAAATCGGAAATTTATAGTGTCATCAAGAATGCGATATAATGGATAAATGGCTAACAGATGACAAAACAACGCGCCATCCCATAACTTCGCCTGGCCTTCGACACATACAGATTAAAACCAGACAACCGTGTCAACCCAACCCGGCATACAAAAAAGTCAGTCGCTTACCTATATTCTTACAACAGCAGAAGCAGATGATGAGAATCAGTATTAGAAGACCGACCAGCACACCGAGTACGATGGCAACAATAACCCCGGCACTCAGTCCGGCCCCAGCTGTACTGGCTCCGATAGCGGCTGTAACATTATCCAGATAAAATGAAAAATAATAGACAACCTATATACTCGTCAAGTATAAAGCAACATTCATTTTTGTTTTGTTACAAATCCGCATGCATGCATGCTTTCCGATAATTGGTATAATTTACTCTTTTTTTTCCCCATCGTTGTCATTTAAAATCTCACATCAATATAATGGTTTCAATAACATGGTTATTTACATTATATGATTTATACGCTACAAAATTGGTAACTATGACGGCGTATAAAATATCTTTATATAATTTTAATTATAGACTGATAATTATAATTATAGACTGATATCAACTATCACATAATTATAATTATAGACTGATATCATCTATCACATAATTATAATTATAGACTGATATCAACCATCACATAATTATAATTATATAGACTGATATCAACCATCACATAATTATAATTATAGACTGATATCATCTATCACATAATTATAATTATAGACTGATATCATCTATCACATAATTATAATTATAGACTGATATCATCATCATCTATCACATAATTATAATTATAGACTGATATCATCTATCACATAATTATAATTATAGACTGATATCAACTATCACATAATTATAATTATAGACCAATATCATCTATCACATAATTATAATTATAGACTGATATCATCTATCACATAATTATAATTATAGACTGATATCATCATCATCTATCACATAATTATAATTATAGACTGATATCATCTATCATATAATTATAATTATAGACTGATATCAACTATCACATAATTATAATTATAGACCAATATCATCTATCACATAATTATAATTATAGACTGATATCATCTATCACATAATAAAGGATATTGCATATTCAATAGCCCACAATTATTTTAGTTTTCTTGTCCGGACTCCTAGAACACCGTTCTCCTGCGGTGATCGGTTTAAGGGCGACTCGTACTAAGTGCGAATAGAGGTGGGTCGAAAAAAGTGAGGACGAAGTGCGGCTTTTTCATTCGGAACGTTTTGGTGTAAATCTGTCACTTTTTCAACAGACATGAGATTGAAAGCATCTTGCTTTCAATTAAACTGAACTTGATTTGTTTGGTTTCGAACACGTGGACGTCTGATAGTTAATATATTCGGTAGTGGTCAGCCTAGTTAGGGCTGAGCGACTACTTTCGGCGAATGTGGTTGCGGCAGCAAAAAACGTATGAAACTTTCAGCGTTGGAACTGAAAGATGACGGGACACTGTTAAAAAAGTGTTTGTACGAACGGGCCGGCGAGGTGTGACACGTGCCTAAATAAAAGATAAGTTTTGTTATTGTACCTGGATTTATAGGGGCAGTATAGCGCAGTCGTTATAAGTATAAACAGTTCTATTTTATTTGTGGTTTTGAGATAAATTCTCTGGCAGACTCTGCACTGCATTTTAAGTTTTAAAGACTTAGAATTATTTTGGAAAAGCGGAGATGTATTTGCATATGTTGCTATGAATTATTATAAAAGGATGTTGTTTACAACACCTCTAGGTAGGCTGTGACATGCTTCCTGTAAGTCTCCACTGGCCTGTATGTACATGTATGGGGGATGGTTTGAAAAGTTTGTATAAAACTTCCTTTTAACACAGGAGAAGAGGTTTCTTTTTGCAATGCTTACATGCTGTTTTGGATATTTGAAGAAGAAATTATGCTAGATAATTATTATAATGAAACACATACATATGTTCAACATTATAAATGTATAGGGTGGTCACACAGAAATATCACTCCGACAATACTCGGATAGTGTGCAACTCTTTCAAAGCAACATCT